>NTHP01000347.1:1000103-1028712 GCA_003416845.1 Oplegnathus fasciatus | reverse complement strand
TATATATATGTATATATATCCTGTATATTTATAGGCTAAAATGTTGTGTAGCGCATGTAGTGGAGTCATTAGCAAAGTCAGTGAAAGGACTTATCCATGTCAGTTATCGTTAGGCCTACTGAACAATATCTTGTCTGAAGTAACTATGGCTGCAACTAACGATTTGGTCCAGAAAATTTCAGAAAATTGTGAAAAATGTTGATCACTGTTTCTCAAAGCCCAAGGTGACGTCCTCAAATGTCTTGTTTTGTCCGCAACTCAAAGATATTCAGTTTACTGTCATAGAGGACTAAAGAAACCAGAAAATATTCACATTTGAGAAGCTGAAATCAGAGAATTTGGACACTTTTTCTTAAAAAAATGACTCAAAACGATGAATCGATTATCAAAATAGTTGGCGATTAATTTAATAGTTGACGATTAATTGACTAATAGTTGCAGCTCTAATCTGAAGTTTGCTAACATTAGCTGACATTAGCCACCGTAAACCACTGGTCATGCCAGACCAACTACAGCTGTAGCAGCAAAACCCCTGAGGGTACTGATTTGAAGAGAAGTGTTATTTGTTCTTTCAAAAGTTATAGTCTCGCTCTAAGTCAACACTATTAAAAATAAGTCAATTAATGTTAGTTCAACTGTTGTGTAATGCTTTTGTTTTGGTAGCCCACAGGAAGAGAGGGGAGCTGCAGTTACTACACTGAGAATTCACATCCAGACACGGCCTCTGCAGTCAGTGTCTGGGCTGAAAGTGTTGTGTAGGTGAGTGGTTAGCTGTTTTGGGGATATTACCTGTTTGTCTGTTATCTGTCTATTTTTTTCAATAAAACATTAAAAGCATCAATGGGTCTTGTTTTCCTCATCTTTGTGCTCACTGAAAATATTGTGTGAAAATAGTACGTTAATGTGTCTGTTACAAAACAAACTGTATACATTGTGACTGTTTTATGTGTTTGTATATGCTGGGGAGAAAGCGGTTGGGTGGAGAAGAGCATTGGATTGTCGTATTATCTCACTGGCTCAAAGTTTGTGTGTTAGATATTTCTTACATAAACAGCCCGGTACTCAGGGTTTAAGAATGAATACTTTTCAGTGAGTGAGTTGGCTCTTTGTACAAGACCCTGTATCTGGCAATAGAAAGTGGTTTGCCAAAATGTTTTCCCGGACTAATGAGTTAATTCATGTAGTATCTAGTTCTCTTAGATTGAGCCAAGTGGCCATGTGGCACATTTTAAGAGTTTACAAGTGTTGATTTAAATTAACCCTGTGTAGATTGAAGTGATTTGCAGCTTGAAAGGCGTCCAGGTAAAAAAAAAAAGTTTAAATTTCATAGACTATTAACTGTTGTTTCAACAGTAAATTCAGTCTTTGACATTCTTTGACAAACGTTTATATATAACAAAGATATCTTGACTCGTTCACTCTTCAGTCAAATTAAGCTCAGTCTTAATCTAAACATCCAGACATCTTTTGACTTGTAAATCACCAAATCAATGCTCGCTGGAAAGGTATGAACATTTCAAAGCTTCGCTCCTTTTTACTTTATTTTCTCCTTATTTGAGTTTGTTAGAGGCTTTTCCACATTTAAAAGTTACACTCAGTGGAGTGGTCATTCGTATACAGTTAAAACTTGAATGGCACTGAAACTGACTTCATAATAGTGATGAGGCATACAGAGTTAGGGAGAACAACCTCAGCTATGTTTCAACTACAGCATAAAGTTAATTCCTGTCAACGATCTTGGCAGCTGGACATTTTGTTCCACTTAGACAATAGAGATGCTGGACAAGCGACTCATATCCCAACATCTTCCACCTGCTGTTTAATACAACAGTTCAGTGCAAATTAACATCCTTGAGCTTGCAGGTAAACATTACGTCACTACCTGTCTTTTATTGTTTTGTTACTTACAGTTAGGGTAAATAGGGCTGCGACTAATGATTATTTTAATTATTCTTTAATCTGATATTTTCCCAATTAATATCATAAACATTTAGCCCTAAAACTGTCAGAAAATAGTAAAAAATGGCCGTCATTATTTTCTAGAGCTCAAGGTGACATCTTCAGATTGCTTGTTTTTCTCTACCAAAAGTCCAAAACCGGGAATATTTAATTTACAGTAAATAACAGCAAATTATGCCTTTTGAGACGCTTGAACCAGTGAATGTTTGACATTTTTGCTTGATGAACGACTTAAAAACTCAATTACCAAACTTGTGCTTCTTCATGCAGGTTGATTACCATACAGCACATACTGTAGAGTACAGACAGGTCGTTTGGCTAATTGAGCTGCTCACATAGACACAACATACAGGTAGTGTTTACAGGAAAAACTGTGAACGACTCAATGGAGTGTATCACGTACCAGCAGGCCTCTGGATATAACAACACCTGTATGTTGCAGTGACACAAGGTGACAGTCTCAGGCAGCTGTCCCATGGCTAAACCAGAGTCTGCTGCAACAGTATCGTATACGGAGGCACCCTGGCTCGGGGTGATGGCTAGTTATAGGACCGAAGATGCTGTGAACATCTGCAGGCTGTCTGTAAGGAGCAATTTAAACCCGAACGTGCCCTGCTGGGTCTCTCCTATCATTGGACCGAAACACGACAGCAGCTAACACAATGAGACAGTGAAGGGCCTAATTATTGCCCCTATCATTTGCATAATTACAATGTTTTTCTGAGGCAGGGGCAGTATAGAAATTGTAAATTGTAGTGGACCCGCTGTCTCTCCTTAGTGGAAGTCATATTTGAATGGAGAGAGCCTGTTCTGCTAGCCAGGCAGCCAGGCTCAGGCAAGAGGTCCCAATCAGCCAGCCTCACAGACTGCTCATTCAATAGGATTTAAAAAGCCAACTGTGTGGAGAAATGAGAGTTTTGCCCCCCAAATCATATGGAATTACAGTGCTGGTTGCATATGGGGGGAGCCAGTGGCAGGCACAAAAGCCCACAGGAAGCAGCTATTTCTGTGTGTTTTATTAACCCAACCAAGCAATTGAATTCTTTTGTTCGGGGGAGTTCTACTTCATTGATTAACAAAAGCGGGGATATAATTTTTTCAGCCCCTTTTGAAAAGCCTGAAATGTCAAGCCTTTTAAAGGAGATTATTCTGCCTGTGTGCGATGAATAGAGCCCAGAGTAACCTTTTGTCTACAATTAAATATTCCAGCATAAATATAAAAGAAAATCAGAGATGGGGAAGATTGAGTCAGGAGAGATTGGAGAGGTAGATCCTCTGCCCGATAGTGGCAACAGCCTGGCTCTAATTAGATATGCCAGGCGGGCTGTGAGCAGTCACTCTCCACAGCACGCCGGGAGAGGAGGCAGCTTGAGAGAGGAGGACAGAGGAAACCTATCTGCTCATCTGTCTGTCCAGCGCCTTCCTCTGGGCATCCACAAGGTATTTCAGGAGACTTTGTTTTGTTTTGTTTTCCGCCGTTATTTGTTTTCCTGACATCTTTGCCGCCGGAGAGAGGGAGAGTCTAAAAGGCAATGCCTTCTGGGAACTGCATAAACAGAGAGGGCTGAATGAAAAAAGGAAAAAGTTGTGAGATTGTTTATGATTCTGAGGAGTGATTAGGAATAACAATAAGACGCTTTATTTTTCCACTCAGGAGGTAGACTGTGAGGCTGCCTGGAGGAGATGAAGAGGGGTGATATTAAGTTTTGATCCATGCAGAGCTGCATTTGATTGTGTTTTGACTTTACATTTGCACTGTGCACTGAGGAGGCTGAAGTGTACGTGGAGCGAGGTGATGCTTTGATATGAAAGTGAGCTTTGTTGCTGTTTGCACTGTTGTCTTTATGTCGTATGGAAACATTTATCTGATGCTAAAAGTTTTGTCATCAGTTGATCACAAGTTTTTGAGACGTTGCTGAAGAGATGGTGGATGTGTGCAGTCTGGCGACGCTGTCATCCTCTTGTTTTTTTGCACAAAGTATGAAACGCTTTCTCTTTAATTTCCCTTGATTTAAAGAAAACAAGTAAAGGAAGTAATGAAACCCGTTAGCTCTGTCCTACTTGTTTAGTTTGAACTAGTTTGCTCAAGTCAGGTTTTGATGGATGGTGCTGTGACCTCCTGTGAGTGGATTATTTTCCTGACCAATCATTTTCTGGAGTGACTTCATGAGAACGAGTCATTTCTGCCAATAGGTGTGGTACTCCTGTTGGCTTTTCCACATGATACGTTCATACATGTACTTTGTTTACCACCTTTAACATGTTTACCAGAAAATAGTTTTTATTCTGGAGCCTGTTTATGCTGCTTTTTAATATAGTTTTTTTTACTTTATTACTTATTTAGTTGATCTCATTGATCTGGTTACATAAGTTTAGCAGCTAGGTGTCTTGTTATACGAACAAATTACGTTCAAGTGTTTGTATTAATTTATTTGAGAGAAAGTTTCATCAAGTACTGTTTTGATTTTTGATCCTCTGTAAAATGATTGAGTGAACATCAGGAAGGAAAAGTGTTCAGAGAGAAAAAAAACACTAATACCTCACAAATCTCAATACATTTTATATTAACATTTGTTATTTACCTGACTCATGGGTTGTCTGATATTTTGAGAAGAGGTTCCAAATATGGACCCAAATAGTTTGGTCAAAAATTCAGATTTTGTAACGAGATGGGAGGCTGAAGGTGAAAGATGAAAAGCAGTGTGTTGATGTATTGTTGTTGGTGAGAAAGGGCTGAGAATGACTTGTTCTCTACGTAATACAGGCAATAAGAAAGGACAAACTCTATTCGAAATTCTTTCTGGAATCACTCAAGGACTCCTGAATTTATTTTGTCAGAGTCCTCAGCAGCCTCAAAATTGCTGACAACGGTGTCAATCACCTTAATCACATATTTTCTCACCTAAATTATGTGCAAGTTACTCAACTAAGATTAGATTTTGTATCTGAGCGTGAAGGCAAAAAAACATATCATCATTAGAGAACTTTGCTGCTACTAAAATCATTAAACATAACAAAAGAAAAGGAAAGCACTGGTTTTATTTCCTTTTACTTTAATCATTTTGTAATGCCACAAATCACCACATCTAGATTTGTCAAATCTGACTTGTCATTGAAGTTTAGCTCTTGCATAGTGTTTTTTGACAGTACATGTTACAAGTATTTCCGTGTGACCTACCAGATCATACATGCAACAACAATGTTTTTTAGCTAACATTCTGAGTAAAACAAAATGACGTAGGAGGTGTGATAACCAGCATACTCTGTATCGACAATGGATGCAACAGGCCCTCCAAACAAGCTAAATTACTTCACTTGCCACTATTCAGTCTGCTGCTTTCCTTCTGGATCAACGATTATCTCCAAATGATTCTTAAAAACTGCTTGTGAAGCTACATTGAGTCCTGATTAACCTGCAATGCAAGAAAGGACAAACAGACATTCTCAGTTATATCTTCTTTTCATTTCAGAGAAGTGCTCCGAGGAGGAAATATACATTTTCTTTGTATTTAAATTAATTGAATCAGGGCATGTTACTCCTCCACCTATCAGTCAAACAAGTGTTTGCTGGTCCCCTTCAGTTTTTCTCCTTTTAAACTCTGCGTTATCTCTTCTGTTTTTCCAGCCAGGGTCCCAAAAGGACATTTTCTCTTTTGTCTTGGGACTGAGTTTCATGGAGAAGTACTCCCAACAAGTATTAACCCTCAAAGTGTTTTCAGTGCAACAGTTTTAAAAGTAACAAGTGGCGCTGCACACTCATATTCGGCCCTCTAAATTTTATTTTAAAACACACTGTAGAATTACAAGTCAGACTGGGATTTCAACTGCAACAAAGTTTTTTGTGTGTCTGTCCTAACTAGAAGATTGAGCCGGTGGAAGAAGTATTCAGGTCCTTTACTTAAGTAAAAGTAGCAATACCACACTGTGAAAATACTATTTTTATACTATTGGATAGTTTAATCTACAACAGTGCATCAACATTTATAAGGTCATCATATGTTTGTAAAATCTTAATCTGCAAATTAACTTGTAACTAAAGCTGTAAAATAACTGTAGTGAAGTAAAAAGTGTAATATTCCTCTCTGAAATTTGGTAGATGTATTAAGGAGCATGAAATGTTTATACTTAAGTAAAGTACGAGTACCTCAGATTTGTACTTAAGTACTGTACTTGTGAATGTACTTAGTTACTTTCCACCACTGGATTAGGAACATTGTGAACCATAAAACCAATATGAAGTTATTGTTTCCTTTTTAAGATTACAACTTAACTATTATTTGAGGCTTGTTATTTAATGAAGCTCTCTGTGTGTAGTAATTCTTTCTGCTGATTTTATTGGATTCAGCCTGAACTTAAAATATTACTCAGTTACTCAGTAAATGATGAAAGACAATAAAGCCTATGGAGCTTTCTAGTTCGAGTGGTGTGATCTTACACCGGCAGTCTGGTCTCAGATAGACGTAACGATGTGTTAGGGCTGTTATGTCTGAATGTGACCCATTGGAAATTTCTTGGTAAATAAAGATGCACACTGAAGAAGCTGGACAGAAATGGAGTGATGTAATGCCTTCCTCCTTGACTGTATACAAAAGAAATATACTAAACAGCAGCCCTCAAAATGTGATATTTTTGATTTTTAAAATAAGAAAAAATTACTGAGAAATGGAAAACTTCATGTCATGCTTAAGCATTCAATTTCATGTGCTCAAGATCTAACTTGCAGATTATAATAACCTGCAAGTCCTGATAAAAAAGTCAGTAATGCTGTATCATACAGTGTATTCATTGGGATTTTAAGTTTCTTTGGTTTGCATAAGATTTAGGAAGTCGCTACAACAGATCCCATTTTGGACAGATCCCCTCTTGTAGGACAGTATGTCTATGGGGTCCAAACTTCCACCCCCCTGAGGGTCTTAGACGCATACCATGTAATCAAAGTCTCTGCTTTGAATCCAGACAAGGATGTTTGTTTCGTGTCATCCACCCCTCCTCACTCCCCTCATTTTCTGTCAACGTCCTACCAGATATTTTCAATTAAAGGCAAAAAAATGTCCGAAAAGTAGCTTATTTAAATCCCTAACTGATTCATGTTTGGGCCTGAGATTCATGTTCATTCAGATGGATTTCAGTGACATTTTGAGCCTGTTAGAGTGAGAAAGAGAATATATCTTGATTTGACATTAAATCCATTGGAATATAATGATGTCTATTGCTTTAACCCCAAATTATCAATCCCAAACTCTCCTACTACTCTGACTGTCAGCTACTAAAGTAACCATTTAACCTAAACCCAAGTTCAAACACCAAACTATCCTTATTTTGAAACCCCATTCCTCACCTGTACTTCATCTTAATTCTAATCTTAACCCTAAACCACTGTGCTAATCCTAAACTAAGCCCTTCAAGAGGTGAGCAGCATCAAACTATCCTCACTTTGGTGGGGTCTCCTCATCTTTCTATCACTGGGACAATGTCTTGGTCCTCATAAGTATAGGAACACGATAGAACACACACACACACACACAGAGGCGTGCATGCACACTAACGCACACGCATACATAAATCTAATGTCACCTCTATTCCAGCAGCCTGTTTTTTCCCAGAGGGCTTTATCAGAGCTTTGGAGGGCTGATTGGAGGAGGCAGCAGTAATGACTGCAGGTCACGAGGTCACAACCCTGTTATGATAACTAAACTGAGGTCAGACGCCTCAACGGCGGCGTGCTCGGCCTGCTGATGATGCCTGATAACAGCAGATGAACATTGCTTTGTTATCTTAACAGTTTAAATAAAAATTCATCCATTAATGGAATTTGATTCATGCTCAGTTTTCCATGTCAAACACCAACTTGATAACAATGACTGACCAAAAGTAAGTTTATTTATTTTTTTTTTTACAATTCTACAACAGTAAAGTTGTGTTTGTTTAGAGCAGGCATTGTATAGTACAAAGAATAAATCATGTTACATGTTTCAAAAATATTCTAAAATAATCAGAAATTGTCTGATTTGAAATAAATTTGCAATTTTACCCCCAAACCTGCAAAACATTTGACCTCTTTTTCAGTTTTATTTATTTAACTAGAACTTGAGTGAATGCTCTTTTTATTTCACCTTCAACACCTCATCTCTGTTCAAGGTTTTGATAATGACCTTCATACTCGCACATACTTTAAGGTAATTCCTGTTGAGAGAGGCCATTTTGAAGTGTATTAACAGGGTTAATTAACGTGCAAAGACACGTGACAAGATTGGAAAATCAACCCCCACATGTTAAGTGAAAGTTTACATATTTTTCCCATAATGTTGGACTGACTGCAGAGTGATATCCAGGCCAATTTTACAGGGCTAGGTGCACGATTATAAAAGAAAGATCATGAAGTAGTGAACTAAACGGCTCAAACAAACATTGTAGGAGTTCCAGTTTGTTGCTGAAGAACTTACTTTGTGTTTCATATCAGTAATGGTTTCTTTCTGCTTCTGGTTTCAAAATATACTTTGGGAATGATTACTTTGGAGCACCCCAGGTCCTACAAGATATTTCTTTATCTTGCGCCCATAAGATAAAACTGTGACTCTTTATGTTAAGAGACAGAATGTATGATTTTTGGGCTTGTTCTCTTTAACCTACCTGATTAGATGCTGGTGAGAAAGAAAGACCACAGTTGTTTTCCAAAGGATTTTATGTCATTTCAACATTTGTGGGCACCGTTCAGTGTGACGTTATGTAACAAAGCTCGTTTAAAATGTAGTCAGCAACCAGAAATACCGAATGAATATGTTTATTCTGCACCAGAGTGTGTTTTTACATCCTCCCAGACAGACATGCGAACAGCCAAACATGCAGACAGACTGGCGTGCTGGTAGTCAGACCTACAGTATAGGCAGACTGACAGTCAGAGCACATGTATAAATCTGGCATAATGCTGATTTTTTACTTTTCCCAAAGAGGACTGCTAGCTTGGCAGAAAGGAAACAAGAATTATTCAATCAAACAGCTCTCCTTCCATATCCTGATTTGACTCCAGCCGCATAAAGCTTGCCGCATAATCCTTTTATCAAACCCTCCGATGGAATACTCTTATTGGAAATGCCCAGAGAGAGAAATAATATTAAGGTCATTTCTATCTCTAGTTTATTTTCCTTTCCTTTAAAAAAATCACCCCTGCTTTCCGTTTTTATCTTGAGACAATAATTACTTCAGGTTGGCGGATGGAGACCTAACTGCTGATTATGAATGTTCTCTGACCACTGAGGGAATCTCTGCCCTCATCAGCAATAACAGAATCAAATTGTCCTCATTTTCTCTTTAAAAACCAGCATCTCTAGGAAAGTGCGTTCGTACTGCGTTGTGTTGAGCCTCCGTCAGGCAGGTTGGAGGGAAAATGTAATGTGGGTCGGCTGGTGATGATGGCTGGTAGTACTAATATCTCTAAAGTGGTAGATATGGAAGCTGTGAGAGCTGCTGTTCTGTCCTGTCAGCGTTTTACAGCTTTATATCTCTGCTCTCCGAGGCTCTGTGCGTGTGTGTCACAGTGTGTGTGAGGGTTTAGGCTGGTGTGTGCAGTCCAGGGTTTTGTTGTATTAAAACAATATTCCCCACTGGAAGGAAATTATTCTAATTCTACATTCTGGGTTTCCCACGTATCTCAATTTCAATAACTGCAATAACTTCAGATGTTCATAACAGACCAGGTTTTCAAAGAGAAATGGGGGACNACAAACCTTTCACTATTAAACCACACCCTTACAAAAGGTTTCATATTAAAACAACTAATGAACTAATGAACTGAACTAATTTTTTTGCACCAGATTATGTGGGAAAACTCAATGGGTGTGGGTACTTTTCACAGCAAGAGTATGAGATGTCCTGACCAATTATCATCCATTGTAATGAAGGAATTTATCACACCAATGCAATGTGTTTTTTAATCGCCGATTGACTTCACGAGAATAGTGATGGCCCTCTACACTTTCTTGTCGTTTCCTCTCTGCCATTGGCAGGTAGTGAGCTACAAGGAGTCATGGTAAAATAACTAAGCTCATCCCTTGAAGTACCAAACTGTCAGTAACTTCAGAATTAGGGACAGTCATGTAAACTGTTCACCCCAGTCTGAGCACACAGTTAAATATGTTGGCAATATTTCAACCTGCTCTGACAGCCTGGTAACACACGCCAGTGGCAACTTTCACTCTGGGACCACTTTAAATTTTACAGCATAATTTCTAACTTTTTAACCGTGCTAGTGACATGGTTCTAGGGATGGCAATGTCGGATGGATTAAGCTAAAACTTTGTACAGACATTCATGGCCCCCAGAGGATGAATTCTGCTGACTTTGGTGATCCCCTGACTTTATTCCTAGTGCCACCAGCAGGTTGATATTCTTTGTTTTAAGTGAAATGTTTCAACAGCTATTGGATGGATTGTTATGACAGTTGGTACACATGTCAGTGTTTCCCTCAGATGAATTGTAATAACTTTAGTGATACCTCAACTTGTCCAATACTTCGGCTTATGACTTGATACCTGCAAAACTCGTAACAACTAAAGACTTGTACTTCGTGTTTATGCTAGTTTGCAAATGTTTGCATGCTAAGACAATAGGCTAAGGTGGTGATCATGGTAAGATTTGCACCTGCTTAGTATCAGCATGTTACATTGTCATTGTGAGCATGTTAGCATCATGGATGTGGTTAGCATTTAACGTTAGCATGTAGCTCAAAGTACCTGCTATGTGTACAGCCTCACATAGCAGCCATTGACTTAATCTTGTTTAACCATGTTGACAGCCTTATGCTGGCCTTACACTGAACGACTTTTCAGTCGTAGATAGTAAACATAGAGGGGACGGACAGAGCTTCCTGACCCCGTTCTCTCAACAAGGGTCGTGTCCACATTCTGCGGTGTCTTCTCTTTTTCTTTTTGGCTGGTTTTGCAGAACAAACCACTGCACACACAAGGGCAGCTGTGGCCAAAAGCAGCTCCTGTTTCTGCTGCATTGTTCAATAGCTTTTCTTCTTGTAAATTTCCACCAAGAGCAGGATGGGAAATAATCTCAAAGGGAATCTAGTTGTAGTCTTGCAAATAGTGACCCTGCAAGATCCCCAGTCTTTGCAAAATCATATAGTCTGTGACTAAAAACTCTGTGACTTATGACACACTGTCTTTAGATGTGATAGGGTGTCAGACTTTAGTCTTTTCAAAGTCTTTTCAAAGTCTTCTAGTGTAAGAGAGGCTTTACTCTATAGCAGCGTCCGTTGGTTGGTCCACCACTTGGGTCCAGACTGAAATCCATCAACAATTAGTTGATGGATTACCATGAAATTTGATACAGATATTGTTGATCCCTTAACGTTTCAGCCAGCGCCATCATCAGGTCAAATTTGTCTGATACTTTTGGTTTGTGACCAAATACCTGCAAATAAATGACTTTGTGCAGCCTCACAAAGCAGCTAGCATGGGCGTAGACTCTTATTTTTGGTGTTGTGTAAAAGACTTGTTCGGTTGTTCCTGAGTCATAGAGCAGTTCAGTAGCTGCTCAGTATGTGAATCCGCTTCAGATCATAAAAAAAGGAAAAACAAAGAAGGCTGCAGTATTTAAGGATTGACGAAGATTTAATTTCTTCCTGTGAAAGATGTCCAGCTGTTTTGGTCGGCTGACCTCAGCGATGGTTACCATTTTATCACACTGATGGAATGACACAGCCTCCGACCTGGACTCTGATGGCCGGTCAGTGGATTTAACTGACTCCTGTCCATTAGTCTCCCTGACCCAGAGTGGCCATGCCAGGTCCCAGACCATCACTTCATCCTACATTCTGTAGTGTGTGATGATATGGTAATGGGATGACAAGTCATAGTTCACTCTGCACTGGCTACTCCTCTGCTGCAAATGTGTGTGTGTGTGTTAGAGAGAAAGCAAGAGAGCTCTGAAGCTGCGTGTGTGTGTGACTACAGACCTATAATTATCCTCCTGAGGAAAACAAGTGCAGAGTGAGTGGTCCATTGTGGAAACAGGATTATAGCCTGTGAGAGAACAGAACGCTCTGCGCTTTGTGTTGGCTAATGTTTTCGAGTTCAGTCTGAGCTGTTTGATTTGAGCTGTGTGTGTGTGTGTGTGTGTGTGTGTGTGTGTGCGTGCGCGTGTGTGTGTATTATCAAATCTAGTGGTCAGAGTGTGTCTCGTTTTATTAATTCCCTTCCTGTCCATTCTGCTGAATATGCAACTTTGTTGTCTTGGAATGTGGCCTAGTGTAGGGCCAGGGCAGGTGGTTATTAATATGACAACACACACACACATGCAGGCAAACACAGCCTTTCTCTCACAATCAAACACCTCATTTAGTTTGTTTTGATTAAGGTGTACGACCCAGAGAGAGTGTGAGGTGCAGAGACAAGGAGAGTGAAAGAAAGAAAGAGAAAGAGAAGGCAGGCTTTTCTTTCTCAGAGTTCCCCGTGTCAGTCGTGTAAGAAAGCCGCCAAACCAATAATTTTGTCAAGTTCTTTTTATAGCGGAGCGGCTGAAGCGTCTTTGGATTGCCACATGTATAAAGGCAGCCCATATAAAGCCATTCACAGCACTGAATGAACACGCCATCTGTGGGGCTTTCTTATTTCCTCTTCTCTTTTCTTCCCCTCCTTTTTCAAGCCTTGTAATCAAATTTGAGCAAAATCAAATGGCGGGAGGATAGAGAGAGAGCAGTGGGGGGGGAGGAGGGTTCAATGAAAGTACCTTTTGTTGGTCTGAAACGAGCAAGTAATTTACAAAATGCCCTCCCTTTGTGCAGGGGGCTAAGGGAAGAAAGAAATCAGTAGCTTTTAGAAGCTAGGCCTTGCGCTGCGACGGGCAAGATAATGAAAGCCGTCTTGTGTTTGTGGGCTAGAGAGCATCTCAAAGGCAGACCGGGCCCCGGCTCAGGGTTAGCTCGGCTGCTGAAAAAAAAAAACCCCACAACACTCTCCTCTGTGTATGTGCGTGTATGTGTGTGTGTGTTTGTGTGTTTGGCAAAGAGCGGCAAAACAGGACGGCTGTGCCCGGCTACTCTTGGCAGAGACACTCCGAGGAACAGACAGAGTTGTCGATGCTGAGGAGAGAAGAGGGATGAAAGAATGGCTTCACCGCCGCTGAGGGCTGCTGATCTCCTCTTACCTGTTGTCCCGTTGCAGGTGCGTCTGGCCAGCCCTACACTCAGAGGTGCAACACCTCCGTAGAGGAGTCTGGAGGAGAGATGAAGATGCAGAGGAGGAGATGAAACATCCTGCAGGGATCATTGTGCTGAAGGATTACGAGGGGCAGGAAAAGGATTTCAGCTGACTGTTTTCCTCCTCTGTTCCTCTGCTTGGACGTCTCGGAGGAGAGCACCTGACTGCTGAAGGACACTCAGCGTTTACCTGCATGGATCTGCTGGATTATTACCTGAGTGACACCTGGGCAGACTGCTGTCATGGATTATTACAGGTCAGACCATTTGGAATAACCGTACTTAATTCTGTTTGTGCAAGCTGAACTTAGCCTAACTTGTTGACTCAGAAAAAGAGTAACAAAATATGATAAACAGAGACTGCATGATGCCTATATCATCAGGTCATTTACCCAGCTCACCTGAGATGTAGTCAAAGCAACGATAATATATGCTTGGCAGCTTACTTAGAGTTTAAATTAGTGGCAGTCCTTCTTGGAGTTGAAATGATTAAATTGTTCATGATAACGTGTCATTAAAGTGCATTTAAATGTCTCTGGCCTACAGATTAGTTCCTGGTTTACAGTGAATGGGCTGTTACCTGAAGTTTCTTCCTGCGTTGCGGAGGCTGGTGAGTTAATTTATATGACAGATATTACAGATATGTATTGTTTCTTTCTCTCTCTTCTTTCTCGCTTATTTGTCTATATCCCTTTCCCACTATTTGCCTGTCTTTTTCACCCTTTACTCTGTGTATCTCTTAGACAGCCATTGCCTCTCTCCTCCTTACTTACAGTATATCTCAGGTGCCATCTGAAGTGCCTCGATTAAATTAGGCTTGCTCCCTGTAGTCTTGTCTTTATAGCTAAAAGCATGAATGAAATTCATATAATCCACATTTAGTTTGTTGTCTTATATACATACATAATCTCTTCATACTTGTCTTTTTATTTCTTGTTTTATTTTTCTGAAATTCAGAGATTTACGTGCAACAGTGGAAGTACTGCGAGTTTGTCTTGGTTAGAGTTGCAGCTGGAGGTGGGAATCATTTTTACCACATTTAATCGGCCAAAGGCAATACATTTAATTCAAACTTGGAGAATGATGCCATATGTCATGGTGCTTCATGCTAGTGGTGATACAACACTGTGATAGTGTGAATACTGGGCTAACACTCATCAGTATGTCAGTATTTCTACAGTACTTGTCAGTTGTCAGTCAGGCTGGCAGAATAATGCAGAGCTGAATGGATTGTTTTTGGAGATATTTTCTATTCTAGTATAGTGCAATAGATCTTGTGGCTTGTTGTGTCACATGTGCCCATGAACAAACAGAATTCAATTACAGCACAATCCTATAATTTGTAAAACAATTCAAAATGATACGAGAAGTATGTTAAAAGTTGTCAAACGGAAGTCACTTATGGCAAACTGTGAGGAGATGTTGTTGGTAAGATGGAGTTACTGGCAAGTTAAGGAAAACAAAACAACATTTTAATACAGTAGAAGTGAAAACTGTCTTAGCTTGCCATATGTTTTACCTTCTTACTTCTCAGATGTTATGATGGATTAGAGTGTAGAATTCACACTACTGTGAAAGTCTCTAACAGCGATACATTACATTGTTATTCAAGAAGTTGTTTTGATTTCTGGGTCTGTTTTTTCCGTTTGGTGGCGGTTTTTATGATTTTATCAAATAACTTGTGAAATGTAGACAATATGATGCCACTTTAACATGTTTTCCGTGAAGCTACAGGGGGTTGTGTTGGCTAAACTATTGTTTTAGTGCATAGGAACTCACTGCAGCCAGTTAGAATCCAGCAGGCACCTTGTGTTAGGGTGGTTAAAAAAAGGTCCCTAACTGAAGTAGACATAGATAACACAGGTTGGCGGGAAGTAGGCACACCAAAAAACGAAATGACAGAATTTTATCACAGAATCCCTCCGTGTCTGCTGAACATTATGTGTTTATGGTATCGAAAACTGAGAAAAAACACAGTTAACCATAGCAACAGTTCTTCTGCTTGATGCTACCACATAATAACTTTAACCAAAACTTACTTTATCATGAGTTAAACTCACTACAGACTAACTTTAAAGATGGGTTATGATTTAAACATGGTCTTCTTTGCTTTCCTGGGCTTCTTCACCATGGAATAAACACCCAGATAATACAATCATACACCCAGAGATATCTGTTCTAAGAAATAAAAAAGACAGAGCAGAGGAAACGCCACTCTGCTTTGCGTCATTGTCCTCCTTTTCTTGTATTATATCAAGACATCTGACTGTATTATTGCTTATTCATTTTAACCAATTATGTTAGTTTCACCAGTGAGTTAACTGCTAACCTATTGTGAAGAACTGAAGCACTGTTGCTATGATTACCTGCAACTGATACACATTGTGCACTGAATTGTTGACTGTTAGAACTGTTGACCAAATTTCTGTTTGAGGTGTCCTGATATACGATAGAAATACCACGAGAGTTTTATGTTAGTGTGGATACTTAACTTAAAATGCTCGTGTCTTCATCTGTCAGCTGCTCCTTGTGGTTAAACAGGGTATCTGCAGGTCTTGAAAACTCTTACAAAGCATTGATTGCAGTTCCCTCAAAAAAGGCCTTAGAGGGTATTAAAGGGTCTTAAATGGCATTTGCAAAGGTCTTGAATATTTTTTCATTACTTCTGTAGACTGTAACATTAGTTCTACCTTTTTCATGTGGTTGTGGGCTGTCTGGAGACTTCATACATCTGTTAACTACAAGTATGACTGGTGCAGCAGTGGATTGTGTTGTTTAGTCTGTTTCAGGCCAGCACTGAGAGGCTCAGGAAGAGCTTCTACCCTCAGGCCACTAGGATCCTACATGAGGGCACTGCCTACGAATTGCCCTAAGAACATTTTTACTTACTTATTATTCAAAGTTACTACTATAATTAACATTATTATCTATTACTTACTTTATTCTTTATTATTATTCTATTTTACACTTACAGTATTTTTTATTGTACAAATTGAAGGAGCTAACAGACGTACATTTCACCATGATTATACCCAGTATGATTATATGTGACAAATAAACTTGAACTTTAATTTTTTGTGGACTTTTAGTCAGAAAATGCCATCTGACCTGTAGCAAACGCTGTCACTACTGCTAGCTACAGCTACATCACTGACTAATAATGGGCAAGTGTCAATTTTAGCAAAACTTAATAATTTTTTGATTGGTTAGTCTATCCATCAACTTTCTGCCTCTTATCTGGGCCCACGTGGCATGAACTGATTAATTATATTAATACAACTTATTGTTGTATACAGCTGGGAAGCTCAGACAGAAATGTAATATAAATGTCAAAATCATACTCTTAATACATCATTGTAGACCTGAGTGTCCCGACTTGTTTTCTGTCATTCTTTGACCGGTATGACAGTGAAAACAAAGGTCTTAAAAAGTCTTAAATATAATTTGGTGAACACTGAAGAGACCCTGTTAAAGTTGATCTCGCTATAAGTAAAGTTTAAAAATATAATTCCTCCTCCCGCTGTCTTATACTCAACAATAAACAAGCAAGCCACATTCAAATGAGCTGATTTCTCTGTTGGCATATTGAAATGTCAGAATTTGCACTGGAACAAATACGCTGGTTAAAATTCAATTGGAACAGAATGGGTAATGAGCTATCTTGGTGTTGCCACACACTAACAGGCAGAGTCCCAGTCTGTCTGGAGGGTTACAGTCACTTAGTCACACGGCATGCATCGCTGCTTTGATTGTTACCAACAAATGGCTCAACCCCTCGTTCCCCAGCACAGGTGTGTGTGTGTGTGAGGGAGAAAGATAGGAATACACTGGCTTTTCACTTTCTGGTTCTTAAAATTACATACGGTCACATGCCATAGTATTTCAATATTCACAGTATTTTAACCCTGTTTTACATAATACATTTTACCAAAAAATGTTGAATTTTTAGTCAAGAACTAAAAACTCTGCAAGTTATATATTTTTTTAAATTTTGCATTGTCTTTTTCATTCAGTAAACTTTCAAAATGAGAATCTCAAGTCTTGTATGTCTTTAACTAACATACTGTGTCCCAATTCAATGCTACACTATATACTAAAACTGTCAAGTATAAACTAAGTATTAATATTGATATTGCACTATTTTTGCCTTTTCATTGTTAAATAAAAAAGAGGATTCCTACACACTGTTCTTGCATTCAAGTCATTTAATGAATCAGGACATCAAACGGCTGTTTTGGTCCCTTTCATCAAACATGACTGGAAGTATCAAAATAAATATTTAATAGTAAATTCCAGCGGCTTCTTGTCATCCTTTCACCCTCTTCAGTGTTGCACATTATTTTAAATTTGACCATAGCAGCATCTTCTCTATTAAATCTCATGGGTTATTAATCTCTGCTAGGTTAGCAGTGTGTTGTGACCCGTACAGCTCCCTAAGGACCCTCTAATAACCGCTAATGGGCTGTTAAAGTAGTGAGCGGGGCCTCCGCCGCTCAGGACTGGATGGTCGGGTCTCATCACCAATTACAGCTCATCGAACAGGAGAGGCAGAGGGCTGATTTCATCTGTAATCTGTGAGTGTGTGTGACAGTGCACCTGCATGTGTGTGTGTGTGTGTGTGTGCATCTGTCAGTCAGGCTTCTCTTCCACCCAGCTAGCTGTGCACAGGCAGTCATTAGCAGCAGCAGCAGCAGCAGCAGCCAGTCATTAAGCCCGTCATTTCCTCTGTCTGCCAGCTGACCTACTGATTTGGACAGCTTCTGTACTTAACCTATGAACTCTGATTCCCCTGCTCACTACACATGAGGAGTGTGTTTGTAGAAGCAATGGAGGGCTTTGTGCACAGACAATATGCAATATACAGCGTACGATATGTTTAAAGTGATAGAAAATGTACAGTGTTTATGTGAATGTGTGCATGTTGACGGGGTGCAGATACGTGCATGTTTTTAGTTGGGGTGTTGCCAACAGATGCCATGTCTACACTAATGTTGATAAATTTGAAAGCAGTGTTAAATCAAATGTTAAACAGGGTTCTGCACACAGTAGTGTCTTCAGATTGTTGTCAAAACTGGAATAAATGCTACCTTTTTTTCAGGAATGACAGTAATGCCTGGGTACTTGTATTTTTCACACATGCAGGTGTCTGACAGTATAAGCAAAAAAATATGTCCGTCCTGTATGTAATACTTTACTGTATACTGACATACAAAATGAGTTATCACAGGCAAGGTCAGTCAGAACAAAGTATATTTGTTACACTTGTTTGGTCTGTATCCACTCAGACACACTCCTTACAGATGGAGATGCAGAATTTGAAATGCAGAATTTTGACAGCGTAGAGAAGAAGAAGTTGAACAATTTTCCTATTGCATCGGAAACACTACTGTGTGCTGAACCTCGTTTGAGAAACTGTAGAGAAAACTTGTTCACACTACAGAGTGAGAGCACTGTTTACAAATTTATCCACTCGGGATTTCAACTGGAAAATGTCGAGGTTTTTTTGGATGGCCGTAACAAGGTAATAATTAATTGAGAAGTGTGAGTGTGAGTTTGTATATGGATGGGACACCATGAAGAGGTATTATGAACCATTTAGTCAAATATACTGAGAATATGTATTTAATTTCATTTTTTTTTTTAGTAGCTCTGTCTGTCTTTTTTTCTAATTTTCATATCGAAGTCCTACTGTAATTTAGACCTTATAATATGTTGAAGCATGGAGCATTTTTGCTCCTTAAAGTGAGATCCTTTTGGGTTGGCAGGTCACATTGAAAAAAGAGTATACGCACGGTGTGAGTAAAGGTAAACAATCCAATATAGGAACTTGCCTATGAAAATTGATTTTTTCATAAAAATATTCTGAGAGTTGTAGGAGTTTCTCCAGAGAAAAAACACAACAGAAGCACGCTTGTAGATGGCCTTAAAATACAGATAAAATACGTATAGAAATATATAAATATAGTAGAATCAGAGTGGAATCGGGAGAGCTGGCAGGTATGCATTACATTCTGCCCCTTCATTGTGATACAACTAAAACTAAACTGCTATGTCGAGGCAAAGAACCATCAAAATGTAATTTCCTTGTGACTTTGGCAGGGTTGGTTCTTTAGCTACATTTCTCCACTGTTATGTTCCCGCAAATATATCCTGATTTAATTCAACATGTAATGTACTGCACAGTTACTTAGTTACTCAGTTTTGTGTGTGTGTTTGCGTATTGGTCTTTGCAAACCTACTGTAGAAATAATGTATGTTCACCCACACTGAGGTTTTAAACAGGTGTGTTCTGGTCCCTTCATTTAAATATCCACTAATACTGTCTGACTTCTCCACTGCTGGGATTAACCCCGCGCTACTTTGTCTTAGCTGCCGCTCACTGTGGCTCTCGGGGAACCTCCTGAAGCCCTGCTAGCAGCGATAGAAGCTGAAATTAGGCAGCTTTCTGTCCCAAAGCTGCTGCATTAAGACAGCCCTCACCTTGGCCTGCGGGAGCTGAGTTAGCCGTACAGCTAATCCAAAAGCTAGCAAAGTCAATCAGACAGACCTAAAGCCAACTAAAGCTACCTCTGCTCTGCCTTGTCTTCCCAAGATAAGGTAATGAGGATACAGAGGGGTTAAGGTGAAGTTTGGTGGTTGTGTATTTGAGTCTCAGGTGCCATGTGTAATGGATGACCAGTGAATATCTCCGTAAATACACAGACTCTCAGGTAGAAGGGTAGGAATCAGAAGGGTATTGTCTTAAGATGATAAGGCAATGAGAGGCTTACAGAGTTGTATCAGTGGACGAGGATGGGGAGACTCGCACAGTAATACCTGCTATCTAGATGTGACACTGCAGCTTGGCCCCTGAGCGGGCTAGGTGGTGTTAATATTCCCTTTTGTCTTGTCCTGATAAGCTAATGAGAGTTATAGCAAGGGTGATGAGAGTGGTAAGAGCTGCATTAGTGGACGGAGAGGAACAAGGTACAGTCGAGCTGTTAAACCCCCTGGTTAGATACTGTAGGGCAGCTCTCAGCTCCAGGTGTTGATCAGAAATCAGGAGTTGTCTCGTGCTGATAAGGAGGAGAGGTAAGAGGAGAGGGCAGGGTTAAAGTCGGGGTACTAAAGAGAGATTTATTTCCTATTTGGATCCCATGCCAATCTGCGAGGGCTTTAAATTGTAAAACAGCATCTAACATATATTAGTCTTGACAGAGGTCTCTTGATTGTACTAATAACAAATTGAACTTTCAGTTGTTTGAGCCATAACATAATAACCTAATCTTCTTTAGACATGCAATTTCTATCTTTTTATACAGTATATGGTTTAACAAATATTGTTTTAAATTAAAGAACCGGACATACTTTTAGGCACATATTCACCTAACGTTCTTTATTGTTCTCTAGCTTCTTTTTGTTGTTTACAACCCTGTCTCCTAGAAACTATGTTGATTTTTACTGCTAATTTGCAAGAAAGCTCTTGTAATACACCATCCGCACATTACAACTAAAGCATTATTAAACTTTTTTATGTTTATGGCATGGCGCTCACAGCTCTTGATGAAGATAAAGGAAAGATCGGGGTCTTGGTTAAATAAAGAAAAAAGTCAAGAGTGATTTGAAGCACACAACGTGTTTACCTCTTTAACATTTAACTGAAACCGATCTTTCCTTAACCAAAGTGCTTTTGCTGCCTAAACCTAACCACACTGCATATTCGTATAGGAAGTTACGCTTTTGTTTGGCTACAATATTTGTAGCATCCTGAAATTTGCAATAGGATGACTAAAGAATTACAAGACTCAGTACAGTCACCTCCAACAAACTGCATTTATGGGGTACAAATTGAAGTCTTGGTGTCTCAGAGGCTGCATTTACTCCTTACAGAACCTGTTATCAATATTTTTATAATAACAATGTATCAAATAACATGTGAAAACAATAAGGCAATTTGAAAGGGGTCGCTCAGAGAATTATCACCTGAATCTGCAGCTCCCTTTGGACTTTACAGTAACTTTACAGTTTAGAGTTTTAGCTCATTGTTTAGCTGTCCGACCACAACTTTACTGTATTGGTTCACTCTCTCTGCTCTCATAGTGTTGGTCTCAGCTGCAGCAGGCCGCTGTTTTCAGTGAAAAAGCTCTAAAAACCAACTGTACACTACCTGCTCAGCATCGACTTACAGATAACAGTTAAAGGTAAACAGTAAACATAAATAGAAAACAAAGTTAGCTACTAGCTGGTGAACATAGTGGAGCATTTAGCAGCTTGATCTCATACTAGTTACCCTTTTGAACTGGCACATACAAAAGAGCCATACCAAAGATGAAAGATGTGACTCTTGATGAATTTATCTTGCTCATTGTAAAACACATTATCCAGCCACCCTCTGTTGAAGTTTTCTTTAGCTTTATTAAAGTTCGATCCCTGGCTCCTCCTGTCCATGTGTTGAAGTGTCCCTGAGCAAGACACTGAACTCCGAGTTGCTCCCAATGGGCAAGCTAGCACCTTGCGTGGTGTGTGGGTGAAGAGAGGCAACATTGTAAAGCCCTTTGTTCGGTAAGGTAGAAAAGCGCTATATACCAGTCCATTTACCATTTAACATTACCTTGACACTGCAGTCACATTCTGGCGTATACGACTCGTCAGGGGCAACAAGAATATCTCCTGACTCAGGGCAGACTGTCTTCTGTTAATGTCTCGATATGTAAGAGACAGAAGAGAGGTCATACAAGTCAAGAAATCTTGACACCTACGTGATGAATTTGTCCTCAAGAGACTTGTTTCTGCAGTCATTTATTACTTGTATTAACATTCATTTATTCTTACTTTTGTCCTATGCAACACTACCTATCCTATCTATCTAGCCTCACCCTGCCTCACCTTGCTCTCCGCAACCCAGCTAACTGTTGGCCACAGCAGATGGTAGTCAATGCATGTCCACAGCTTCAGTGAAAGACACAGACTGATAATACAAATACATGATCTACTAATTGTTGATTTTTTGAAGTGGTAAAAGCACATTGCAGCTTTAAAGTGAGCGGGTGAAAATGGCATTTCGGGCTTAATTGGTCAGTTGACATTTTTGATTTCTGCAACAACTCTCAACTTTTACAAACTGTACAAAATGAGAAGAAAATACAACTATAAACCGTTAGTTCATTCATTTTTGTACCATAAAATTATCTTATGTCAGTAACTCTTTGCCTGCCCTACAGTATCTAACCTGGCCATTTTATAAAAAAGATATTCTCCTTGTTTTTGTTTTGTTGTTCTTGTTTTGTCCTTCTTTTCTTTAAAAAGTAGATGTATCAACAATTTTGGACATGCTCTTTCAAAAGAAAGCAGTTGGAAATTTTTGAACCTTTTTCTATGAGATTTTCTGAAATATTTTATCCTAAAAAAAGGGTAAGAAGTACAAATAATATACATAATTTTGTAACTGAAAGATTCATCAGTTAACATCTACATTTTTGACAAATCCCCTCTTTCTGTTGTTTGCATTTATATTTAGCAAATAGGGAAATGCTTAATTTCCAAATTGCATTAGCAAAATCCAGTTACAAAATATATATGTCCTTTGTCATCATGTAAAGTCAGGATAAGATATTATGTTGTCTTATTCATCCGTGGTGTTTCACCGACTACTGTAGCGTTCTGCTATGGTCTTCTTCTCCTCTCAGATAATTTTCTTTATCAGTTTATCTGCTCGTGTCTTGTCGTTGTCGTACTAAGCTGTTACTTTAAGAGACTCATGCTGCTGGTGTAACACCCTCTGCTTTCCTCTGTCATCTTGGCTTTATGGAGGTCTGGTGTCCAAGATGAAATCAGAGTGAAATTTTGGACAGTGTAAGAAAGGTGTCACATCCCTCATTTTATTCTCGTTTAAAGACACACATACACATACTCACTGTGACATCGTCTCTGATATTCTCTCTCTTTCATAGTTTATCTTTGCATGTTATTGAAACCACGTTCTGGGAACGGAGAGCTACATCACTCGACACTCGAACAACAATGTGGATAGTGGATTACCCATAATGGGCACACATTTAATCTGAGAGAGCGGTGAAGTGGATGGAAAATAGAGGAAAGGGGAGGGCAGGAAAGGAAAGCAGCCATACCCTCTACAGTATATTTATGTTTTACCTTTTATTTTTACTCTACAGTTTCTATTGCACTATGTATAAACTCTTTATATTTCTAATTTTCTGTCTCTTTGTAAAGTTGGTTATCTTGTTTTCTGTTATTGCTTTATCTGCTTTATGGATCTCAACCATTGTAGCACTATTTTTAGTGTTAGCACTGTAGAAATAAAATATGATTTTGATTTTAAGGAGGAGAGGTCGATAGAGAGGGTATGTAAGTGTGTAATACATTAACTGAGTGTGTGGGATTTAAATGAAGAGCAGGAAAGGAGCATCACTGACTGAAAGACACAAAGAAAGAGGATGGTGAATGACGATCTAGAGAAGTCAAACAAAAACATCACTGTCTCTTTGTGTGTGTGCTGCCTTAAAGATGCCGGCTGGATAAGCGGCAGCAGAAGTCAGTGTTTGTGTGTGTGTGTGCGTGTGTGTGCGTGCATGTGGATCTATAACTAATGGTGCAGATGATGAGCCAGAGGATGAGGCTTTGTGTAATCGTCTGCCATCCATCAAACAGCAAGCTGACAGCATCACAATACACAGCCTGGGGAGGGGAGGGACAAATGACTGGAGGTGAACATACACACACACACACACACGTGCAAGAATGCAGACACACACACACACACACAAATGCATGCATAAAGTGATGTAAACACAATTTAATGTCACAAGGAATTTGTGAAAGTTTTTACATTTTCACCACTAATGAAGGGTTTCTGATTTAAGTGTTAGCTTGGTGTGTGACATTGTTGATTCAGAACTGCTGAGAGATATGACTGTGTTCAAAACTGTCCGCTACTGACCAAAAACTGCTTCACACACACACACACACACAGACACACACACACACACACACACACAAATGGGCTTCATACATTTCAGTTTTTCAACTCTAGTCCTTCATCTGAGTGCAATTACAGTGATGCTTCAGAAACATATTGATAATGCAATAAATAGGTTTTTTTTGCCTTTTATATGGGAGTACATTTTTCATAATTTCTACTAAGAAATAGTTCTTGCAATGACGTGCCAGCTGTGAGGTTGAATAGACCTACACCTAATATTGATTGGAACGTGTGTGTGCGTTTGTGTGTGAGCGTACAGGTGTCTGCATGTGTGTATGAGCCATCCGTTGTCGCTGATGGCAGTGTGTGCAAGCCTCTTGAGGCCTCAAGGCCTCTCGGCTATCTTATACACACAGACACATGCAAAGGCACACATAACCGCACACACACACGCACATCGAGTGGCACCCTGCTCTGCTTTTAGAGCCATTACTGTCAAACAGCTGTTAGCACGTCAAGAGAAGTGGTGTTGATGGGATAGAGCGAAGGAGGGAGAGAGGCTGAGGGATAAATGGTCAGGGCCAATAGATAGATAGATAGATGGATGGATAATTGGGTGTAGAGGAAAGAGGGAGGGGTGTGAGGGATGAAGTGGTGGATGGATGAATGGTAGGGTGGAGGGAGGGGAGGAGGGGGATGCAGGGCTGGGCTAGGCCTTCTCTAAGTGAAGACAGATTGATGTGGGTGTCAGAGAGGACTCCAGAGAGGAACAGCCCTTTATTTGACAGTCAATTATCAGATAGACCCAGTGGCCTCGCAGTCCACGGCCGTCACCCTCATACAGTACGTAAGTGGGTTTCAAACACTGGCTCGGCACCCAGAGGTGGACAACTAGAAGATTAAATCAGGCCTTGAGAAAAATGGTGGTTTTGATTGGTGAGGGTCCGTCAGTGAACTAAGTTTTTGTCACTCTGTGTCATGTTGTAGGCCTTTTTATGTCCTTTTGTCAAAAGATACAGAGTGTTATAGTAGAATTGTATAAAAACTGAAATGTTCCACTAAATGGACAATAGCGCATGGGTTGTTTTACTAGATCAGCTTGAATGTTGGCTAGAACAAGAGGATGCACTTTCAGAAGAAGTTGATTGAACTTTGTTGTCATTACATCAAACATTGAAGAACTTGTCTTTGTGAGCTTATAGACAGACAGACAGACAGACAGTTTTTACATAAATAAAAACGTATTAAAATACACAAAGTACCATAAATATAAAAGATAAGCTAAAACAGTTCTATACTGCATCAAGGTTTACAATTCAGGAGTCAAATAAGCTAAACATATCGAAACATGCAAAATACCACAAATAATAAGCTAAAAACAAAATGTACAGCTGACTAAAGCAAGGAGGACAAAAGTATTAGACCTTACATGTACAGTAACGATTAGAGAAGCATTCAGGTTTTTTTAGGTTTAAGTTATTGCATAGGTTTTTACATCTCAAGTCACATGATTTTTCATTTTAATATCTTAAAACTGTCTCAGTGTGATTGTTTGCCACCGACTGAGGGCTTTTTCTCTTAACCTTTTTTGTTTCTGGCACTTCAGATTGTAATACAATCAGTAACATACTGGTTAACATTGCGTCTGAAGAGTCACCAGCTACTTAGGAATGAAATCCACTGGCACCATTCATTTAGTGTGTATCACTGGTGGCCTTCTACCAAATGATGTTCATATATAACTATTGTGCAAGTCGTAGAATGCAGTAGTGCTTTAGTATAACATGTCGCACGGTACAAAGTATGGGTGTGTGGAGGCCACAGGGATAGATGGGCTTGGAAATTGGAATTGAAAACATCTGCCTTCAAATGTCGCTGATTCATCTGATAGTATTAAATGTCCACAATGTTTAGTTAAAAGTACTCTATGGAGTTTTTAACTGGTTGTGAAACAGTCTCAATTTAATACTGATGCCACTATATGACCTACATAAGCAAACGAGACCAACAGCGAGAAGATTGGCTGTTTCTTTTAGTTCTAGGTAGTCTTTATTTATGTCCCTGGGTCAGAAGAGCCTGTGTTTATATTTTCCCAGGCAAAGCTTGGCAGCGAGTAGTGTGTTAGCCAGCTAAAAGGAAGCAGGAGGAGATTTTTCTTTAGAGAATTTTATTTTCGACATTATATTTTGTGGTTATGGCTGATACTGGGGCAGGATCAGCAAAGAGAAAAAGAAAAGAACTGACCAAAGAACAAACTCCTGTGCCGAAGACATTATACTCATAACACCTGTTCTCAGGACTGGCTGACACTATATGTTCCTGCAGTAAATACAAATCTCGGAACGACAGCCTTCAGATATTTTGCCCCATTTGTTTGGAATAATTTACACAGTAGACTGAAACTCGATTCACTTATACCAAGAGGGAAATTTAAAAATTTGGTTAGAGGTTCTATTGATTTTAGGTGTAACTGTTTTACATAATAAGCTTGTATTTTTAATTCTTTTTATACCCACACCAAGGATAGTTTAGAATGTATTTATTTATAATTTGTCATGCTGTTGTTAACATGAATGTACATTTAAAGCTATTTTCTTATTATTTTATCTCTATGTCATTACCATCATCATTATTATTTATTTTTTATTGTTCTGTACTCAGGTCTCACTTGTAAATGAGATCTCGATCTCAATGAGACTTCCTGATTAAATAAAGTACATACATGAAGCAGTGGTGAAACGCTGCCGCTTTTGTCCACAGGGGCCGCCAAAATCAACATAATATGAAAGTTCTGTGTAGTTGCTTTAAAGGTGTAGTCTATGATTCTGGAGAAAGCTTGTTGATATTTGAACTCAACAGGTAAACAAATACACCTCTCCCTTAGCACTCTTTCAAACTTGCACGAGTAACGCACAGCATTAGTTTGTCCTGTGTACGAACACGAGTTGTGACATATTATACCGAAGTGTTTAGTGGAAACGCGGCTAAAGCGTCGGTATTTGACGACCTGGGTTGGTGGCTCTACCCGAGCCGCTCTGTTTGTTTCCCGTTTACAGAGCCAGGGCTGGGGATGAACACCGGGCTTCTTTTTCAGCACACACACAGAACGGAAAGCTAGCGGACCGTGAGGAGATATTCACTGAATTTGACACAAGCTGTTTTTGATTAGGATCGTAGACTGCACCTTTAATCATACTTTAGCTGTACTTTAGTTGCCACCCGTGTATGTTGTAGGAATAACCAACTGAAACCTTTTGCAGATATGTGCAGTATGATGCTGAACAGAAACAGAATCTGCATGCCAAGAGGATTTTCCCCCAAAAATGTAACTGTTCATGCAAAGTAGTTTTATAGGAGCATATTTGTAGGGGTCCTTAAAAGATCCAGTATGTTTAATGTCGCATAATTTCAATTTGGACTGCAAAAAATAATGACCAAAATGAGTATTTTTTCACCACTAGCGTGAGTCTCATTTGACAGATCCTAACTAACACAGAAAGCTATATTTCCCTTTTTATCTCTGAAAGTGATGTTGCCGGTGTAGCAGGTCCTTTTAGTGAAGCAGATTATAAGGCACACTTGATGGGGATGGAGAAGTTTTTGAAGTGGCCTCAGAGTGTGCAGCGGCCTTTCAGACAAGGTCAGTGGAGTTGTGTTGCTATTGGCTAGCTGTGGCGCTTGATGATGAAGCCTCATGTGTGCTATTCAGTGTTTAGCCTTGAGCTGGAATGCCGCAGGCGAGTGTTGTGGAAAAAAAATGCATGTACATACTTAAATGGACATGATTGGCACCCATAGGAACAGATACATGAATAGATATACTGTACAGCTCTTGAATTTCTCTATCATTGACAGTGGTGGTTGTAGGCCATTTAAGCCTGAGGGTACAGACTGGATTTTTAAAGGACTGTTTAGCCTGTAGAGGAATACAACAAACCACTCGACATTCAATTTTAAACTACAGGATGGCATTTAGACAACAGATTCGCATTCACATGAAAAAGAAAAAAATGCATATATCATACAAATACATCACTCACTCTCATGTGCGACAAAAAAACAACATAAAGTGACTTATTAAGGTGTTTGACGAGCCACCAGAACAGTCTGTGGAAGTTGGAGTGAAACGCCTTTTGTCCAAAATGCATTTCCTCATTTGGTGTTTTTGTGATGAGCGCTGTTTGACACATCAACCAACATCTCCCGCAGGTGTGCAGTTGGTTTGAGATCTTGTGACTAAGAAGGCCATAGCGTATGATTCACATCGTTATCATGGTCCTCAAACCATTCAGTGACCCCTCGTGCCCTGGATGGAAGCATCTGCATTTGTTACGAGAAGTACATATAGTATATGCGTGAAACCATGAAACATTGATTTTTAGATGACTTTTAAAGGCATAACGTGTAGGATTTTCCCTAAAAAACAATGTATAGACTCATGCAAAAATAACCTCTCTCAATCATCACTTATGACCCACTAGAAGTATGTGGCGGTGTCTGTATCTGCAGAGACCCTGCCCTCTGCCTGT
>NTHP01000347.1:983205-1000088 GCA_003416845.1 Oplegnathus fasciatus | reverse complement strand
TTTTCTTATTTTGCTGTGCTCGGGATGTTTCTGGGCATCAACCTTTGGGCAGTGGTGTGTAGCCCCCAGCCAATAATAGCGCGCAGGGTGCGATGTGCAGGACTCTATAAAGACGGAGCGACCAGGCGCCAGATCGTAAGCACGTGGGACCACCAGAAGCGTGTGCGCTTTGAGCTGGGGAGGAGGGCCCAACTTTGAATGTTGCGTTTACAAACAGCAACCGACAAATCCTACTCGCTATACCTTTAAACTTACTCTGTATTTACATAAAAAAAAGTGCAAGAACAAGACTTTGATCTGTTTGTCAAAGATGGATACTGTAGGTGATTTGAGTAAAGAAAAATTGGGGGAAAATGCCAGCAGCCCTGAAAGGCTCTGTCCGTGGTGCTGAACGCAAGGCAGCAAACAAGGACAACACTATAACCTCCGTGAATAACGACACCTGCACAAACAAAACACATTAATAGCCACAGAGGGTGTTTTGCCCTCAGTAAAGCCATGAGTATATGAGCATATTTGACTCACGCCATTCGAAGGAGAAAGGCATTCCTCTGTCCTTCATGGATGCAAAGTTGTGTAATTTCCCACTGCACTTGTTGATGTAATGTCAATTTGGTGAACTTAAAAAAAACTTGTGGATGGTGTGGATGGCCTCCCTTTAATTCAGCTCTGCGGTTGCCATGACAGTGTCCCCATCAGATTGGTTAATAATTATTGTTTTTTTTATTCAAAAGCTGCTAGCTTGACTGATTTCCCCATTGATGCACTTGACATGATTGCTATAGGAACACTAGTGTATTATTTTTGACCACACAAACAATTTACCACATCACCACAGTCAGTGTAAAATGTGGAAGAGATGGTCGTGTCAGTGTAATACAAATGCAGTAACTAATATGTGACAAAGAAAACAATACTATATTTTTATTAAAATGACTATGCTACTTTGAATAAGAGGGTTTCACTGCATTTTAGGGGTCTACGAAGAAGTCCAGGCTTTTAGTTCCTCGTGAATCTTTTTGACTGGATATGAGGATGACGGGAAATGAGTCGCTGTTTTGGACAATGTACTTTATATCCACAAAATAACCATCTGTACTGACATATTTTCTCCAATACGGCGCCTCAGTTGTGAAATATTTGGACTTTATTCAGGGTTTTCATCAAACAAAGAACATCAGTCAAACGCAGGAAACAGAAGCATCTCACATGGATGATCATCAGGGTGAAAACATTTATAAGCAGCTCATTTTGAGAAGGAGATCCAATCAACACCATTTAGAAACAAGACCAAATGAGATCTGAAACGCGGTGATGCAGCCTGTTTTGTCTTCACGGCTTTGCCGGGTTAATGATCGTATGTGTAAAGTCAAATGAGCCACTTCTATACATCAAACCTTTAACGGGTCTTAATTGATCTTGGTTCATCTTCTCTTCTCTCTATACCTTTCTTGTCCTTGTAAGAAACGTGCTGCTCTTCATATTTATTAGGTTTTTGCACTGATTTTCACAGCCTGAACGTCTTGGATCTCGATTCTGTAAAGTGTACTATTGTTTTTGATATCAGAGCCATTATTCTCAGTATGATGACATGATGCTCATGTCAAAATAACATGTTATAGATCACTTGTTATTGTTTTACTGGAAAATTAATGTGGTGGAAACGTATAGATTGAAACCAAACAGATCAAGCTTTTAACACCACCACTTTCCCCACATCTGCATGATATTTTTCTATATTTCTACACTCGCTGTTCTGATACATCTAGCATCTGTGGCTTGTCTCTTTGGGTCTGATGTTTTGTGAGAATCTGTTTGTCTGTGCACGCACATGTACGTTGTGTGTGTGTGTTTGTGTGTGTATCAGCAGTGTGCTATCAGTGCCCCCTGCAGTAAAACCAAAGGGAATAAAGAGACGGGGGAGCGAGAGAGAGACACCGTAGAGGAAAGATAGGGAGAAAGAGAGAGAGAACAAGAGGATCGTTTTCATTATCTCCAGCACACAGAGGAACTTAATCACACTCATACAACAGAGAGGTCTTATAGCCAAAGACTGGATCCTGTGTGCTGAGGTATCTGTAATGTACAAACTGTGCTGCACGCTCTGGAAATTTACACCGCTCACACAAAAAATACACAAACTGAGTCCATTCTGAGTTTTTTTTTTTTTTTTTTGGTACTGTATGTATGTGCAGTTAAATTCAAATCAGTTTGAACTACATGCAGCATGAATGTTGCACCTAAAACCAGACAAGCTACGATATAGACACTCAGTAGATTGTTAGTGAGGGAATGAAATTAAAACAAAGGTGGTTTATCCTTTTTAAAGACTGAACTGACTGTCAGTACTATACACAATATTGTCCTTTTTAATATCAGATACCAGCTAGTCAACGTTGGGGTTCCTTCCCAAAAACAGTTTATAGTCTTTATAATCTTTGATTCTTTTTGCTCTTGTTTCATTTATTTATCTTTGTAAATGAATTCTTTACATGTAGGCCTAATGTAGTCCAGTCTCTCTGTAACCCCAGAGTGGTGTGTGGGTCTCATATGTCCTAGAGCTGCTTTAAGTTTGAGCTTCAGTGAAGACCTTTAGTGTCTCATGTAGGTCTAAATGCTGTTTCATAGCCTTTACCACATTTTGCACAGTAAATGAATGTTTTTCATTGACACACAATATTCTCATTGACAGCAAATTCCATTTTATTATTTTGCTACCACAGATTTTGCAAGAAGACCGTGAGCAGAGCATATACTCAATTCAACGAAATATCACATACTGGCAGCTTGAGTGTAAAATGTTGAGAGAAATGACATCAAATTCTAGAGTGAAAGCATTTTTGTTGGTACAGATTTATGTGCTTTACCTGGAAGAGACAAGGGCATGTGGCACATTTGGCAGATGAGGTGTAAATGACCGAGATGCTTATATTTATAATCTGTAAAACAGCGAGTGCAGTAGCTTTCACCTTGTTGTAGCTGAGAGCAGGACTTCAAACCCGTAACCAGCTGCTTCATGGCTCATTTCTATTTTTTTTTTTAATATCCAGGAGGTAAAATCTTTTTTTCCCCCTCTGTAAACCAGTAAACCAAATCCTGCAGTGTCTCGTGACCGGCTTCACAAAACAAAAGATCAGTTTGTATTTGCTGCCATTTGAATATGAAAAATAAATATCTCACTGATGATTTTTTTTTCACAGACTTAGTTAGTCATCTGTGTTAATTTAGACCACACACATCCAGTACACTTGTATTCTAGCTACTTGTGAGTGATCTGAGTCTATAAACTCACTGTCACTGCAGCAATATTCATTCAACAACATGCAACAATTTATTTTCAAAAAATTATGCAAAGAATTAATTCAACAGAAACGTTAACATTTGTCATTCCCACTTTGGTTTAAATGTTTTTAATTTTTAACCAATCTATATTCTGTCAAATCTGTCAAAATATGCCATCAATTTTGTTTACTCACCATTTATTTGTACGGCTAGAATTGACCCATTATACGTTCATAATTCCCTCTTCTTTTGAACAGAACGAGGGCTTTGGAGCTGCTTTTTTTTCTGGGTCTCTCTGCCTCTGTGTGGTTTTTGCTGTGAGGAGGCTCTCCTCTCTGTCTCCATCCTGTTATAGAGGCAGCCGGGGCTCCAATAGATGGCATCACAGCACTAGACTTCAGCCCTCCTCTCTGCTCTGCCCTGCAGTGCTGCGGAGAGATGAGCCATGATGGGATGTGGACTGCATTAATAAACCAAAACAATCACTGTTTCAAATTTTAAATCACAATAAATTGTCCAGGTTTTACTTCTTTTAAATGATGAAGCCCAAAAAAAAATAAAAAAAATAAAAATAAAAAAGATTTAGAGTTTGAAATATTGTGAGGTGATTTGATTTTAGATACCAAATCTAGCTGCATTGATTGTGACTCAGATTTGTATTTGTTATTTATGGCGACAGAACACGGCGCTCTGCTTACCCAGATCTTTTGGTACAAAGACACTTTTAGAACAGAAATGACACATTTGATAGATAAGTCTGTTTCTACTGAACGCTTTCTTACTGCATTTTAAAGAAATTGTCACAAAATCCATTGTGGGAATTTTAGGTATTACAAATGCTCACATCTCATAAATAAAATTGGTGAATTAATTGGATATGACACAAAAAATATGACTTTATGTCATGCCTAATTTCCTTGCTAATTTGAGTATTATTTTATTATGAAGTGGCCTGTTGAAGCCAGCCAGTCCTGTAACTCAATGTGATCCACTATACCGTCGACAGTTATGACTCAGGATTATAACCTGCGTGTGTGTCTGTGCGCCCATGTCACCACACCATGTCTCTGTAATGTGATTAATCACACTCCATTATACTGCCCTCATTTGTCCCACAATGCACAGTTTTACAGGGAATTAACACAGGTTTTTATTGGCTCGTGCAATAAATCAACATCAGCACCTCGCTGCTCACATAAAATAATATTATTTGGCCGACGTGAAAAAGCGCTTCTGTCAGTTTGGCTTGAGAGCAGCCATCCTTAAATCTGTCGCTCTCGCTTTCAACTGAAGATATGTGTGTGTCGGTTGACTGTAATGTGTTTTTGTGTGTGTGAATCCCCTGCTGGTCTGTTTCGTGCAGACACTCCAGACAGGAGAAAAGATAGTCAGCTCGGATAATGGAGCGTTTCTCTGTAGCAAATGTATGAAAAGGGCTCCTGAAATGACAAATGATTGTGGCCTAAAACAGGCAGAGACAGAGACAGAGAGAGAGAGAGAGAAAAAAATGTATTCATTAGAAATTACATGTGGATGGCAAGGAGCGCTGTGTTGGCTTTCAGTGCGGCAGAATGTCGTGATGTGAATTTGTGTTTGGTGCATAGAGAGAATGCAAGTGAACGTACGGAGAGAAAAACAAACATGGGCAAACATCTATTTGGCAATTTTTTCCTCTCTTATACTCGAACACACACAGAAACACAGATTTTCAGTTATCTTCAAAGGCCGTCTGCTATCTGAGAGACAGGAATTCTCATTTTCTTGTAAGTATAAAAAAACATCCTGTTTGATCAAACAATTTGTGCTGTCTTGTAAATATTTTTACATGCGGGGGAAAAAAGAAATCAGGATCAGGTCAGGATGTATATTTTTAATCACGTGGAAATAATATATAAATGTACTGTTATAACCAATTATTATATATCTTAAATTATAATTCTACTACTTTGAACATGATTTTATTTTTCTATTTATATAGCACCACACTAATACTGTAGAGAGACTTAAAAATACTCTCAAGACACATTTTCTTTCAAATAACAGTCAGCTTTTGTATGGCTGTAATTTGCCTCTGATGTTGGTATCACATAGCTGCACTGTAATATTGAAAAGGTGAAAGCTCCTCGCTGGATTTTGTCTTTTTCCTCAGATAGAGGTATCATATCAAAATGACAGGCGCTCCATTTAATGTCCTTTAATGTCATTTAAATCTCTAACTGTTGTGTGCAGACTGATAATCTCCCTCTTTGTGATCTGTGGACTAATGAGACCTCTCCTCTCTGCCGCTCTGTGGTGAAGTCTCCATCCTAATTTCTTAATGCTGAAACACAAAGACTTGGCTGCAGTGTGGCCTCAGTGGAGATCCGCACTGACCACGATTTGATTGAATAAAAGAAGACAAGAAAAAGGAAGAAAAAGGGGAGGTGGGGAAAATAGAGACGGAGAGAGAAATAGCGGCGGTGCCAAGCATTTTTAAGGCAGTATTGATGAAAGGCTATTATTTTAGCCAATTAAAGGGATGTAGGCTTGATTTTAACAGGTCGCACCTTTGCATGCATGAAGGAAAAAAAACACACACCAATCTTCTCTTTGCCGCGCACCTCCACAGCAATGTCACATCCCTGATTAGTACAGAGAAGAAAATCTGGAATAATGCGTAATACCAGACGAGAGGAGGGAGACCTTTAGAGGAGAGTGTGGAGAACAGTGTCATCTGCTATCCTGCTAACATCGCCGCTCAGCCTAAAGGTTAAGGCACGGCCTCGGCTGCTAGGCATGAATACAGAAATTAATATACGTGTAGTAGTATTCTCACCGTGGAGATAAAGAACATCTTCCAGAATCACGTTTTTTTCCTCCTTCGGTACAGCAAAACATAAAAATTCTTGCTGCTATTTTTGTAGTTCAAGGAGCCAAATGGAAGAATATCAGTCACAGCACTGTTACAGATGTAAAGTCAAATGGTATACTGTAAACATACATGACCAACATATAATATCAAAGAAAAGGAGAACAGGGAGAAAGTGGAGTATTATAATGAGAATTCATCAATTCAACAAAGCAAAACAAAAATCAATTTTCTATGATTAATACAAACTCAGGGATGCAGTGTTTGAGATTGACTGTTTTCTAAATGGACCTTATGAAGTTGTTGAAGGGTTCTTCAAATATGTTACCAGTGTCTTGGAGGATTAATACAAGGCCAAAAAGTCCTTCAGCCAATTCTTAACATTGAAACAGTTAAATAGTATTATTGGCTTGGCTGACAGGCCATTGTAACAATCTGGTGTATAGTTTTAAGAACATATAGTGTAAATTTCTACACTAAGTAAACAGACGGTTGGATGTGTCACAGTATGCATATTAAGGCCACATAGAAGATTTTCAAATATATCGGCCCAAAATCTCTGTACTAGTCGACACTGCCAGAAGTGCATTAATGTACCCTCCACATTGTAACCATACCAACAAAATCCCTGTGCATTATCGCTATTTGTACTTTATATCTATTGCAATTTGATACCTTTCAAGTTTTCCCAAGCTCTTGCAGCAGTTTATCTAAGTTTGTCTCTCCAAAAAATACAAGTTGAATGAAAGAAGTGGAGGCACAAGGGTGGAACAGGAGAATCAAGCTGTTTGCACTCTCTTCATCCTTCCATCTTACTGTCTTCATCACCAGGCCTTAGACAATAGGTGCTCTCACCTCTGTCTGTCTTACTGTTTTATTTCCAATCTCTGCATTTCTCATTCGTTCCTTCCTGGGCGGGCCTTTGTCGAGACACAGACCGTCTCAGGATTGACTTTTATATCATAATTTCTCCTCGAAAATGTGTACATTGTGTATTGTAAACTTTGAATGATTTTTATATTACAATATTTTATATTTTTCTGAAACACTTCACATGAAAAGATCGAAACCAACAGTGTATTATCTGCGTAGCCAAAGCCTGATATATCTTATTCTTCTGTGCCATAGAGCTCCATTGTTGTCCGGAAACTATTAAAAACACATCAGTGAGTCACACTGTCTTACTGGGTGTAAGTTCCTTCATTATTATGAACATGGGTACTGGAGTTTATTTTGATTTAATGCCACATACACACACAGCTGCCTTAAAAACGCACAATAAAGCACCAAATGTGTATTATTCCGCAGGTATTATACACAAATCCTTGTGTTTGAATAATGTTTGCTAAGACCTACAGTGCCCAGCTGTTTTAAAGCGTTTTTAAAGATGAAACTATATGCTTGTGGCGCATTTTTAAAGATTTCAGTAGGAATGAGTGAGCTTGAGGCTGAGCGCCACAGGGGAAAAGGGTTGAAAAACGGACTAACACGCTGTTGGTTTAGGTCTTTTCACTGGATTTTGTCAACAATAAGAAAAATATAGAATGACACTTCCCTCATCCTTTAAAAGAAGTGACAGGGTTCATTATTTCTGGTGTTGAAATGGCAACAGGAGAGTCATTTTATAATGACGTTATGTCAACGTTAGGTAATTGGATTAGCCTGTGCTACATTTAGGTAAAGCGTATTAAATGATTTCTGATTTCCATCTGCTTGGTGATTTACTTATGTAAGAAAACACTGAGCACAGCCTCAAACCAGGCCTGTAAACACACACACACACACACACACACACACACACATATACTCTTCACACACACTCTCGCAGACTACACAAGTGTGTGCTCATACACATTTAATGTATTACTCGCAGATCAAATACAGGCTTCCCACCTACTTCCCTCCCCAGAGAGACTGAGTGTGTGTGTTATTAACCCCAACACCACTGCTGTTTGTCTGCCGGCATTAACCCCATTATCCTCTCCTCTTTCCCCCCCGCTCTCTTCTCCTCTTTTCTCCTCCCTCTCTCTCCGACAGCAGTAATGAAGTTCAATAGGTGCAGTTTTCCTCTCCTCTCTCATGCGCTTATTCTTTCCTCGTTTTCTCTCCCCCTCCATCTCTCTACAGTTGGCAGTGGCAGAGGTTAGACAAGCACACTCTGTCTCTCCATCCAACCCTCCCTCCCTCCCTTCCTCCCTCACCAGGTCCCAGAGGTGCTTTCTGCTTAACGAGGCTGGATATCTGTTTCCTAAAATCAATCGTCTGTCTTAAACGAACATCCCCGACCATCTGCTTCAGGGGTTTACTCACACACATGCACACACACACACCACAAACACACACACATTGCTCTGCCTTTGCCCCGCTGGAGCTCCAATCCCAATATTTGTTGAGTGTATGATCCAGCAGGCTCCTTGAGGGCCCCAGAGAGCCGATGTCAGGGTCCTCCCGGGGCCCCTCAAACTGCCTGGCCTGGGGCCTCGCACTTGGCCCCGCTCCCTCCCTCCTTTCTTCTCCCTCTCTCCCTCTGTCGCTTTTCTGTTTGATTAATCTCTAAATCTGTGTGACACATGGACGAGGCTCTGAGACTCTGCCAGGGAGCTGTGTGTGTGTGTGTGTGTGTGTTTGGAAAAAAGTGAAATGCACAGCTAATCCCTTTAGGAAGCTGTTAGCTGTTGCATTGTGTTTGGGTGGTAACAGTGGCACTAGAGGACCTGACAGTGATAATCTCACATCTCTATAAGACACTCTCACCCGTGTTGACCTTGTGACCTTCCAGCTCAGTGATGCTCAAGCTTCAGAGGAATGTTTCAAACAATCAAAAACTATATTTACAACTATATTTCTATACTCGGTTTCGATTCTCAAAACTCACCTTGTTTTTTTGAGGATTCTGGTAGGCCAAAACATTGTATTTTACCTGTTTTCTGTTATGCTTGAATTTCGAACAGGCAGCCATGGTATGTTTTTTTGTGCAATACACTGCATCAGCAGTAGCTTCAGATATCAGATTCACATCATTTAATGCTTCCCATGATCAAATTTATGGCCTGATCCCGACATTAACAAGCACCCTCGAATACTGTACATTTACTTATTACAAGTAATAATAATGCAATAACATAATAATGACTCACTTCTTGAATACATCTGCTGTTCAAAACAGTTGGGCTGCGTTCAAAATCATTCACTATTCACTATATATAGAAAATTCTATGTAGAGGACTACACTGCATATCAAAGGGCAAAATAAAATAAAAACAAATACAAACACAACTCAAACAATACTTAGGTCCGCCCTTTAATATAAGATACATTTAGCTGTTTAAATCTGACCTATTTTTTGTATGTGCAATGCATGATGGTAGTTAGCAAACACTACTTTTTATGTTGCCTGTTATGATAGTTTACGTCCCCTATAGGGTATAATAATTCTCCCTATACATTCAAACAACACCACAAAATGGTAAACCCACTATATGGTGGACTATGAATAGTATAATAGTGAGCGATTGTAGACGTAGCTTTGGTGTCTGGCAGCTTCTTCCAGGGAAAAACAGGTAGATGATATATTTTATTTTACAGAAGAAGAGAAAGTAAAATGCAGGAAAAATCTTAACTTTTTCTACAGAAAAGCTGAGAAAAAGGAGAACTTGGCCACTTTTACTGCTGTGTTAGTTCACTTTATTGACTCCAGTGATGAAGTTTGATGATAAATCAATCATCTTGTTTATGTGTTATGTATTATGACTATTGTATATTAGTTCTTCTGCTCATTGTATCAGCAAAGGAAACACTTTGGTTCTTCAGTGACTCCACTCTGCTCATATCGGCCTTCTGTTGTTGGACTTGTTAGACTGATAATAAAAATCATACACTAGCCAGTCAACACCACATATTTTCACTTGTTTTCAACAGGAAGGAAAATGTTTCTTATGAGTCATTCAAGTTGGATTCATCCAATAAAAGGAAAAAAAAAAGTCAAATTCCAGGGGAAACATTAAATTATCAGCTTTTCATATTTTATGGGAAGAAATGTCAAATTCCAATGAATATGAGCTCTTGCCAGTTTCAACCCCAAACAGTTGGCATCGCCCTTTAAGTCTCGTATCGGTTAAACCCCAGATTCCTCCCCCTCCTCCCTCAAGTCTCCATTGTATTCCCGTATTCCCTCACCCAAACTCCCTCCCCCCACTTCAGTAATTACACCCAAAGTCAAAAGACGGTCCTGTCAATCAAACACTCAACTGTCACTTTCGCTGCTTTGTCTCTCACATCTCTGTCTGTCTGTCTGTCTGTCTCTGCTGATTTCAGACTGGGCTGTCAGAACAGTGCAGGGCTGTTCTGCATGCATTCAGCAATGTTTTGTGTTTGAGTGTGTGTGTGTGTGTGTGTGTGTCTGTGTGTGTGTGTGTGTGCTTGTTGGTATTGTAAATTTAGCTTTCTCTATAGCTGGTGTTGCCCAGTGAAGCTTTGCAGGTAGCCATGCTATGGGCTGTGAGTGTGTGTGTGTGTGTGTGTGTGTGTGAAACAGAATTACCCGGACAGAAATTGAGGTGGTAAAACCTTTAACACTGACAAAGCCACCCACAATCTTCTCTTGTCCTCTCTCATTGTGGTTGGGCATCGCCATGGATGAATTAGCCTGAGAACGTCAGGATTTCAAGTAGGCTGTACAGTGGATGAATGACAGGTATTTCCTTCACTCAGATATCAACAGGGAACCCTTCCTGCACCAGACTGGACAATCACACCACTCGTTGACCTGTCATTGGTCTTTAAAAAATCTATCTATCCCATATTAAACACTCACCGCTTGAAGGCTTGAAAGGTGGCTCTGAAAAGTGAGTAGCCTCCTTTTTAATGTCCGTAGAAACATCTTCACTGTTGAACTGTATGTTCCAAACAATCTGAGTTTCTTCTAGCTGTGTCATGCTATTACCTCCTCGTAGCTCCGAAGCTCTGCCGTACGTAGCATATTTCACGAATTATTGGCAAAGCAATGAATATTGAACTTGTACTGAATGTATGCATCAACGCTGGAGAAGTGGAATATGCTGCAGGAGTGGTTGCAGATGTTTCTGTGGATGTTTTGACACATTTTTTGCTGCAATTCTTGGGCCTGTTTTACAAAAGTGATTTGTGACATAGTAGTGGAAACATCACGTTTCACAAACAATCGTCATGCATCACATAAAATTAATTGAGAGCAAACAGTCACATGGTGCAAATCTTACAGCTTGCATCTTGCAAGTTTGGTAAAACGGGCCCCTGGGTCACCACTGGAATCCATCCTAACTGTGACACCAAGCTGACAAAAGCTGCTGTCCTCCATGAAGGATCAAGCTACATACTTTTGTGAATAATTTTGCCCATGCAGTTGCAGAATCAGGCTTCATTTCATATCTGCAAAGCTTATTTTTCATATTTGTTAGTGATCATCATCTAAGCATTCACTAATTTGTTTCAGGACTGATGTCTTGAAGCAAAAATGGAGCTGGTGTGTGGTTGATGTGGTCTGGCTACTTTTATGGATCAGGCAAATGCAAACACACACACACACACACACACACACATACTTTCAGTGAGCGCGGGGCTAATAGGGTTAATTGTCATGTAAAACCATCACTGCAGTCAACTTCACGGCCAATCACTCAAAATCTCTCTCTCTAACACACACACACACACACACACACACACACACACACACACACACACACATATTTACACACCCTCCCATGGGATCTCGCCTTGCCCAGATGGCTTTTTTCCCGGTGGCTGTGTGCTCTAGCATGTGTGTGTTGGTGTGTGTGTGTGAGACCCTGGCAGGCCACAAGGGGCTTTGCGGTGAACAAGGCGCATCTTCTCCGTCTAATTAATTTACTATTATATAGCACCTGTTTCAGGCTAGATAGAGCTGAGGGCACACACACACACACCGAACACACACACCGAACACACACATAAGCTGATGAAATGGAGAGGTAGTGGGGGAGGTAGGGAAGAGAGGCAGGGATGGACAGATGAGGAGAAAGGAGAAAATAAAAGACACAGAGGGAGGGAGGAAGAGGTGAAGAAAGGATGGAGGGTGAGGAAAGGAAGGAGGGTGAATGAAAAGGCAGGAGAGGGGAGCAGTGGAGGGAGGAGGAGGAGGAGGGATAGAGGGAGACAGTAATAAATGGGTTTTGAACTGATTATATTAAGCCGATCCTTTGATCATGTTTAAGGCCTTAAAATGGAAATATGTTTTCTCTGATGGAGGGAGGAGGGGGAGTGAGGGGGGGCAGCTCATTACATGTCTACAATAGAAAAAAATCACGCAACACACATCAACTCTTCATCTTTGTGACATTAAAGCTTTGATATCTGCTTAACTTTCTTTGTATTATTTCCTGTTAACTTTTCTCCCATCAGTAAAACTATCTTGTAACTATGGTGTGGAAAAGTGCACTATATTACTTACTTATTTCTTTCGTTTGACATCCCACTGACTGTCTTTAGGTCTACTATTTTCTATTAAATGATGACATTGTATGTTGAAAAGGGACAAACTCTATATATTTTATAAATATTGTCACATATATTTTTGCTTTTCTGTCACTTTCAGTTGAACATTCTGTTGCTAGTAGCAACCACTACTGGCACAGTTCCATAACAGTTTAACTGACATTGTCACGTCCGCCATTTTTGTCAGATCTGTGACCAAACAAATATGAACAGGCTTCTTTTATCTACTCAACAAATGCTCTTGTTGGAACACCATCTGTAGGTGCTCTTTTGATATTGCTGGTTTGTGATTTGTTAATTTAGTTTTTCTGTGATCAGTTTGATGCTAACCAAGCTAGCCATTTTACTAGCTACCTGAGGCTAATGTGTTGCTAATGCAGCATTCTTGCTGTGTCTCAATTCGCGTACTTCCGTACTTACACTTGCTATTTTGAGTGCGTTCACACTGACAAGTATGGCAAAATGCAGTGCACTTCGAGTACCCGGATGGTGTAACTACTCATAACGGTCAAAAAACTGAGTGTGGAACGCTGAACACTTCTCACCCTCAATGGTCGCCATCTTGGCTACGTAGCGGAAGGGAAGGGACCACCAACCTATGAAAATGGGCTGAGGCTGCAGTGGTTGTAGGCTATGTAAACATTGACTTATTTCACCTTAGCAGTCCACCAAAATCTGTTTCTGAACACATTTGAGTTGAGAAATAAGCAATCCAGTTGCTGAATCTTTACTCATATTAGATCTACAAGTCCTAATTTACAAGTTTCTTCCAACTTTTGTAAGGCAGTGGCACTGCTGGCGGTTGCCACTGCTTTCTTGGTCGTGCTTCAAGCTTGTGGGGGAGACGTGTCAGCCGCCCTCCAGTAACGACAGCCTGTTCAACGCTGCTTGCAGATTTCTAATATATAGTTCCCATATAATTATATTTTGTGAACTATGACCTGGCAATTGACTGAAAGAAAATACTATACATCCTCCGACCAGCGAGGGGCGATAATACAATACCTGCATCTGAGGAGTCTGAGGAGAGAGGTCTGAGGGGTCTGAGGAGGGAGGTCTGAGGTGCTGCAATTAGATCCGTTTGGGTTGCGATTGCTACGGTGAACACCGCACTATACAAATGTAAATGTAAATTTTTATTTATGTTTAATAGAACTGAATTGAAGTCAAGTGAGTAAACAAGCCGGCAGATATTTAGGCAGGCGACAATCGCAGTCAAATGTTGGCGATAATTCGCCATTAAAAAGAAGAAGAAGAAAAGGTCAAATGTTGCGATCGTCATTTCCGGTAAGTGCACAACGGCTGTGTTTGATTTGAGACAACACTACCCTTTCAAAATTCAAAAATAGGTCATTAAACACAATGGACAATTTCTGTAAAATGTTTTGGCAAATGTATGCGGTTAATTGCATAAATTAGATGTAGTATATTTTTGTGTTTAGCATTTCATGAGACTATAGTACATTTTTAGTTTTATCTCACTTATAATTCCTCAAAACGTCAACTATGCATGTTGCGTCTCTCTAGAGACAGTATTAAGTTAAAACTTTCTGAGCCACTACAATAAATAATCTCGATCACTGTCATCTCATTGACCTTCTGGCAGTTATAAGCCTTGTTCAAACCCTCAGACCAATATTTTTCTCTCTTTCATCCAAACATAGTTTTCCAAAGATATCATATTTTAGAACGAACGTTGGAGATTTTGGATATAAAATCATGCGCAAAACAATAAAAATGTCCATTTAAAGTGATGGAGCAGCCAAAACAGTAAAAAAAATGACCATCTTGGAGTATTTGACTCATTCTGAGCATGATTTAGCTTCAGTGGCCACCAATACATGCAGATACAGAATGTGTTTTGTGACGTTGTCAAGCAATATGTAAAAGATGATTTATATAACTTTGAAGCTGCTTCAGGGGGAAATTTAAGAGAAGTGAGGGAATATTAGATTCCATGTGGTAAATAGTGTTAACCCTGTGCGGCATTATATTTTACATCAAACCCACATGATCTGGCAGTCACTCAAGCGATCGCTCAGAGTAACACATCATCCCAGAGCTGAATGCACTTTAATTAAGCACAATGCGAGTTCTTTCCATCTGTGGGAGCAAGTAAAATAAAGCGTCAGTGATACAAGAACAACTCCGCTCCCAATACTGTGATACACTGCCACCTCATCTCTCTCCCTCTTTTTCTTTCTGAGTTCATTAGTTTCCAGACCGGTGCTCCTCCCGGATTACCATAACCTGTCAGCCGTGAAACACCACAAAACAATTTTCTGCTTGTAAAAAAAAAAGAGGAGAAGGAAAAANATGCTTTGAGTAAAGGGGTGGATGGAAATACTAGAAAGTGGAATTAATGCAGACAAATACCTGTGTTTCAAACAGGTGATAACTAGTTAAATATGAATTACATGATTTCCCGCTGTGAGCAGGCTAACAGGCTGTATAATGAAATGTTCTGCTAACACTTTAAAGTGATACTGCTTAAAAGCACTCTATGGTGTTTTTAACTGGTTATGAAACAGTCTCAGTTTAATACCGATGCCTCTATATGACCTACATAAGCAAACAAGAGAAGATTGGCTATTTCTAGTAGTTTCTAATATTTATTCTTAGTGCCTGCCACCTGGTCAGATTTTTCCGTGACATCAGATGAAACGGTGCTGGGGTTTGCTCTGGCTGGCGGTCCGTCTCCAGAGCTGCTGCCTGCTNGGACTGATGGTGGACTGATGGAGGACTGATGGTGGACTGATGGAGGACAGATGGTGGACTGATGATGGACTGATGGTGGACAGATGGAGGACTGATGGAGGACAGATGGTGGACTGATGGAGGACTGATGGAGGACAGATGGTGGACTGATGGAGGACAGATGGTGGGCTGATGGTGTACTGATGGAGGACTGATGGAGGACTGATGGTGGACTGATGGAGGACTGATGGTGGACTGATGGTGGACCGTTGGGGGACTGATAGTGGACTGGTGGTGGACTGATGGAGGACAGATGGTGGACTGATGGTGGACAGATGGTGAACTGATGGAGGACTGATGGAGGGTTCACTGGAGCTGCATCTGCATGGCCAGGGAAGAACATATTATTGATTAAAGTATTGATTAAATTTGGGCTAAATAAACTAAATGAAACGACTGTAAGAATGTTGTACGTGGATAGTGTTGATCTGTAGAGTGTGTTTAAGAGAACTCAAACCACCAGAGTGATATTAGTGTACTGTAGCTTGTGACTGGCTTCAACATTAAGGCAGGATATTATTAACAAAACGCTAACGTGGCTGTGGAGGTTTCCCCTGAGGTTTCAGGGGCACTACATGGGCATTTGCCTGTCTTGGATAAAAACTGGGTAACAAATTGTCGCCCTTGGTTCTCCCTTTCAGTCCTTCTCTGTCTGTCTTTCTGTTTCTGGCAGCCTGGTTTTGGTTTTGACTTTGACGGCGCCGGACGAGCGCTCCACACACACACCGACACAGACTGTCAGCTCGGTAGGACTGAACCTTTCACTGTTTGTAGTCAGGGGTGTGATATCCAGCTACCTGGATGATTTTAGCAAAAAAAGGAACATCTGAAATTCCAATAGGCTAAAATATTATATTTGAGGTGTGATATTTTATTGTAGTATTTTTTGTAGTATCAACGTATAAAGTATGATGAAAATTATAGATTAAGATCAAGATTATTGATCATCAGGGGAGAAATTCACAACAGCAGCATAATATAAAGTCATTAAAATGAGCTCCACCTGCAGCTGCAACATAAAAGTGATGAACACATTATTGATCAATAACTATCATCCAATAATATCATATATATTATCCTGCATAATGAGTACTTTTACTTTGGTACTTTAAGTATATTTTGATGCTAATACTTTTGTACTTTTACTTAAAAGTACTCTATGGTGTTTTTAACTGGTTATGAAACAGTCTCAGTTTAATACCGATGCCTCTATATGACCTACATAAGCAAACAAGAGAAGATTGGCTATTTCTAGTAGTTTCTAATATTTATTCTTAGTGCCTGCCACCTGGTCAGATTTTTCCGTGACATCAGATGAAACGGTGCTGGGGTTTGCTCTGGCTGGCGGTCCGTCTCCAGAGCTGCTGCCTGCTCTCCTCCCGGAGAAGTGGTCTCCTTGCAGCGGGGAGTGAAGCGGAGGGAACATGTAACCTAACGTCAGGTGAAACACTACCACCTTTGTCCACAGGGACCGCCAAAATCAACACAA
>NTHP01000347.1:956316-971628 GCA_003416845.1 Oplegnathus fasciatus | reverse complement strand
GCCCTCTTTCCTCTTTTTTGTCCTTGGATTCCAGCATCTCTCCCTCCATCTCTGCTCCTACACCCCCCCCCATTTCATACGGGGGCAGGTAGAAATCTGTGTGCGAGTGTGTGTATAGTGTGTCTGTTGTGTATCATTCCTCATGCGAAGCCTTGGCGAAACTATCAGTGTTATCTGCTAACTTTACCACCTGTGTTAAATTGAAGGCAGTGATGTGGAAGAGGCGTCTACCCTCCTTTTCTCTTTTCTCTCTCATCCTCTCTCCCCCTCTCTCCCCTTCCATTCATTCTTCTCTTCCCTCCCCTCTTCCCCTCTTTTTGTCTGTTTCCCTCATCCCGTCTACCCCACCCTTTGCCTCTCTCTTTCACTCCCCCTCTGGATCATCCTCCTATTAAAGATTGTGTGTATGAAGCAGCCAGGGAGGTTCAGGGGTTTTGGATGCCCATAAATGAGAAGATCTGCTGTGAGGCTGGCTGAGGTTTTTAAGTTCAGCCCATCTGGGTGGTCGCCATACACATACAGCAAAATGCTCATTTTTACAGGCTGCCCTTGCAGCTTTAACAGGCTGCAGGTCAGTTATCGCCTGCTCACAAAGTTGTGAATTGTACTCATTTTGACACTCCATGTCATGTAACTTAAGCAAAATCTCTTCATGTCATATCAGCAGATTTCTGCGTAAGGACAAAGTAACTGATACCTGACAAGATATTACAGTATTACTTGGTCAATGTGATATAACATTAATCGTCACGAATGCCGCCCTGTTTTCTTTTAGATTTATAAGAAGAAGAAGAAGACATACTTTATGGTTAGAGACATTATAAAAAGATTGTTGACAGTTTTCTGTCCACTTGCATCAGTTTACATGCAAATTTCATGTTATAATCATAGCCGAAACTATAAGATGAAAATATACTAAAAGAAATAATAGAAACCCACAGAAGTTGATGAGTGTGTGTGTGTGTGTGTGTGTGTGTGTGTGTGTGTGTGTGTGTGTGTGTCATTCTCCGTGGCCTCATCAGAGCTGTGTGCTACAACACTGTACATAAACACATGTTTATCAACATAGTCATGCATATACACACAGCATCACACGCACTCCCAGTTGAGTGTGTTGTTCCCATGCAACGGTGCAGAGTGGATCAGTAGCAGAGCAGAAAGATTTGATTTGGGTGTGTGTGTGTGTGTGTGTGTGTGTGTGTGTTGCGCCTGCTGTGATAGAGCATGTACCATGACTCTATAGAAATCTATCTCCCTCAGTAGATTTCACCCCTCACTTCATTTCCTTAATGACTAAAATAGCTCCCCTCCTCTCTCTCTTTGTGTGTAAGCCAGAGCTGTGGCGCGCACACACAGGAGCATGCGTGCTTATGTTTCTTAGAGCGTAGAATATGGAAGTACGTTTCCATTCATTTTTACGCCTTTTTTAAAATTTGTATAACAATCTGAAAAATACCAGCTATAAGGAAAAACAAAAATACCTTTAAAATCCCCCAAATATTTTTACAGTTGGGTGGAATACAAAATGTGATTTAGATAAATGAAAAGATGCAATAAATGCTGATGGTAGCAGCCTTTTTCAAGAAATGTTAATGTCTTCTTCTTCTAGTCTTATTTCCAGGAGTACGTAGGCTAGGCTTCGGTGTGTTGCTGCCACCCACTGTAACATGACCTCTCTCACCATACATTGCAGTTCATGACTACACTGGCTTGGCTACGATCTAACACTCACAGATTCAGGTTCAGAGGTTGCACAGAGTTGCCCAATTCTTTGACTAGAGTAAGAAGGAAGCTTTAAAACATGGCTTTCCAAAGAAGCATTTCAAGCTGCTCAGTTCTGTCGTGCCGTTCTGTGAACTTACAGTACTTGTATTGTATTATGACAAGAGTGGACTACTAAGACTTACCCAACTTACTAGAGCAGTCTATCATATCTTTGTACAACCAGTATCCCATCAGTAGTCTTCACTTTTTTTCCCAATGTCATGTTTAATCTCTGCCCGTTACATCTTAACCAGGTGTCTGACCTGAACGTACGAAATCAAACAGAGAGCACACAAATGCGATCAGGCTTTCCTCATTTTTCTTCATCTGCCAGGGTTCAGCTGTCTACTACCTCTCAAGGAAATGCAAACAACAAATAGGTGAATCTTTAGTGGAAACACATCAGAAAGTTTCTCTTTAGTCTTAAAATTGCTTTTGTCAAGGAGCTCCTTGATCGAGTTTCCTCCCATTACAGCTGTCTGCATGTATCTGCCCTCTATATCTAGTGTGTGTATGTGGCTTTTTGGGTGGGTGGGGGTAGGTAGGTGGCATTTGGAGTGCGTATATAGATATATACTCCCAGTCACCCCACAGAGAGAGAGGGAGGGAGGGAGAGATAGGGGTGAAATCTATTGAAGTGGTTCTGTAAAATAGACTTTGTTCAGGTAGTCACTTTGTTTTCATGCTGATAATATTCATTTAGGGAGGGAGATCCCTCTTCCTTTTCTTCTCTGCTCCTCTTCCTCATCTTGCTCTCCCTGGTTTAGCTCCTGGCCGCGGGATTAGCCGCCAGAGAAAATGCAGGGTAAAATTAGCCTCCGGCTGTCCTCGAGGGCCGCGACCATTGATTTTCTGCCACAGATGGAGAGAAAACGCCGGTGCTTAATGTTCTTAATACCACCACAGAGGGGGATCTTTTTTTTATTGCTTTGGTTTTTGTTTAGCTGCTCCCCTTTTAGATTCTTATGGCCTTGCATGGAGCTACACCTAAATTATTCCTTTTATTTTCACACAAATAGTACACACCATTGAGAAATATCAGTATCATTATTTTTAAGGTACAATCTGATGTCTAATTAAAAGGTGAGTTTGCCCCAAAAAGTCAGTTGAAACACAATTGCAATCAACCATTTCTTTAATTCTGTTGCCATATTAGACATGAATAATAAAAATAAGTAGTTGCAGTTTCCTAATTCTACATAATAGAAATTATGGCCAATTTGGACTCAAAATTAAATCATTTGCACAGAAAATGCTTGGATCACCCTTCACAAGATGTTCAGAGAATGGTCATTTTATGCTGAAGTGGTAAAGCAGAAAGCTGGAACAACAAGAGCTCACCTGCTGCATGTTTGTGGGTCACAATTTCCACTGACACTTGGGAGAACAGAAAATAACTGAAATTTCATCTTGGAGTAAACTCCTCCTAGCTTAGATGTATTAGGATTTCATATGTGTTAATGGTTTTGACAATGTGTTGGAGGTCGGGCTAACCCTAATCCAACGTGCTGGAAGTCGGGCTGGTTGTCAAACCTCAATACTTTTTTGTCACTGTCCATAGTACTGAATACTGAAAACTATCGAGCACTGGAAGCTGGCATTGGAGACTTGTCGGATTTGTAATCTTCTTACTTTGTCTTTGATCCGACAGATTGGAATTTGGGGCAATTTTGAACAATTTTATTTATACAAACTTCTTGTACAGCTTCCTTGGCTTCTTAAGTATAGTTTTGGTATCAGTACAGAAACTCTGGTGTTGTATTCACACTTATCGAAAATTTTCATACAATACCCAAGACCTGGGACTGCAGCACTCCAAAAACACAGACACACACACCAACGAAAATCTCAATATATTTTGATACCAAACCCTATATTGAAGGTAAAAACAAGGTATTATTGTCGACCATATGCAACCTCACCCAGATACACACATACACACACCACCACAACTAGCTTCTATCATATTTAGATTATCTCTCCAGCCATATCCCATATGACTGACCCATGGGAGTTAGGTGATGTGGATAATTGCTTTGAGACAAACCACCTGATTGTCTCCTGCCTTGTCTTGGGGTTTCTGTGGCTTCTGTGAAAACCAGTGCAGATGTCTGCTGTTTGTATTCACTTTCTTGCCAGCAGTTTAATTATTCCATTGTTAGGTTAGTGAAGGCGTACCTGGTATACTACTCTGACAAGAGGTTCATGTGCTGCTGAAAAGGAGGCTTCAGTTGAAACTATCGACCAGTGATTACTGTGTCTTGAAGGTATTCAGCTCCTTCTTAGTTTAAGTCATTTATGAGGACTGTTTGCTGACTCTATGGTCTCCTGGGCAGCTACAAACTACTCATCTGGCCTCTCCTGTGTATTTGCTTGTTAGGTGACCAGTGTGGTCGCCACCTTAGAAGGTTTGTTTAGAGAGCAGGTCCAGCCTGCAGGGGTGGACCCCACAGTGGGATGGGCACTGGTCTCCTCATGGTTTGATGAGGTGATGGGGGACAGTCAGCCTCTTTTCTGTTGCCCAAAGCAAAGTGTATGGGCAAGCATTAGTCATATTTCCATCCAAATGTAGCATGTATTTTAACCGAATTTCTAGAAAATCAGCTAAAGAAAATGTGAATTAATGTCCGTTTCTGTCCACTGAAGTTATACCAATATTAGGAGTTGAGCACAGCGAGATAAACAGTTGGTGGCACTAATTCTGCAGTCAGGTGATGGTGATGATGGAAATATGGTATTTATGTTTGTTTCATGTATTCACGTGAGGAACACTCCAGCCTCTTCATCGGGCCACACATATCTGATGTTTTCACAGTTTTTTTGTTTCTTTGGTGGAGCAGAAGCTTGAGTGACAAATATATCACATGCTTCATGTACATCATGATTTATTCGCTAAGTCTGATACCATTACATATTGTTGCATTTTGTTTTTGTCGACTTTATCAAATTGTCAACCTCAGCCAAATGGAAAAACTTTTTTTGCAATATTTTTATACTTTTATTTGAATTTCTGGAGTTTCCACTCTTTTTTTAAATGTGCAAATTGAAAGTGCACATACAAATAGGTGGAATGGAAACGCACTTAATATTGGCCCAAGCCCCTGTCTTATGCCTGATGCCATTCCAAACCAAACTGTGCCAGTCTGTCTCAGGGTTTGGAACAGACTGGCACACTTTGCAACTTGGAAGTTGACTTCTTGACAATAGCCCGGGGGTCTTTTGTCAGGGATATTCCATCTACTCTGCAGCCGCCAAAGTCCAGGATGATCGTAGCGTCATTAGTGGCCGGTCTAGAAAACATGTCCTTGGTAGCATGTGGTGACTTGGCTTGAAGCAGTCTTGTGTTACTTGTGGCTTCCTCTTCATGCTGGAGCTGGAGAAGCGGGAGAAGTGCGGCGGCCACTGGTGGTCCTTTGCCGTCGTGCAGTTCGTCGGGACTTGCAGGCAGGCTGAAAACTTTGCCTACTGACTGGAGCAGGCACCGGCGCCGCCTGACCTGAGAGGCCATGCCGCGCCCCATCCACGAGGGCATCCCCATAGCCATCATGAACAGCGACTGCCTGGTGTTTGCTTTCTCCCTGCTGTGGTCGAGAAGAAGATACCAGATACACCAGGCCAGCACTGAGAGGCTCAGGAAGAGCTTCTACCCTCGGGCCACTAGGATCCTGAATGAGGACACTGCCTAAGAATTGCCCTAAGACTATTTTTACTTACTTCATTATTCAAGTTACTACTATGGTTAACATTATTGTTGATTGCGTATTTCCATTCTTTGTACTTATTCTATTTTACACCTATTTTTGTTGCATAGTTGGAGGAGCTAACGGTGACACATTTCACTATGATTATACCCTGTATGATTATATGTGACAATTAAAACTTGAACTTGGTGTGCTATTTTTTGAATTTGTATACTGTGTACATTTCCAAAAATCCAGGAGAAAGGTGGCACTCCAGAGGCAAAAAAAGCTAAAGAATCATCTCATGCCCTGATCATTTTGGTGTATTTAACTTTCGACTGACAAAACTGAAAAAACTAAAGAAACCTAAAGCCCTTATCAAAAGCAACTGGTGACTTGAAGCAGCAGTACTTGATCCTGGAATCTTACATATTGTGTACATCTGAAAATAGTTCATTGCAGTTCTGCTTGCTTGCACATTGGGGTTATCTTTGAAGTACAACCCTGTCTCTCCTGTCTTCTTGTGGTGTATCTTAAAGGGTCTCAGTGTATTTGTAACAGGAGGTACCGATAGCCTTAAATCGCAAACATAAAGTAACGTATGATGTTGTGGTTCTTGAAGAGACCATGGGAACACTTAAGACTACTTTGAGAACCTTTCCATCAAAATGATGACCAATGAAGGTCAGTTGGTTTGCCCTAAAGTAAGTAATTCTCCGTGTCACCGTGGGTGGATACAGAACATGTAACCACTGTTACATATTCTGTGTGGAAAGAAAATAAGAAAGCAAATGAAACAAAATGTTGACAGGACATTTTTTTTCTTTTGATAACACAAATTGATTATATGAAATGATGCATTTTCTCATTAATTTCAGTCGCATATGGATTTGTATACACACCAAGAGTAAACAAGACCATTGTTACAAAAAGCAGTTAAATTATGTCCATTGATTTGAGGCATGAACACAAATTAAACTAATGCAATTAAACGTGTGCTGAATGGTCTATACAAGTATTTATGATGTAAACAACTTGCATTTGTGGTTTATTTATGATGTTGAAAAGATGTTGAGGACCAACATATGCCTTCTTCAAGATTGCCGTCTCGTGTGTGAACTAATGGCTCTGAGGCTATTAGATGAATAGTTATTTGTTCTTACTTCATCTGTGTGATCGAAAAGTGCAACATTAAAACAAATTATGGAGGATAGATGGTGGCAAGTCCTTGGTTGGCATAATGAATTACTGAGGTCTAAAGTCCAACATTAATTGGAGTTGTACTACACTTATTGATATTTGTAAAGCAAATGGAATAGTTGCTGAAGTCTTTGTTTTGTGCATGTCCATAGTTAATAATTTCATATCCAGCTCAACAGAATCAGTCAAGATGTGAAGCACAAAAGCTCTCTTGTTTCTTTGGGTCCAGATGAGCTTTCCTCAGTAGTACTAGTACATGCATTAGTGTTTTAAGTACATGCACACGCTGTCTGCAGAACTCTGTCAGAGAGATTGGAATATCTTTCTTTTTCTCTCAGTCTTCTAGTTTTCCACTTTGGATAATCTCTGCTCTTTCTCTCTCTCTCCAGCCCTTACCATTACAGGCCCCTCCTCTCCCTCCAGTTGTGTCATCTTGTCCGTACCCCACCTATCTGTTCGGCTACATCTCCAAGATGCTGTAATTTCCTTGGCCTGGCTTGATGTTTATTGTGAGGCTGAAATTGAAAATGGCCTGTAATGGAGCGAGCCTCGCAGCCCCGGGACCAATTCACAATCTAAATGACTTGCTCCTTTTCAATGGCATCGACTGGAGGGCTCTTTGTGCAGCCTCGTACCTAATCAACCTCCAGTGTGACCCCCAGCTCTCGGGGGCCGCTGTCGGATTAATGATAAAATCATTGGTTCAAACAATTATTCGACCTGAAATGGCTGGCCATTTTATTCGGAAAATTAAAGAATGTGAAATTAATTTCTTTCTGCGCCGTGTTGTAGCAGCGCCACTTATGGCTGAACTCTGCCCCCTAAACTCTTGATTTCATATGAAAGAATGCTTTTACTTTATCTAGTTTCTCTCTTTTAGCTTTTTTTCATATCCCCTTTCTGCGTGCGTTGTTGCAAATAGCTTCCCAGGTGTCAGAGTAGCAAGGCTTCAGCTATGTGCTTGTCTTTCTGTCTGCCTGTCTATCTAACTTTCTTTTTATTAGTCTGCTAACCAATGTGTCTGCCTGCCTGCCTGCTTGGCTATTATAGTCATGCTCAATAAATAATTCTATTTGTCGTTTACGCAACAAAAATGTAATATAAAATGGATTAAAAATACGAATAAGAATAAATTAAACATATTCAAATAAAGGTATATTTTATATATTTTTGTTATATTGTTGATGAGGACAAATACAGCCACAGTGAGGTATTTCAAACTATTTTTGATGACCCTATAATTTCAAAATACTTTGCAAAATACTAGCCTTCAGGTTGGTGCTGCTCGTATGCTTGCTGGGATTAAATTTAGTAGTACTGAATCAACAACCTTTAATCTGCTCATCAGTATAAAAACATCTGCCTTTATAGGCTCTCTATAGGCTCTGCCTCTTGGGAGCACTCTGCCAGGGTCCAGTTTTGCTGAAGACATCTACCACCCCTCAAAAAGGAAGAAGGAGAATAAGAAGTAGTGTTTCTGGGGGTCTGACATGAGGAGATATTTGGTGCAGTAACCAACAGAATAGTTTGCTCTCTTCCAACATTGTACAGGTTGGTGTTGCTAGTGCGCTCACTGAGGTTAAAACCTGCCATTGAACCATTTGTTTATCAGTCTAGATTACTTGCCGTTGTACTTCAGCTTCAACATAACTTTATTTGTCTTGCAGACGTGTGAAACGTGGCGACTTAAACAGAAGATACATAAAACATACAATAAAGATATGTAAAAACAAAAGATAAAACTGGGGGCTGTAGGTTGTTGTTTGGTGACTCAACCTCTTGGGGGCACTCTGTCAGAGTCCAGACTTGCTGGAAACAAGCCACTGTAACACAGGAAGAAGAAGTAATGTTGAGGGACTCACCCGAAATCAGGAAATATTTATCACCATCAACGGACATGCCCATTATACCAATGGTGATGCTGAAAACTCTCCTGTTGGAGGGAGAAGAAAGGTTAAAGTGTCACTATTGAGAGAGAAGTTATGATTTGGGACACCAGTACATTTCACTTGATCAGGATAACAAAGGTTGAGGATGAGGGCGAAGAAATGGGATGCGGCGTTTACCTGTTTCATCCCTGCGTTTGCCCGGAGATCTGTCCAGTGTGTTTCCTTTCCTCTTTCCCAGTGCATGCTGGGATAGTGACCCCGAACTGGGTAAGCGAGTCTCGAAGATGGATTATAGATTGGCTGCCCGTGTGCAGCTCAACTCTGATGAGCCCTACTGTGCACTTATGTCCGTCAAACACCACTTGATTACTGGCTGTGTATTTATCATCATCATCGTCGTCATCATCATTATCATTATCAGTCTGCACCCCTCTCTTAAGTCTGAGACAATGGGCTCTTCTAAAAGGCTCTTATTGAACTGGAGCTCACTAGCCCTCGCAGCCTCAGCCCGGTCCTAGTCCTCCTCAGCAGCCTGCAGTGTGGCTAGGTAATTACCCGGGGATTGATTCCCCTAACAGAGACCATTTCTTCACCTCCTGCAGAATCACTAAGAGGCTTATAATAAGCCCTGCTCACCTCCATAGCTTCCTAGCTAATGTCTCGGCGAGCCACAGCCTCTATTGACTTGTTGATGGAGATGCTGGAACTGTGCTAAAGGCAGCGGAGCGAGGGGAGGAGACTCTCTCTTCACTGTAGAGACTTGATTATTAAAAGGCCACCAAGTTCTGTTTTCATGACACCTAAGATGATATATATATATGTGCCATGGAGATTTCTCTCAGAGACATCAATGGAAGGTTTTTCCGGACTTAAAACAATCCTGGACCTTTGCCCTGTGGCTCAGAATTAGCTTATGATGTTGGTGACTTATAGGAGGCTGTGCTGAGAAATAACTCTGTTTTTGCATTTAAAATGGAAACTAAACTCAAAAAGTTTGAATCCTGTGTTGTTTGTAAAGTTTCAGGGTATCAGAAGTCAGTCAGGTGACCAGAAAGACCAGAAAGTTTGGCTCACATTATGCTCCTTTAAACAAAACCGCCTTCATGGCTTTGCTAATTATCATTCTGAGTACGCAGCAATTTGTTACTTCCAATCTGCCAGTCAGCAGCGGGGCATGAAGAGGGCCGAGAGCCAGAGAGAACAGAGGCTTTCATTCATCCAGTGGAAGCAGGATCCACTGACAGAGGAGAGAGTGTTGGTGTGTCTCTGTGTGTGTGTGTGTGTGTGTGTGTGTGTGTGTCCACTAGAGATAAAGCTATCTTCTTGTACATCTTCATCACTCATATCGGTAAGTTGCTGGTCATTCACCTATTGTAACACCTGGAGTTAATGGCTGCAACCGACGTTTTTTTCATCATCGATTTATTTGACCATTATTTTCTCGATAAATAAAGTAATTGTTTCGTGTATAAACTGCCAGATAGTGATCACGTCCATCGCAGTTTCCTAAAACCCAAGTTCAAGTCTTCAGATTGCTTGTTTTTCTCTGACCAGCAGTCCAAAACTAAATAATATTCAGCTTACTATCACAGAAGACCAAGATAGGTACTATATGTTCACATTTGGAACCAAAATGAAAGCTGGAACCACTGAATGTTTGGCACTTTTGCTTTATACCTCCATCTCGGCAACATCACTTGAGCGCCAAGCACTTTTTTTTGCTTTAAAAAAGTAATCAGCATTAGTATGAATGAAATGAAACTAAAATGTTATCTCCACAAAGTGCAGCTTCTTATCTTTTTAGCTTTCCCTACAAGGCGAAATGTGAGTAATCTCTGAAAGAAGATGGAAATCTCAAGACGATCACAGTGAATCTGCATCGACATGTGCATCATTAACGTCCTTTTTATTTTTTAAAATCGATATTTGGTCCAAACATTCTGAGTTCCACGGCTCACTCACTCTGCATACAGTATTTTATTATAATTGTGATTAAAAATATGAATCAAAAGAGTAACAACAATGTGCTATTGCGGCTAAAGCGCTGCAAGTTCACAAGTATGGAAGGAAAATGTAATATGTTGTAGGTTTGTCTTTCTTTCTTTCTGTCTTTCAGTGCATGTGCTGACCCACATTTCTTTTTTATCACATCGACAAACACCTGAGCGACCACTGTCCCCATAAAAATGAACACTTAGGAATAACTCTTTCATTAAATTTCTCACTCTTAGACTGCTAAATGTAAATGTTCGGCACATCTATACAAGCTCTTCTCTTTTCAAGCGTGTGTTTTCACCCTTGCATTCGCTGCTCTGCCGCCTCCTGAAAGGTAAACATTTTTTGCCAACGCGCCCAATTTTGTGGACACAGTGCAAACCGCTGACTGTCAGTTTGTTTGTGTACGTGTTGTGATGAATATGACTGAGCACAAACATGGTCCTTCACAGTAAAAAAGACTTGTTAACTGCAATAGTCGTGCTGAATTGGGGGGGACATTTTCATGAGAATTTCTCTCACTACTGAAAAGTCTGCAACCTTTTGTGGAAGCTTTAAGTGACAAAATTTGGCAAGAAAGTAGTCGACTGCAATTAGTCATTGAAGTCTCTCAGACATCCTCACTTTCTGTAACGACTGCTCTGTCCCCTCCCTCCCTGTTTTTCTTCGCTGTTTCTCACCCGTCCCACCTTCCCAACTGGGACAAACATTTCCCTAATGAGGGGGTCGGTTGGGAAAACTGTGGGGAGTGGAGCGTGGATGTGACCTCTGGCATAGTTGGACACTTATTATTCATGGGACGGGGCCCTGTTTGTGAAAATGTGTGTGTACGTGTGAGTGTTTGTACTCTGAGTAAAAACCTTGCTGTAACTATGCATTTAGTGAATGACGAACTGGAATCATATATTGATGTTTGGGTTTATTGATGTTTGGATGCAGGAGTGCTCCTCAGCTGTTTTTTGAGTGGGTTGAAACTGGCTGTGTGTGTGCGTGTGTGTGTGTGTGCGTGCGCGTGCGTGTGCGTGTGTGTGCGTGTGCGTGCGTTTGGGGGGCCCCCAGTTTCTAAGGCAGCTCTGTCTCTCTCTCTGACTGAAGCACATTGTTCCAGATCAAGGGATGGGAATGGGGCCTTTGGCAGCAGGGGAAAGACGAGCACACACACACACACACACACACACACACACACACACACTAAAGACACACACATACAGTATGAACAAGAGGAGCAACTCATCGTGACACAACCCCACGTCTATTAATAGTGTGTGACAGTTCAGTCAGCTCCAGTGTTTGTAGAAAACACAGATTTTCTGACTCACACTCTCTCTGCTCTCACAGTCTGCTGTAAAACTGCAAATCCATTATGGCTCAAGAGCACTCGGGTAGATCCCAAAGCTTCCCTCCTGTCCTCCCCCCCCACTCCTCCTCTCCTATGACTCAGACATCATGGAGGAGCTGAGGGCTGAGGAGGAGAGAAGGAAAGTTGTGGAAGTGATTCCACTTTTAAAGATTTTCAATTGAATGTTACAGCTAATGTTGCAGTTATAATTTCTCTAAATATGCAAATATATATGAAGTATATATTTAAACCACAATGCACAGTAAAAATAGTTTGTATGCACATCCAGAGCAAAATATGTAAAGATTAAACTTCAACTGCTGACATTAAAGAGCAACATTACAGGTTAGAGAACAGCAGGGACTGTAATAATGTAGTTATCATGACTGTTGTATTTTAGCAGTGATACACCAGAGGAAGTGCTATACTTGAACTTGAGCTGTTTTAAATCACAGGAGGTATTAAACAAAACACAGAGTTCAATCTTGACCTTGATAACAGCAGTTGAGAAAACTTTCAAAATTCATCACCTCAGGAGACATTACATCCAATTGATGCTTTTGTCCAAAGCAAACTTAGAATAAGTGCTTTCAACCTTAAGAAGAACAGAAGCTAGATGTCATCAAAAACTGGAAGTGCAACCCTCCCAAATAAAAAGCTCAAGCTTGTTCAGAGAGCTCAGGTACTTAGGGCTTTTTCAAATCCTTAAACTACATTAAAAAAAAAAGAGATGAAAGTGTATGAAAACTCTTCATCCCTTTACCACTATTACCTCCCTAATAAACATTCAATAGATTACTCAATATTTAACAGTACACTGAAATTTCTGACTTATGAAACATTAACTTTTTGTGCCATCACTGGCAGGTGCAGTGTTGCTATGGACACCACAATCATATGAGGGCACTACACATAGTTTTAGGCACTGTAGAGATGTTAAGACACAATATAGATTTCAGGGCACAGGACATTTTGTTGCACTATATGGAGTTTAAAAACCAAATCACAACCGCAAGCTCGGCAGGTGCCTTGTCTCACCATCTGAAATAGCTGTCTGCCAATAACGGGTGGAGTTGGGGTTTCTGTGTGTGTGTGTGTGTGTGTGTGTGTATGTGTGTGGAGCCATGGGACAGTGTAGTAGTTTCGGCCTCCCACCTCGTCACATGGTTGAGGACGGGTCAGTTGTGGGTGGCCTGTGTAAAGGTCAGCTGGCTTAGCAAGCAACCAGGAGGTCTGTGTGTGTGTGTGTGTGAGTGTGTGTGAGTGTGTGTGAGTGTGTGTGTGTGTTTGATCAGACCATTCTCTATGAGTGTGTATATGTGTATGTGTCAGACCTTGGGACACAGTGCTTCCTTTCTCCTCCTGAAGCTGCAGTGGCTTCTGGGTAATGGCTGACTCAACTCGGTGTCCCAGACACCATTGAATAATGCACGCACACACACACACACACACACACACACACACTTCCCTTCCAGTAAACCTTCTCCCACAACTACCACGACCACCACCATGGCAGAACATTCAGTGTTACCATGGCGATTTCAGTGTCTTTTAACGGCAGCCCCGCTGACCTGTGACATCATCAGGGGAACTGACAGTTGATTGGTGCTCCGGTAACCATGACGCATGATGAGCAGGGCTGCCGTTAACTAGTAGGGGCAGGACTGGGTCAGTGACTGTGGGAATGACAATGCGGACTGGAATGACAGGAAATTGAAGCAGGTCGAAGAAGAAGAGCTACTGGTGAAGAAAAAAAGTCAGAAATGACCTCCATTAGTTATAAATCAGAAATAAGAATTAATTTACAACATGAACCAAAATAGACTGTGATGTTCACACAACTAGTTGTTTAAAAAAACATTATAGTGGTTCTAAAATCACTGTTAATCATAAGCTTATTGGTTTATTCTATTTTAATCTGTGCTAATTAGGTTAATAGCGACATGTTAATACGCTAAGCATTACAGTCCTTGAACAGCAGGTTTGGTTGCTAAATGGAACAGACATTAAGTGACTGTGTGGATGCTTTTATGTTTAGTACATTAATGTTTTTAACAACTTCATACGAGACGTAAGGATGTAGAACTATTTCCTTCTGCACATGGATGAATACATTTTGTAATCCAGTGCAAGAAATGACACCTTCACAGTTTTGAGGCACAGATTAATACCTTCTCCTCCCTGTTTTTATTGTTGACTATCTACATATTTCTTCAAACCTGTCCTGGATTTTGTTGCACTGAAGCTTCTTCCTGCTTCAGTGGAGCTGCAGTAGAGGGCTGTGTTTGAGCCGGTCAGCTAAAGCAGCCTGAAGCAGTGCTTTCTAAATCATACTGAAAAAGTGCTTGGCGCTCAAGTGATGTTGCCGAGATGGAGGTATTAAGAGAGAGAGAAATTTACAATATGAGGGTAAAGAGCCAAGATGCACCCTTAGTGCGGTTTAATATTTTGGACAGCTGTGAGAAGGTCAGAGCTGTGCTTCAGTGGGTTAACAGTTTTTTTTAACTGTGCTCAGATAAAATGAACCTGTGGCTTCCTGTAAGATGACTTGGTCCGCTGAGTACAGCATCCAGGCACTCCACAGACCTGAGCCTGAGTTCCCACGCATCACAACCTTTTTCTAGATATGGAAAAAGTCCTGGACAATGCCAAATAATGCAACATGTCCTGGAAAATGATGAGCTGTCATGGACATGTTTTTAATGTGCAACACATTGATGATTAGGCTGTTATATTAATTGTCACAAGCCCCCTGAATTAATTTTCTTTGAGCGCTACAACAGCTGGCAACTGATATTTTGGGTCTGTTTAGGAATGAGTTAAAACTGGTATTGTATGCTCTCATCAGTGATTATCATTAGAGGTCTTGAATGCCCCCTTTGCCAGTCAATGAAGCCTGTTTTTAAACTTTAACTCAAATTCATTGACAACACTTTGACTTGCATGTGTTTGAGTTGCATTAGGTCATTAAAAATATTGTGGAAAAACATTTCTTGGAAGGAGTTTACATAGATAACATGTACAACACAGGGAGTAGTCACATCATCATCCTCATTGTCATCTTCATCACCTTTGTCTTCATCCTTGATCATCGTCTTCCCCCAAACCTGATCAACATGGCTGAGCCTTCTCTCTCCGAGTCTGTTTGTCTGACTCTGCCTGTCTCCCTGGCCGTGTTGATGGCGACAGGAGACAGTGGCGTGCTGGCAGGTGCATGCCACCAAATTACCATCCACACACGTACACACACACACACACACACACACACACACACACACACACACACATACAAAGCAGGCCTCTCCTGTGCTGAGAAGGCTGCCATTATCATATCAAAGCGTCTCTCACAGAGACGTGGCAGCGCTTCAATTTAAGCAATTAATGCAGAGAGAGACTCTGTCACACAGCCCAGCATCCCCCCTCCATCCCTCACCCCTCACCCCCC
>NTHP01000347.1:939040-953196 GCA_003416845.1 Oplegnathus fasciatus | reverse complement strand
AAAAAAAAAGAATTAATCCTGGTAATGGATACATAATAATACAGTAAGTTATACATCATATCCTGCTCATCCGTATTTAAGTATGAATAAAACATAATATCGTATACCTTAGTTGTAGAACTTGCACAGATGCAACAACCTACTTTAAAAACCTGAAATTTATGTGTATTATTTATTTAGACTTCAAGAACGGATATCGGTCAGTCTGGGCTACTTGTGCTTTCGTCAAGATTGTTGAAAGTGAAGACGTCATCAAGGAATTTGAGGAAAGACTCGGTGATTGTCTCCTTTTCAGTAACGCCAGATTTATGCTGTGATCTAGCAAAGCCTACAAAGTGAGTGAAAGAATGTAAACATGATTATTTCAGCTATAAACATCAACAGTTTTGTTTTCAGTAGTTGGCTGTATATATAAGTGGTTAGCTGTGTATAATTAAAGCACAATAGGGCCTGATAATGTACGACACATCTGTCACTCACTAAAGCAGGTTTAAGGCTTTTGAGGCACAGTAATACACCACAATTATTATCATTACAAGACTGTAGTGGACACATTTCAAAGTGCTAGATGTGCAAACACATCTGTAAAAGGCTATTAGGATAACTAATGTATGGATGATTTCACCATTTAAAGTTGCTATTTGCCAGGTATGACAAGAGTAACATGTTACACCCCTCTGCCACAGTGTCAACACAAATGAAACATTATTAATTCATATCATTAGTGTTAGTTACAGGGCTGTTGTATGTGCAGCACTTTACCTTCCTTTTGATACCCTTTTTGCAAAACTCAGTATCAGGTTTAACCCGTACACCTGTAAATACATAGGTTTCACTTTCGCTCAGTTTAAAGTGCTTTTAAATGCCCCTGTGGCTCAGGGGTTAAGATGCTGACCATGAACCACAACATCCCCGGCCATCTCTCTCCCCCTCATTTCCTATTATCTCTCTCCTGTCCGTAATGAAGGCATACAAATGCTCCCCCAAAATCAAAACCTATTCATACTCCAGCCTTTAGGGTTGATACAATTGTGCTGGGAGATGAAATGGAAAGGCTGTGTTTCTGATTTTGTTTCTTCCTGTTTATGCCACCAGCTCAGCTTCTGATTTCTTTTACCCATGCAAGTACCTGTGTGTGAAAATTAAAAGGTATAACGTTTTGCCAGTTACATGCTCTATTGTGGGCATCACCTATCCACCCCACAGCGGTGGCATGTTGCATATGAACAAACCCATAAAATACCGAATAAATGAGTCATGTTTTGAAAGTACAATAATTTAACAACGCTAATATGAGTGTAAGGAGGATTGGTGAGGATGTGATAACAGCTGCAGAGATATCGGTGACTGAAACACCCTTGCTGGTTCTGATTACTTGACCTTTCTGACCTCACCTCTCTTTTTTCTCTCGACCATTAAAATAACACATTTGTTATTTCTCTCTTTATCTCTGTCTTACTTTGGCTGTCTCTCTTTCCTCTTTACCTGTCTCTCTCTTCCCGTCTGTATCTTTCGTCGCTCTCTGGTTGCAACAGCTGCTTGATGTTTGTGACAGGCGGTGCGATAGCGCTGACAGGCTGGAGACGGTTATCAGAGAGGGCTGCTGCGAGAGGCTCCGCCTGGCTAAATTGAAAATTGCAAATGAAAATCCTGCTCAGCGCGTTTTTTAAATTCATCAGCCATTATGTCAGATGACCTTTTGGGCGTCAGGCTCCGCTGATAAAACTCCAAACGACAACACTCGGCTCTGATCCAATTTTCGACACTTTCCCTCTCCTGCAGTCCTCCCTCACTCTCTCCCCCACCCTCCTCCTCCTCTCCGTCACCGTTCGACCCAGTGCCAGTGAAAATGATAGGCTTTCAGGAGAGCCTCCATTGTGCTGCAGATGAAGAGGTTTTGTTTGGAGGAGATGGCCCTGTGTTGTGTGTGTGCTGAAGGAAGTGTGAGGGGTGTGAGAGTTTGGGGGCACCGAGCGTGGCCTGGCCTGGCCTCGTCCTGTTCCCGCTGTTGTTGTCCAATCACAGCGAGGATCAGAGGCCAGGAACGTGTGAGCATTTGGAACTACAGCGGGGGTATGGGGGCAGAGAGAGAGGTGTAAGGGTATATTAAACACTAAGAGTAGATGTCACTCTAAATGGCTTTTCCTGGGTGGGTCAGTGTGTGCTAACATTGACTGACATGTGTGTGAGTGTGTGTGTGTGGGGGGGGGGTTGTGTATCATCTCGGGAGAGGAAAAAAGAAAAGAAGGAACAGAGCTGATCCTCTCAGTCTATCAGAAGCTCTATCCGTCTGTAATTGAATTCTCTCCCTCTCCCATTGTTGCTGTCTTTGTCTCTGGGGACTGGATGGTCAGATTTTTTTCCTCTCAGGTGGTCCTGTATTACAGCTTCTATGTTCTACCTTACAGATACATTATAAAAATTGTTTAGTGCCATTTTGTCCAATAGAATTTTTCTTTTTGTGTGTGATTGGTGCGAAGGTCAAGTGACCTGAAATATCCAATGCTCCATGCTGACACTTAGAGGACAGGTTCGGATTTTTTCCATCTCTGTCTCGACACCGTACTCACATGTACATCTAAAGAGTGATGTGCTGCTGTAATCATTCCTCCTCTCCATATGGGCCATGAAGAGATCCTCTTGTGCCGTGGCTACAGTGTAAGAAGTGAAGGACAAAATCCACAGTCTTTGTTCTGTTAAAAGATGCATTCTGAAGTCTGGAGAGTGTTTCCTTGTTGAGCTGCAGCGTGCGGCGGACAGTGTTTGTTGCATTGTCTGGACAAAACACTGCCAGTAAACCTACACGCGACTACCAGGACGAAGATGCCCACTTGATTTTGCCAACTCAGACTGCTGAAGCCTCATGTTAGCTTTGGCTGAACTCTGAAACTTTAATTTTGAACTTGAAATTTAGATTTTGTCCCTCATTTCTCACCATGTAGTGTAGACAAAGGAATCTCTTTGCAGCTGGTATAGTGTGGAGGGATGATTACACTAACCCATAGCTCTCACAAAGACAGGCTTTATTAGATAGTTTTGTAAAACAGACTGATGGGTTGATTGAACCCTGTCTGCTATTCATATATTATATACAACTAACTTGTAAAAATACGTTTTGAAGGAAATGTAATGCCAACTGGATTACATTCTCTGTTAACATAATGAGGAAATGTTACTGGCACATCTGGCAAGTTGCAAAAATGTTCATATGGAACGTATAAAATGTTCCTTGACAACATATTTTATTTGTTTTGTGTCCAAATATCTGATCTTCCAATACATGGTTTTATGGTATGGCAGGTCTGGATGAGAACCCCAAATGGTGTCAAAGTCCTGAACTTTGCACGCCTGCCATCCACCCCGATCCCCTCCCTCCGACTCAATGCAGAAAGTATTATCTTTTTTGTATTGTAGTAAAGCCAAAAATAAGGGTGTGGAGGTAGGAGTGGTGGATGGGCATGTAATGTGTTTGACTTTCATGCTGGACACCAGAGTTTGTGTCCTATCACAGCTAAAAAAATGACTGTAAATATGATCTTTCTTACTGGATTTATCATGCAGATATTGTCATAATAGATACAACATTGCCATTGAATGTTAAAGTATGTTGCCACAGAACATAGTCCTGGGTTGCAAAACCTATATCATTGCTGTGTCTTATGACGGGGTTATTCTGTGCTGTAAAAGGATTTTTAGGTGAGAACAGTTTTTTGTTTGTTACCACCTTTGCTTCTTGTCAAAACATGGAACGTCGTTTCATCTAGTTCTAACCCTCCATCCGTCCCTGTCTTCTCTCCTCCACCAAACTGCAGGCTCCATATTTATCTGTCAAAAAGTCATACATGCATGATTTTATGTCTCTGTTCTCAGTTAAGGGTTCTGTATGTAACTTTCAGAAAATGCTTGTTAACAATGACACCTGTGGCCGTTAAGTCAACTGCAGTCAGCATCCCGTTGCTCGCGTGTGTGCTCACACGCCGTAGGCGCGAGCCAGCTTGTGAGTCAGCTTGTGAGCCAGCTTTATCAATCGCTGTTTATGTAGCTTTCACCCAACATCAGCAGAGCTACATTAGCTGGATGAAAACGCTAACAGTGCTTGAACCATATGGAATATTATAAATAAGATGTGTTGCCTGTGTCGAGTTGTGAGATGTTGCTGTGATTTAATTGCAATAAACGGATCAAAAGGATGCCGAAATAACTACATCGTGATGCTGATTTATAAAAAGTCTGAATTCATGCTTTGTCAGGTCTGTCCGCAGGACGCCAAGCAGACAACTTTTAAAATGCTTGTTTTCTGGATGGAGTTTGGATCGATCAGGGCTATGCTAACATTGTAGCTGCTCCAGCAACATTCAAAATAACGTTATCTAAATTCTGTATAAATATGAAGCAGTATCATAGAGCTAACGCTAGCTAGTGTTGCACACTGTTAGCGCTGTAACGGAGCTGAAGAGAGGAAAGGCACTCTGGAGCGTGCAAAACCGTCCCAAGTCCTTTACATAGAAATCAGTCCACATGCTATGTTACAATCTGTTCATATATTGGCAACAGAAAACAATTAAAAACCCTTAATACATGTAAATTGTTACATACGGCCCCTTTAAACATGTGAACAGCTCAAAGTACCTAAAACTCGTTCTGTCATGTTCATAATGCTTAAAATGAGAAATCGAATCTCTTACTTTTTGCTCTGAAAGACTGCTAAATTTGTGTCAAATTGCTTTTTTACATTCAGTTGTGTGTGCGTATGAATAATTGTATATGAAAATATGAGTGTGAGTATGTGTGTGTGTGTGTGTTCGAGTGTCAGTGTGCTCATCAGCGTGTGTGCACATATGCACGAAAATCATATGCAGCGATGTGTTGGCTCTTTCTCTGTTTACAAGTGTGTCTCAGCATGTGCCTACATCTGCGTGTGAGTGAGTGTGTGTGTGTGTGTGTGCAGCTGTCCCAGGTGTGCGTTATTAATCAGTTATCAGGGCAGTTTATTTGCTGGGTGACAAGTTGCAATTTCCCCCCTGATTCGAGGCCTCTTTGTCAGGTGGGAATTACACTGAGAGCACATGACAAAACACTTCACCTCAGCCTCGTTCCCTCACTTCTTCTCTCTCCCTCTGGATTTTGCCAGCTCTCTTTCTCTCTTTTTTGCCTCTCCTCCCTCCCCATGATGTCGGCGTCCCATTTCTCACTCCACGTTTGCTTGCTTCAACATCACCTCCATCTCTTTTCCTTCCCTCTTTCTCTATATTCTCTCCCTCCGTCTCTTCCATTCTTCTTCTTCTATATTTATTTTTCCTCCCATGAACAACATCATCCTCAGCCCTTGGAGTAAAAAAAGGCGGACTGTATAATTAATCACACAGCTTGGTCTAATTAGAGATGAATACGCGTTGTCCCTCTTGTCACACACACACGCACGCACACACCTCTCAGCTTCTTGGGCCTAATAGCAGTTGATGCTGTATTAACGGCAAATGGTGCAATCCCCGCAAGAGCCCCTCTTGCCTTGATGAATCTGATGAATGTGACAATAATTAGTGAAGACAGATGAGAGGTAAATTACCACTGACAATGTAATGCTGTCCTGTCTGCCACTGCAGAGAGAGAGAGAGAGAGAGAGAGAGAGAGAGAGAGATTGCCAGGACATGTCAGAGAGAAAAAGAGAGAGGGGGAGTAACAGACAGTGAGGGACACAGAAAGTAGTTTGGTTTCATGCAAATTATTATTTTCATGCAAATTATGATGCATTGATTTAGCTTAATGGAAACCCTAATGGAAAATTTTATAATTTCCTCAACATTACAAAAAAGGGTTTTAAATGTATTCTTTTAATAGATGCTTAAAGATTATGCAATAAAACTGAATGTGACACATTGACCTCATTTACACCTGGTATTAACATACTATCTGTGTCTGGATATCTTGTCTGGATGAGCAAAAAAAATGCACATTAAGGTGTCAGTGCATGCAGAACACAATGCAATGGGATAGATTTGGGATCAGCCAGAACATATCTGGAGGTGGTCTATGTGGCATTGTGATTGGATTTCAGCCAGGTGTAAATGAGTTTGGCCACCTTGTCATGAAGCCTGCCCTACAAGTTGAAAGTTCACCTCACTTCACCTCTTGCTGCAAACGTGGCAAAGAGAAAACTCATAGAGCCCTGATCAATGCCACTATTTCCCAACGGCCATTGATCAGGACTCAGTTTTCACCTTTTATTAATGTGCAATCTGTATCTGAATAATGACATCTGATCACAGGTGTTATTTAAATTCTATCACCATTATGATCAGATGCTATAAAAGTTAGGTAGCCAACATGGCGCGTGCGATGTCAATACAAGTGGTGCTTGATACTCTTGAGGCATTGGTAGGACGGTCAAAGCAAGGGTCAAGTGATGCGACGTCATCCTGCAAGGCATGCAAGCGCACACTGGTAGATTACTTTGTAACATGATCGCCGTATTGCTACTGTTCATCTTGCCACCTTGATAACTTTCCAGAATTGTAAAATCCTGTCTGATTTAATTGCAATAAACGGATCAAAAGGATGCCGAAATAACTACATCATGATGCTGATTTGTAAAAAGTCTGAATTCATGCTTTGTCAGGTCTGTTCGCAAGACGACAAGCAAACAACTTTTAAATGCTTGTTTTCTGAATGGAGTTCGGATCGATCGGGGCTATGCTAACATTGTAGCTGCTCCAGCAACATTCAAAATAACGTTATCTAAATTCTGTATAAATATGAGGTAGTATCATAGAGCTAACGTTAGCTAGTGTTGCACACTGTTAGCGCTGTAACGGAGCTGAAGAGAGGAAAGGCGCTCTGGAGCCGACTCAGGACGTTTTGCATTGTAAAATCCTGTCTGTGAGTTTTACAAACCCATGGTGCAGTGTTTTGGCGTCTGATAAGCCTTTAAACGCCTTTAATCTGTTACTGCAACTGGACTTCCTGGATTGTATTTCATTGTCTCACCAGTAACTTAAACAACCCACCAGCGCAGCCGGCTGTGCTGTTTTAATGCCACAAAGAAGGTAATCGGTGTCAGTAGTGAAGCTTGCTAGTACTTGTACTAGCTCAGCTACCCCCATTGGTCACATGACCCTTGCCTTGCACACGTTAGTAGTCCGTTGTGTCTCACGAAGTGATGCCTGTGTATGGGCTCTACTTATTTTTTCTTAACCGCTTTGTTTCCCATGATTCTCTCTCTGTTGTGGTTGTATGACTTTATGTGGTGCGTTACAGTAAGTGCAGATTTTTTTTACCCTTCAGTTTAAAACCAAAAAACCATTGATAACTAGCTTGCCTAATAATGATTTAATCAGTCCTAACACTTTTCTAATGGATTTTGACTGTCAGTAAAAATATTGTTGGTAACGCTTTATTTTAAGTGTCTGACAGTTTTCTATAATTTCCTAGAAATAAGCTATGTAACTTTAAATTCATAGGAAGGTTCTTGGAAAGGATGATGTGATTTGAACTACAGGGAAAATGGTACTCTGTTCCAACGTCAGAACTCTCTTTTTCCTGTTCTGTTAATTACTTAGAAATTACATAGGTCTTTCCAGGAAACTTAGTTCTTATTAGGAAATTTACTGGCCCATAAAATATAAAGTTACCCCCTACTGTATTTTCTTAAGGAAATTTATTTACTTCAATCGAGCAAACTTATTTCACTTTTAACTTTTCTCATCACAGAAGTTTTCAAAAATCTTCATGATAGTTGGATCAAAACATAGAAAGCCATGCAGAGAGAGACAGACAGATAGTAAGTGTAGCAGCAGCAAAGCTTCAGGACTAATTACTGCTCTCTGCCAGAGGAGAAAGAGCGAGGGATGGTGAGAGAGAGAGAGAGAGAGAGGTGGAGGGGGGGGAGAGATGGTAATTGTTTTCGTCAGAGGCAGTGGGGAGCTATCAGGGTAATAAAGTTAATTAGCAGAACAAACAAGGAGAGAGAGTGAGAGAGAGGGATGGAGAGTGGGAGAAGGACAGAGGGATAGATTTGATGATGATAAACGGCAGCAGATCTGACACCAGAAGAAAACAGTGAAATCAATTATTCTTATTTCCTCCCTCCAGTGGGGAGAAACACACAAGAGCCACTGTAGAGCTCAACTGAATGGAACCAAAACTCCTCCTCCTCTCTTATCTACAGCTCATTTACCCTCCATACTGTCTCTCTGTCTGTGTGTGTGTGATCAGCTTTCTTTGTCATATTTGGTTTTTTTTGTGCACATTTACACTTGTCAGAATCAAAGCGATAAACATAAATACAAACATACTGTAAATGCACGTTTGTTTTGTTACTCTGAGTTTGAACTGACTCACAAGGGCTGCAGGTTTCAGCCACTATATTTGCCATTGCACATCCCAGATATGCTTTTGACTTTTGTTTGGGATTGTGACTCTCAAAATAATCCATTCACAGACCGATCTGAGACGTCCAAATTTGATCCAAAAGGCATGATTTTCACATCACTGTTGGCAATCCACAAGGACTGTATACTCCTCGCACAGCAAATAGCCTTAATTGAAGATATCATGTCAAGAAGCCAATGTTCTCTGTCAAAAAGGAAGAAAACAGGTATCTACAGCCACACTGGAGGCTCTGTTAGGTTGCTCTTTGCTTTGAGCTAAATGCTAACATCCTGATGTTTAGCAGGAATATTGTTTAGCATGTTAGCATGCTAACATTTGTTAATTACCACTAAACACAAAGTACAGCTGAGGCTCATGGGAACGTCATTTTTGCAGGTATTTTGGTCAGAAACCAAAATATTGGACAAATTAAAATTTTGACCTGATGATGGCGCTAAACAAAATGTTAAGAGATCATCAAAGTGATTATAATTCATCCTGTGGGGGACACAAATGTCTGAACTAAAATTTCATGGCAATCCATCCAAAAGGTGTTGACACATTTCACTTAAAGCCACAATATTAACCTCATGATGGCGCTGCAGGAAAAGTCAGGAGATCACCAAATTCATTAGGATTCATCCTCTGGGCACCATCAACGTCTGAACCAACTTTTATGGCAATCCATCCAAAAGGTGTTGAGATATTTCAGTCTGAAGGGGTGGACTGACCGACCGACATTGCCATCCCTAGAGCCATGCTACTAGCAAAATGCTGCACACATCAAAAGACAACAATACCTCTGTAATGTTGTAAGATTTAGCAGAACCCCTGCAATTTTTCTTCTACGCCCACTCACTAGTTAGATTTTCACAATTTTTGTTGCAGCAAACTTTGACATCTTGGTTCATCTATGGATGAGAGCAACTCACAGGAATCTATGTTTTTATAGTGTGATGTCCTAAATCCTGCATACAGAGCTGAAGGAATCTTGTAATATGGGATTACCCGTCGTTATCTTACCATTAGGTATGATTTCATCTAGCGCTAGTTTCATTTATTTATTTATCTAATGAGAAAAAGCTGGATGTGCAAATCAGATATGTTGAGACATCTGTCCAGACTTAACCCTAATTGTGATCTTCACCTTAAATCCAACTCAGAAAGCAACGAGCTGTTGGATAATGCATAATTTTCCACAGCTAAACCAATCAAAGCCTTGTGTTATTGAATCATGTGGATTTCAATGTCTCTCGCCATGGCAACCAAACAGTATCTGACAGGCCATCACCGGGGCGATGTGGTGACAGTCCAGGTAATGGAACCTGTGTCACTAACATCACATGCACGGGAAACACTTCATTATGGGAGAGCTGTGCGTGTGTGTCTGCGCGTGTGTGTGTGAAATAAAACGGCTCTCTACAGTGCTCGCATGCTTTCTCTGTCATGTCTCATTTCCAAGATGCTGTAATTCTGTAATTGTACAAGGCATGCTGAGGGTGTCTGTGTGTTCGTGTCTGTGTGTATAGTTTTAGGTGTGAATTATTCTCTGCAGTGCCTCTTGATTATGTAGCATTGAAAAGTAAACGTTGAACTCGCAGGAGAGAACAGAGATGGTTGCTTACTGGATTGTTTATTTGTGCAGACATGAAACAGAGCTGCAGAAAAATCTATTTGAATCCGCTTGATTTTCTTCCCCTGACGACATGTCAGCTGAAAATCCACAACGATTTCATATGAATATTGTGATTCATACCTGATACTCAAAGTGGAAGTGAAGTCCTTTATTTTCTATATTAGGACAGTTTAGTTTCCACATTTGTTTGTAGAAAGTACTGTAATCCATCTGAATGAAACAGGGTTCTCTGCTCATCTTCCAGAAATATGCAGCTGAATCAGGTGCTTCTCACAACACACTTCCAAGGGAAACAAGGGACTGGAGCACACTGATAGATTTACAGCCTTTAATTGTGCAAATAGACTAACGTTTCGACACTACTGTGTCTTCATCAGAGTCAAAATGGAGTCATGAGGTCAAATAATATATATAGTCAACCTGGACCAGGTGTGCAGTAATAATTGGATTAAAGGTGAGTGCACCCACGAGTGCTCACAATTATGGCAAGTTTGGCAGGTCAAAGTTGAACCAGGAAGTCTGGCTGTGGTGGATGTTTACAAAGCACAGTTTGGGTAGTAGTTTTATTGTTTGCCTTCGTCAAATAAGTCAAATAAGTTTGACTAACCTGTTTCGCAATGTTGCCCGTTCCCAGTTCTGAGCATTTGCTTTGACAAGTGATCTTTAGAAAGTGTAGTGCAGAAACATTGCAGCAGTGAAAGCCTAGCATCACTGTGGCCTGCTGCACTATAAGGCCCTCCTGTGGCCCTCCTGGCCCACATGGTGAACACATTAGTAAACTGAACCACCAGCACGTCCCTAAAATACACTTTCTTATCAGGGATGTTTCCTTTTTGGGTAGCCAGTCGCAAATAAAAGGCTTTCCTTTTTGCGAGTGTGTTTCAGGGAAATGTATGTATAATATATATATTGTCAGTTTGGGTTTGTTTGGTGTGGGTTGCCAGGATGTCTGGTCTGGGTGCGTTTGATTCGGTTGTCAGGCAGTGCCTTTGGACTGATGTGCTGTTAGAGACCATCACCTGGGACATGTGATAGCTTATCAAAGTCTGAGCAGCCCTTCTGCCGCACACACACACACACACACACACACACCACACACACACACACATATACCTTTCACCTATTACTAGAGGAGGGTGTGTTTGGTGTGTATGCTCTATGTGTCTTTGTGTGTGTGTGTGTGTGTGTGTGTGTGTGTGTGTGTGTGCTCGCCTGTGTGTGTTACTCTAGTCGTCAAGGGAACCCTGGTTGGAAGGACAGTTTGACGTCTCGCTTGGCATCATGGGATACGGCTGTCACCTGACGATGCTGCCACCACGGAGATAACCTTCAGGGTGACAGCCTAGACAAAGACACACACACACACACACACACACACACACACTCAGAAGAATGTATACAGGCAAACATACACACACACACACACACACACACACACATATAGAGCCACATACATGCATGACTGCCCAAACACACACAGCAGACTTCACCTGCTGAGCTAAACACAGTGAGATTGATCCTAATTAGTGCTAATCAATATGTCTGATTGATAGTTTTGCCTCAAAGAAATTGTCTGACCGCCAACAAAGAGAGGTCAGAACACCCTCTCCTAATTCTTTACAGAAGTCTGTTAATCAGTGTACCGTGAAACAACCATTGGGAAATGTTTTCAACAGTCTGTCACATTTCTGTCAATGAAAAGACAGTATCCAATGATAATGTCATGGGGAAGAAATGGTTTATTTTGGAAAACATCTCATTTTCTCTTCACGCTGGGTGAGTGGTGGGACAGGTGGCAACAAAAACTAACATGGCAGGAGTCTCTTCCTGTGTTGTGGTGTCAGCGGGTATTTGCTTGGCTGTAGGTACCATGATTGTCCAGTGTTTGTACTTTTTTTCCTGTGGGTCAGCGAAGAGCACACGATGTTGTTGTTTCTGTCGGTGGTAATGACATTTTGTACTCACAGTGGTGTTGATTCAACTCATGGCATTTCCAACCAGCAGGCCTATAGCTGCAGTGATGATGTACTAAATACTATTTTACCAACATGAACACAGTGTGTACAGAGTGCAGTTCCACCAGACTGACTCTGTTTGTTCAATCACACTTAAATGACAAAATGCCCCCTTCTTTATCCAGACAACTTGTCATATTTCAAATGGGAATACTGTAAAGTGACCTCAGTAAGTGGCCTCTTTTAAACAATTCAATGTTTCACAGCCGCCACTGGTGTTAGAAACAGAGACAGACATGTTTGTATGCATGTAATTGTGTAATCACTGCAATCTGAAATATAGTAAAAAAAAAAAAGTTATCTTTAACGTTTTTTTGTGGTGAAGAGTGCCTTTACTTTTTGAAGAATAGTGTAATTTTATAAAACTGTTATGTCCCATTGTTTTTTTCCTTGGGTAAGTCACTGAGTCCCATTATGATGTTTTATATTTCCTTGATATATGCAGTACATACCACACTGATGTCACATTAAACATAGCATTTATAAGTAACATAACATTAAATATAGTAGCCGGAAGCCATGCATGTGCTGTTTTGTACATCTGTAGAGAACTGATCTGTTGAGGAAGGTTGGAACAGGATCCCCATCACAATTCACCATCCAAAAAATAGTTCAAATAAAGTTTTAAACCAGCAGCAACACTTTAAGCAACCCTATCTCGTCCATATACGACTGATCTTTTTAATTGTGTCTTGCCCTTTAGTTTTCTTGTGATGAAGGTTTATGTCATACAGGGCTTCGAGTATAATTTTTACTCTCTTTTTTTTTTTTTGTATTTGGGTTCAGCTGTCTCTGTATTACTGTCATGTGGATTTTCCTTGTCATGGTGACAGGTTATCATTTGACTTTTTTGTTCCTAACTCAGATAATTCCACCTTTTCCGCCATTTCTGACAGAGTAAATCAATACAGTAGAAGCACTCTATAACTATTAGCTTTTATTTCTAAATTACTACGAGGGGTTTTTAGAACAATAGAGAGACTTGAGTAACCAGGCTTGTTTAACTGAAACTAAAAACTGACTTTCCTCTCTCCCTCGACCCGGATTTATTGCATGTTTACGCTAAAAATAAATATCTGTATGTTCAGATCCAAAGGGCACATTTCACACTGATCAAAAAATGAATAAAAGTTAAAATATTGCCTTTTTGACTCTCTGGATGTTAGGGGTTTAAAGCTGTTAATATCACCTTTTTAACAGATGTTAAAGTTTTACCAGGTGCCAATGCTAGTGACTTATGCGGCGTTAATCTTAACAGTGAAGGTAGTTAGAATTTTAAATGTGTTATTCTTTAGCTAACACACACACACACACACACACACACACTGTGAGAATACAGGCCTGAGGGCTAACAGTAGCCCTTCCAGGGGTTTAGGAAGCCCCGTCGTTTTCCTGCGGTGCTGCACTGTCATGTAGATGTGACCCAACGATCATCTCCTACATTCAGCACGCTGCCTTTGTTTTAAGCCCCCGCCCTTTATCTGTGCGTGTGTGTGTGAGAGAGTGAGTCAGTGAGTGTGTGTGATGCATGTGTGTCAGTACGTAATTCAGTAAGTAGGTAAGTATCCCTCCCAGCATTTCCTGTCTTATGGAGCTCAGGCGGTGTTAGCCAGGGTTAGCTGAGGCTTTAGCACCTGCTGTCACTGCTACAGTCCCACTCACTTGTCCAGACACAACGGCTTTAGCTTGGAGATGAGGATTACTGCTAGTAATGTGCTTTAAGAGCATTAGCTTGGGCCTGGGTGGGTAATAGATTGTTAGAAAGTATCAGACAATAACCAGGAACGGCCTTTAATTGAATAAAGTTGGCAGTACCAAACAAACTTTCCTTAACATACGTGAGTTTTATTTCGCAGACTTTTCAGGCTTTTTGTCTGTGAGAGTAACACATGCGTGTCACATGTATGTTTGAATGTTACAGTCTGAGCCAGTGAAACAGCAGAGGAAAGTGGACTTTATCAGCTTATCCAAAATCCCGGAAACAGAGGTCATTAACAGACTCAGCTGAGATTTTGATGACTATCGTTTCTCTTTCAAATCGTGGACACGTGTTGCTTGAACATGTGTTTCATCAGTTTTGAAAATGATATTTGTATCTATGCACTCACTGACCCCAGAGACTGAAAGGAAGTTGTCCA
>NTHP01000347.1:891535-939025 GCA_003416845.1 Oplegnathus fasciatus | reverse complement strand
CATCGCACAGAAGAGGGTCATCCTCTTTTAAACTGCTGTGTCAGTGAAAACAGTGTGCATCACCTTGATTTTCCACCACTAAATTCAACTCTGACCCAGCATTCAATGAATAAAGGAAGTGGAATTTTATTGGTGCCAAATACGACAACAAATAAGAATGGAGAATGTAATTTTGTGTAACCCAGAGTTAAGAATCAGTGCTACAAGATCATTCCAGGATGTAATTGGCAAACGCTCACAAGCAAATATCTGTGACTGAGGATACCAGGTTAGAAAATGTAATTACTTTTCTTGCGTATTTCACATTCTGATTCAAATTAAGCTTAGATAGTGGGCTGATCAAGCTGCTTTGTATGATGTTAAGACCTGAAAGCATTAACTGAATTATTAAAATAAAAAATAAAAATTCATTATTGTACTACATCTATCCAGAGTATTTACAAACATGCAGCGTATTTGCCTTGTGTCCTTGTTCATTTTGACTCTGGTGAAGACACAGACACACTGTGAAAGGCTCTGCAACTCCAGGGTTCACAGAAACTCTGTGCTGTGTCATTTCTGGTATGAGAACTGAAATTATAAAATGCATTGCAGTTTTCTCAGCAAAGGACCCATTTTGATTGAGGTTCATTATTATCCATAGTTGAATATATCATACAACACTTCGCTGCCATTTGTTCGGAAAGTTTGTCATAATATATTGGCTGACTGGCAAAATCTTTGCTTACTTTATTAAAAGAACAAAACGTGTCTTTCCAAAATGCCTTGACATTGAACTTGAATTAAGTTGTCTTTGCTGTCATATTTCTGTCCACCCTGTTTCATAGAAATTACAGCTATATGCTACTAATTTACAACAGCAAATACATTTTGAAAGGAACATAATACCAATCCGGATTACAATTTGTACACTCATAGCAACCAAAGCATGATTCAACTCTTTTATGGCTGTGTTTATAGGCACTCAAAGCACACGGTTTTAAATACTGAAAAAGTCAACACTGACTTGAAGCGTAATTAACCTTTAACCGAAACCATAGTCTTTCACTAACCTTAACCAAAGTGCTTTTATTGCATAAACCTAACCACACATAGGACTCAGGATGCAAAACCCGGTCTAACAAATTCTTACTTCTACCACACTTGGTTCAACCCTCTGCCACCCCTCCAGAAATTAGCTTGGACTCCACTATCGGTTTAGCGTATGCAACTCTGACACTGGCATTTACAAGTGGAGAAGTATTTGGGAAAAACAACACATGTTTCTTAATAAACTTTACAAATGGACTTGTGTGTTGCAGTTCTGTTATTTACATGTAATCTACCATTTCTAACGATGTTCAAATGTATGCTTAATCTGCGTGGGGGAAGATAAACAGGCCTCCTGGCGCAGCTGCGGACGGTAAAACTCTCAAACTTAAGCAACAAACAGATTTATCTACATGTCGGCAAGATGTAAGTACAGATAGATCTGGAAGTTCTGTGTGTGTTCAGTGTTTCTTGCATTAGGGCACAGAGCAGCTCCGGGACAGTAACTTTTTAACTTTTAACACTGGGACGAGGTGCCGCTGATAACGGGAATACGCGCACTCAAAAGCCGCCCCATGTAACTGAACGCCTGCCTCTAGGCGACAATGTCCAGGCGACATTATCTTTGACAGTCGCTGCGTCGCATGCATGTTTGCAGGCAGGTGATACGCAGACTCCGGTGCACAGCGACCAGTTCGCTGTGAGCTCTGGTGGTGGACTTCTCTTGTAGATTAGTCTTGGAAAATGAGAACCTTGCGAGTTTTCCTTTCGTATCAAGCAGCAAAAAAGTTGTTGCGTGACGTGTTTGAGTTAATTAGCTTTATTTGACATTGCTCGTAATGCAGTGTGACTATTGCACATGCGCACATCGCAATGTCGATGTTGAAACGATATATCGTGCAGCCCTACTGGCTACCTCCCTATGAACTTGGTAAATAAATGCAGCGCTTTCCTCAATTGAACAAACGTTGCCACGGAACATAATCCAGTTAGCAACTGCAAAATGTTCCAGCCTGATATCATCATATCACTGCTCTGCTGATTAGCATTCATCCTCCTCTGCTATGAAATATTATGATCACTGGTCTTCTGGAGACCACTGGTTTGACTGGCACACCCACACACACACCCACACACACACACCTCTCAGTGGGTGCAAGCAGCAGACCAGGTAATGATGGCTATTTCAGTTTCTCTACTCCTGATGTTCACATTGACTGGCAACCTCACACTGAGGCAGATAATCTCTCCTCTCCTCTCTTGCCTTGTTGCCTTGTTTGGGAGAGAGGCAGATAGGAAGTGGGCAGAATACTCTCCTGTTGTGTATCAGCGGAGTGCCACTCACACTCACCCCTAGGATCCTCACATGTGGATGAGCAAGTACACACACACACACACACACAAACACACCTGCACAGAGAAAATGTTGTATGTTGAGCAACAGAGGAAAAGAGCCGAAGAGATGGTGGAGGAGAGGAACAGACATGAGTCAGAGAAAACAGCAACAAATAGACAGATCATGCATGAAGAAAGAATAAAGATAAAGAAAGAAAGAAAAAATAGAGACACAAAGCACAATGAGCCAGTTATCATAAAAGTTTCCAAAATTAGGAACAAAACTGAAAAAAAAATCTGAATAATGCTGCTAAACTCCAGCAGAACTCCCTGCTCTCAGCAAAGGAAAAAAAATCCTCAACAAAGGATCAGACACTGTGACTTGGTGAAAAAGGTTGTCATAGAAACACATGGCAAGAAAGAAGCATCTGAAAGTGTCTATTGACTCTACAAATAAAACAAATTGAAGATGAAACTGATATCTTTGTGAAGCCACACATATCTTCCTATCTGATGTGTACTTGGCAGGCTTCCCTGACCAATCAGATAAGGAAGAAAAAACCAGCTGAAAAAATCTTGTTGAAATTTACACAGTTGCACTTTTGTACAATTTGTATTAATTCTTATTAATTCCCAAGAGGCAACCTAAGTACACTTGTCATGCTATTAAAGCTGACTCTCAAAATACAAAGTGCTACAGATACAGAGGCAGAGAGAGGAAACGGAGGAGGGTTTCCCTGTTTCCTGCTGAACTGCAAAGCGTCTCGGTGTGTAAAAGACACAAGACTAATCACTCTCATTGTGGCCTATTTCCATGGTAACTCTGCACCGAGCGGTAATTTAGCCTCGCTAGCTAACGACACAGAGCGAGTCATTATCTTAGCGCCAGGCTAGGGCCTCCTATTTAAAGATTCACACCATGAATGAACAATTAGAGAACAGATTGCTGGCCTAAGTGGGGGAGAGACAGGAAAAGACAGAGGGAGAGAGGAGATGAGGCCGGTATGTGGTCACCCCTCTGTTTGTCCAGCCAGCCATCCATCCATCCATCCAGGGATGTCCCGTCTATTGCTTTAATATAACATCATTGTTAATGTGCTCACCCTTCAAACAGTTAAAAGGAAAATTAAAGACAATTCATTAATCTTACTCAGGATTCTGCTCAGAAATGTTGAAAGACAACAGTAATAACAGTATCAATAGGGTGAATATGCTGTAGTAGACTATAAATAGGAGGAAATGTTAACAGATCAGCAGTAAAATGACACGGTTCATGTTAGAAAGTAATGGTGTGAGCTTGTACATAAATACACACTCAGTGTGTTGCCAGATGACGTTGTATTGCGTTGCTAGAAAAGTTTAGCAAGGTTAAACTATTTTACCGTTGGCAGCCCCACTGCGTCAGCGCAGTAGCCTCATTGAAATGAATTAGGGGGCTGCGTTTATTCATGAGGTGCGTTACTCTTTAAAAACGCTCATGGGATGGTTTGTCCAACAATGCATGTGACTGGGACAGGAGACCGTTGTTTGAATCCCATTTTCTGCCAGCAGTCAGTGTTGTTTGCTTGTTACCATTATCATTTTCCCACCAACATGGAACTGGTTCCGTTCCGGTTTGCGCACCTAATTTTGAACCGTTCAGAGCATTTCAACCAAAAATAAATTGGTTCGGAACCCAAAAAGTTGGTTCCTAGCTGAAACCAAAAAATAGCAGGTTTTCCTTGACCAGTGGGTGTGTCATATTCTACAGATTGGAAAGAGAGGATGGAGAAGGCAACAGTGTGAATCCTCAATAGTTGGTCCATGCTTGTTTATTGGACAAAAACCCCCCCAAATATCTGTAATAACAGAACGCTTGCAGGTAATCAGTGCAATCCGCCATCTTGCTTCGACTGTTTACTTCTGATGTGCATTGTGCAACACCCTCCGTTGATAATGCATCCTTGATCACAATGGTTCCGCTCAAAACTGGTGGGAACGTGGGCTGCTTCACTAGATAGCACCAAGCTTCCAAGAATCCTGAACGGAACCGGTTCAAGAACCAGAGCTAATTTGGTGGAAAAGGGGTATAAGTCCACACTCTTTTCCTAACTTTAACCAAATAGTTATTGCACTTAAAGAATGTGTGGTACGCGTGAAATGAACTAGTTTGTGCAAAGTGTTGCCTGAAGGTAAAGATTTGTATCGCGCTTTCAACCGGCCACACGCGAAGGTGAGCGAAAAGCTTGCCATTGTAGAGAGGAACAAGCAGTGGTTGAATCATACAAATGTGGTTAACAGGGCTCAGTTTTGAATAGGCTCTCCTCAAAGGCATTCATAGTGTTGCAGGTTTCAGATGCTGTTCCGACAAGCACTTCATTTGAAGCATACTGACACTTTAAACCTTACCAAACCTTAAACATAGAAGTGGCGGACGTTTTTGAAGCCACTAACAAACGATGTCATCCTGCAAATGACCAATTTTGTCATAAGTTTGGAGGACTTGTTGCTTTGATTAGATTAGCAACATGTGAAGACCAAGATGTGGTCTGAAAACACACTTCACCAACAATATTCCCTCTGTTTACAGTTCACACCCCTCATGTGTCTCCCATCCCTCCCTGATCCCAGTTGTCCACACACACACGTGCACACACATATCATCTCAAACCACACCACAGCAACTCTCCCCAAGGCCAGTGTCTTATTCAGATGGTACTCTGTGTGCGTGTGTGTGTGTGTGTGTGTGTGTGTGTGTGTGTGTGTGTTAACGTCTCTCTCTCTGTCTCTCTCGCTCTCTGTCAGGCCTTTTATGTGTCTCCTTCAAAAGAAGCTGTCAAGTTGTACTGTTTAAGGGCTCACAGGAGGGACAAAAAGCATACTTTGTTTTGTTTTGTTTGCCTGCCGTGGCGTTCGGCTGAATGAATGAGTGAGTGAGTGGAGGAGAGAGAGAGAGAGAGAGAGTGGGGGAGAGAGAGGAGTGGGGGGGTAACATGTAATTTACTGTTTGCCCCACTCTACTGTACATCGCTTTAGTTATGCTAATGCTGCTCTTTGTCGGGCTGAGGAGATAGCCATCAATCAGCTGTCAATTGGTCAATTGGAAGAAAAAAAGACAGAGAGGGAGAAAGAGAAGGCCCCTGCTCCCTCCCTCCTCGTCCTCCTCTTCTTCTCCTCTGCTACCTAGCGGACTTGGGGGTCCCGGGAAAGCCTGGCAGCTGGATCCGGATCTGGATCTGGAGTCCAGGTGGAGGGCAGGAGGAGGCAAAGGGGCAAAGCAGAGTGCAAAGTGAGAGCGTGTAAAAACAAGTTTGTTACAGTGTGTTTTTGTGTCTTCATGATGAGCCGTCTGCGTGTCAAAAAAACCCCAGAGTCTTTCTTTTCTTGTTGTTGTTGTTGTTGTTGTCAAGAAGCATTTAAAAAGAAGTATCTAATTGTAATATGACACCTCTGGAAACTTGCTGTGCCACTCGCAGCCGTCGGCCACTGTCAGCAGAGGACGAATCCTTTATTATGCTAGCTAATGTTAGCGCTAAGATAAGCTAACAGGCCCATTAGTGCCAGTTCATTTAGCTCGTTAGCCGAAGCTTCGGGGCTGATGACATTCATTACATATCATTAGTGCACAATTAACATGTCTCTCTCTGACACCATCGCTCCCAATGTTACACGACACTTTTAATCATGTTTTATGAAATGTTTCTGCCGGCGTGACATGATTTATGAGTTTTACATGACATGGCGTTCATTACATTAAACAGCTGTAATCTTAAATGCTGCTGCAGACTGATTCCAGGTCCAAAGTCAGAATCCTGCTTTGTCCTTGCGACTGAAAATTGGGAAGCAGTTTGTTTAAAATCTTTTTTTTTTTCCTCCCATCAATTCATTTCTCATTTTACCGCTTCCTTGGCTATTATTAATCTTCCAGGAATGCAATTTACATTTTGCAGCACATTCCAGCGTGTCAAGGTAAATTTTCTAAAGCTCATGCAGTTCTCGTTTTTTGAAGATTGCAGAGTGCGCTACGGTTTGAAAAGACCTTCAGGATAGTAATAGTAGAGATGAGGTGTGTCAGATGTGAACTGCTTTTTAGCTTAGTTTTGTAGTCTACAGTTTCAAATCAGAGATTTTGACACTAACTGTTGCAGCCAAATGTAGTGGTGAAAAGTAACTAAGTGCATTTACTCAGCTGTTGAGCTATTGATACTTTACCTCAGTATTTCCATTTTATGTCACTCTCTACTCATTTCAGAGGGACGTGTTGTACTTTACTATACTCACTACATTTACTCGACCACTATAGTATCCATTTTCTTAGCAGATAGAGATTTTACATATAAAAACATATGATCCCTTTATAAAGTATTATGAATTGCTAAAGATTAAAAAAAATAAAATAGCTCCACCTCAACCAGCTACAACATTAAAATGCTTGTTACTGTTTATGCATGAATACAATTACATATAATAATAAAATTCTGACAGGGACTATTCTGCTGCATAATGAGTACTTTTACTTTCGATACTGAAACTTCTGTACTTTTACTTTTGAATGCATGACATTTACTTGTGATGGAGTTTTTTTTTTTTTTTACTGTTTTATGACAACTTATACTTCAGGATCTTAATACTAAATATTTTATATCTTTGAAGGTGATTTTTGTAGTGTATTTAATCACTTGTGTGAAACTGCCCAATACATTTTGAGTTAGATATGATATATTAGGCTCCAAAAAGTTTGCTTTAGTACATTCACAAGTCAATTTTTTGAAGAACCTTAAAACCTAAATTTAGATTAGGGCTGTTGGATTTTGCTGAAATTAATGTATAATAAAATTACAGAGCCCTGGAAGTCCTGAGAAATTATATTTTTGGTTTTATGCACTCAAAATGATAACTTGTGTGCATAAAATTAAAACATAATCTCCCAGGACTCCAAATAAAATGGCAAATGTAGGCAAATCACATATAAATGCATTACATTATATAAACAACAACAGCACATGTGTAACAAAATGTTTTTGATTATAATTTGCTCGGAATCAGTAACTTAAACATCAGAATTTTGTAAAACAATACATGATATGATTATACGTCACAATACCATTCCACTGAAAGTCGACAGTATTTATCATTAAGCATCAGCCAGCCTTAATTTAACATGGTCGCTTAACATGATCCTTAATCCAGAAGACTGGAGCATGTTTTGTGAAGCATTTCATAGAAACTGAAATTTGTCATTTCACCAGAAAAGGTTTTGTTTTTCAGCTCATTTGTTTGAAGTAAATATGTTGTGACGTTGCTTCCTGTGATAGAGAACCTTGAGAAATCCTTTACATATGAAGATCTAAGAATGCTTATGTCAGTCCAACACCACGTACACACACACACACACACACACACACATACACACAGAGGTACAAACAGTACTATTCTCTTTTTTCTCCCTATCACACTCAACCACCCACTGATCCACACACAGACATAGAGAGAGAGAGCAGTATTGATTTTGCTGTCTCCAGGCTGTTGAGAGTGTGTGTACTTGTGTGTGTGTGTGTGTGTATAAAAGGGATTAAGGCCCTCGCTCAGCTGAGATACCATCAGCCATCAACCCTGCTAGTCCGCTTCGGGCTTTCCCGGCTGCCGCATTGTCTATTCTGCTCCGCTATGTGAAAAATGTTGAATATCAACAATGGCTTTCAGTGGTGTATTGTTGAGTTTTTGTATGAACTAATCTTGCCTCAGTGAAAGAGACCTAGGGCTTGGACAAAACGTCTAGAGCCACAGCATTCCTAGCTGGCTCTCCCCTTGAACACTGAGCAGAAGGCTGGGGCTGAGGGAGGCAGAGTAGAGGGGAAGGCAGGCTGGAGGAGAGGCAGGGACAGGGAGAGCCGGGGCCGGGGTAGGAGCTTCGAGGCTGGGGGCTAGGGGGATGACAGGCCAGGGGAGGCTGGGGGGGGGAAGAAGTGTGAAGGTGAGAGGGGCGGGGTGGGCACGGAAACCGGGCTAAGGTGGGAGAGAGGTTGAGGGACAGGGAGGCTAAGGAGAGGCCGCGATTAAGGTGCTATAGCTGGAGGAGGAATGCTAAGCTAAAGGAGGAATAAAGACGAGGTTAGGAGAAAGTGACGCATGGAGGAGGAGGAGGCCAGGTAGAGAAGATAACATGATAGTGATGAAAGACTGGGAACTGGGAGAAAGAGTTTACTTAGATGAGCTTGGCAGGGATTGAAATAGACAGAAATATATTACTTTTCCTGCATAATAATGCTGTATGACTGTAGGAGAAGACAGTTTTTAAGCTAAAGAAAATGTCTAAAACCAGTTAAGGTATAGGAACTAGATTAGGCTGGAGTTGAGACATGCAGCAAGACAACCAGAGACCAAAACACAGGCAGAAAAAGGGACTTTAGGAGTGGGGAGTCTGTTTCCTTTTCCTGCCATGGATGTAATGCTGGTTTGGACACCGGCCGACGTCCAATCAGACAACAGGACCGTAGGCCTTGTCATAATGACAACCATGACATCACTGCAAGGTAAGCCTACTGAAAGATTGTCTGACTGATTGACGGACTCTGTGACTGTGTTACCGACTAACTGAGTGACATAGAATAGATCCATTGGCTGTCTTAGTTTCAGTTTTTTATTCTTATCCTTCCTCTCTCTCACTGTCTCTCTCGCTCCTCTTGAAACAAGCTCAACCAGCAAAGAGTCCAGGTGTGGGTGCAGATGCAGAGCGTGTGAGGAATAACTGTCAGAGGCCACGCAGGAGTTTCCATGCCGGCTTCCCTGGCTGTGCTTGTGTTTTCGCGCAGATTTAGCTCGTAGCAAAATGCCTGCGGTGCTGCTCGGAGTGAGGTCTCGCTCTCTCTGTGTGTGTTGCCATCTCTGTGGTCTCCCTTCGTGTGTCTCCTTCCTGTCCCGCTGCGTCTGATGAGGCTCCTGTAGATAGAGGGAGGGAGATGGAGCTGGGATGGAGTCGATAGTGATCTTTTCCCTCTGTTTGTGTTAGATTCTGCTTTCAGATGACCTACGTTCATCTTGGAGTCGTGGCAGAGTGTCACCATGTTAAATGAGCAGTTTTAAACAGTTTTACATGGATTGCATTTCAACCAGTTTACCCACCTCGAGCAAGTCACTGGCACAATTCATCCCAGGAACTGACAAGTATGAACGCAGCCTTCTGTTGAACAGAGGGGAGTGCTTAAGGGCACAGCAAAGTCTTTTACTGTGTCCCAATTCCACATTACATTGTATGCAGTATATACTGTAATGGCGTTTTTGCAGCTGCTTTTAATTGTTTTATACTAACAGGAAGTGAGACAACACTTGAACCTTCGTATGTCAATCAAAGTGCGACTTTAGAATGACTTAATAAATGTTTTTCCAAAAATGCTATGCTAACGCTGCTCTCTGTTGGGCTGAAGAGACAGCCATCAATCAGCTGTCAATTGGTCAGTCAGACAAGTGAGAGAAAGAGAAGGCCCCTGTTCCCTCCCTCCCCATCCTCCTCTTCTTCTCCTAGCGGATTTGGGGGTTCTTCTTTTTCCTTAGGTGATCCTGGAGGTGTTTCATCACCAACTACATATGATTTCCTTTGCATTATGGTATTAATAGTGTATATTAACAGCGCCAAAAATCAGGGGTTTTCTAGTGTGCATACTGATGCTAGTGATACTACTACATTAATATTTTGAGTATACGTTGTTTTACCTGCCTAGAATTAGTATGCGGTATGGTTTTGGGACACATATATTTAGTTTCCTTGCTCGGATTTTCCCAGCAGCTCAAACTGGTGACCTCTGCTCTCATACACACGGCTCTATAGCCTGTGGCCTCTTCAGACCTAAGCTGCGTTTCCACCAAACACTTTGGTATAGTACCTTTGGTATAGTATATAGTACCCTTACTCTATAGTACCTAAACCCTAGATCTGTTTTGCGTTTCCACCACAGACAGTGCTCTTAAATGTAGGCAAGGTTGTTACTGGATGGTAATAGCTGCGTCAACCACGTAACGTCAAGCAGATAATTTCATTTACTTACTTGTGCCGAGCAAATGAAGCCGCATTCAAAACATTCTGAGGAAAAGTTGCAAAAGTTTAAAAAAATGAAAGGATCTTTTGCTGCCTTTTCTTCTTTACTAGTTAATGTCAGCCAGCTGTAGACTGGAGAAAAAATGATTGAATTCACTCAAAGGCTACCGACAACTTTTAAGGTGGAATGTTTTCATGCATGTTACTTAACGCATGAGTTGACGTCGTGAATCAATCAACACACCTTAAGTGTCAATATGACAACTTTGACTTTTCCACTTTGTTTTTATTGGCTCTCTTACATGAAATACGCTTTAGTGATGATCAGATCTTCAAGCGCTGAAAAAAAATGTTCATGAATTTCAACCGGATTATGCGAACTGAGAATATTCTGTTTCCTCACTTGGAGAAAGTGGCTGTGAGTCTCTGCAGTGTTTCTAGCTCCACCTTTAAGTCCCTGGTCAGTGTGCTAGGTACCTCAACAGAAGGGTAATGAAAAAATGGGACAGAACTGGTTCTATTGGCACCATCCACAACTTTTGCAAATGGAAACACGAAAATAACGGTTCTAATATGCAACGAACTCAACTGGACTGAACTGGACTGCTTGGTGGAAACGCGGCTCTACAGACTGCAGTTTTGTGTGAATTAAGAATTATTTTACTTTGGATGTGTTAATTATCAAAGTTCAGTTCACCCTTTTCTTTTCACAACGTTCACAAGGTGAATATATAAAAACCTGTGTGGTATTTATGGATTCTTCTTCAGAGAGATAAACAGTGGAGTGGTAGTTTTCTCTCTTGCAGTGAAGCTAACACAAGTAGTTTCTGACACTGTTCTCATTGGCACCGCGGGGCCTGTAGGGGTCAACATGGTGTGTGCGTGTGTGTGGCAGTTTGGGGTCAGTGCCACGGAAACCTGGAATTGAGAGATGGTTGGCTTAACCCCTCACCCCCAACACGCACACACACACACTCTCTCTCACACACTCACACACACAGACATGTGAATATCAGTGCAGTCTAATCGGCGGCCCCTGGTGATTTGTCCTCTCAGCTTGAAGCCCTGTCACTCCTCCCTGCTCTCCTCACAATTACAGCCCTGAACTGAACTAGAAAATCTGCTCCAATCTAGCAATTAGTCCTGAGGCCACTGGCTGTGTGTGTGTGTGTGTGTGTGTGTTTGCTCTTTGTGTTCCAATCCTTGTGAGGACCAAACAGGAAGGCTGAAGTTGTTGACAGCCAAAAAGTGGTTTTGTATGTTTATCTTTCTGAGACATCAATACATCATTGGCAGTTTCATATTTTTATCTTCTTATGATTATTGTAAACATGGACACTAGTCCACAGTGGAGATGATTGTTAGCCTCACATCAATGATAGTGTTTCTCAAAATTAAGATCATTTTCATCCTGAGCCCCTTTCGATGGCGCTGCAACTTATTGAACAAGAAGAACAGCACCTTCCTATTTTGTGCTGTAAAATAATACAGAAGATTTTGTGCTAAATTGAGAAAGACTGAGGCTGATGGGGGTCAAGTGGAGATTTGGCTCCATCATCTAAGGCATATAATTTTTAAACATCAATAAATCTGCGTTAAGTTAGTGTTATTAACTTGGTGTAATTATTGTAAACCAATTTGTCTGTGCTTGGGATGACTGTTAAGGATGTCAAAATTAAAGTCACTCGGTGAAGCAAAGGAGATGTTGCAACTTGTCTCAGTCTGAATTTAGTAAAGAGGACAAAGATTTTGGAAGGGATTTTATTCATTTGTGAAAGTCTGTTTTATCTACTTACACCCTGGAAGGACAGCACCCTCCTCCTACAGTGTTTTGTGCTGTAAGGCAATGCAAAGATTTTGCACCAAATCCAAAATTGTGCAGTGTAAAGGTAGTTGCCCTTTTTACAAGTGTTCACATTCTTGTTTATGGAAATTTAAATTTAAAGGTGCCTTTAACTGTTCAACCCTCCGGGTGCAAACTGCATCAAAAAACTTTCTTGAAAGTAGTTATTCTTATACTTTTAAGATAAAAAATACTGATTTTTTTTTTTTTACAATTTTTCTCATAAAAAGTACTGAAGAACATGCATAGTATCACTCACATGCAAAATGATGGCCTCCCTGAGTAGCCTAACTTGTCCTCATTATAACAACATATGACTTGGCCCGCTGAGACATGTAGTGACCATGTAAATACAGAGAGTGAAAGACAGCCTCGGGTTCAAAGGGTTTAAAGTAATCCAGTGCAGAGTCCTTACAAGTGTGGCAAATCCAAATGAAAGTACGAGTGTGTGAGGATGAGAGGACGAAGTGGACAGGGGAGGAGTGCTGCGTGGTCAGGACGGCATGCGGTGCGGGGGAGGAGGGAAGGTTTTCATGGCCAGGGGGAGAGCAGGCCTGACTGGGCAGCGACAGAGACGCTTAGTGCCGCCTGGCTTCCTCCTAAAGACTCGGCCTCCTTTCCCCCCCGCGCATCTCGCTCCCGTGTCTCCTCTCTCCTCCGCCACCACTCTCTCCTTCACTTTCCTCTCTCCTCCTTTTGTCTCTTCCCTCCTTCACCCTCCAGTTCCTCCCGCTCGCTCTCTTTTTCTCGCTCCATTCCTCCATTTCTCTCACTTCCTTAGTTTTTTCCCCCCCCTCCTCGTCTGGGCCATTACAGACACTCAGCAGCAGGCTGAGAGGCGGGGGTGGGTGGCTGCGGTGGTGGGATGGGGAGATTGAGGGGGGACAAAAGCCCTGAGATGCAGCGGTCCGACGAGAGTGGCTGGCTTTGAAAAGAAGCCGGACGGCTTCTTAATGCAGCGAGTGGACGGACAGACTCGGATAGACAGACGGAGCAGACTCAGCTCTTTATCCTCGTCCTTTAGCTGATGCCTGTTTTGGCCAAAAAAAGCACATCATCCGCCTTGTGCCCTTCCCTCTTTGCCTGATGTTTTATCAAACACATTAAGATGTGATGGAGGGATAGGTGGAGGGAGGAGGAAAAGAGGGTAATATAGCTGAAGGCCTGACACTTAAGAGGCTGACGGAGAAAACTTTTCCGCTCCCTAAGAGGAGGACAGGCAAACACATGGATGGGATAGAGGAGTGTGTGCGTGTGTTCCTTTTAGAGGTTGCATCTCTTTTATCGTGCATTAAGACATTACACATTAGTGTGTCACTACTCCTGCTGTGCAGCTGTTGTTCGGGTTAATGTTAAGGGAGAAAATATTGACAGTGAAGTTGGATGCAGCACATTAAGAGAGCTAAAAGTGCTGCTTTACAGGTTTTACAAAACTGCTTTTGAAGATGCGGCTCAGCTAATAAAGCCTCCACGCTAAAACACTAACATGCAAACACGATCGAACTTCTGTTTTGTTATCACAATGATATTTGTGGTTTGGAAACCTAAAGCTTTTCACTCTGTTGACTCTTTTCTTGCAGTTACGAGATCAATAAAAAATAAAGTAAAATAATTTTACAAATCCATAACTCTTTGTGACACTAATCTTTGTGACACACCATCGAGGACAAACAACACTTTTCTTCAAAAGCTTCAATAGTAAACAGATGAGCTAAATGGATTTACTGTCCAACGCCCATCTCTTATCAACTTAATTCTCCGACCAATTATGGCAGTTTGTATTCGGCGGTATTATTTTACTCAGATGGGAGAGGTCCTCAAATTATATTTTCTGCCTACGTTTATTTACTTGCGTTGGCTGTCTCTTTGTTGTGGGTGGTGTAAGAGTATTATTATGGATTTGGCTCTGAGAGCTTAGCTGGTCTGCGATTCTGATATCAGCTGGACTTTGATCAAATGCAACAAGCTCTAAATCCACTTTAATCAGCGCGGCGTTCGTTTACCGACGAGGAGACTTCACAACAAGCACAGCTCAGGGACGCTTCTGAGAAGCCGGGGGAATAAACAGACTTATTGACACTTAAGTATTTGCGCTAATAAACTTTAATGAAGCTAAAGTTTCATAGAAAACAATTTTGGAGATCAATGTTATAATCTGGATACAAGAGTTTGAATGGTGTGAGAGCTCTGTGGACGAGCGGTGAAGCTTTGTGGATCATTACTTTTTGTTTAATGGTACAATAGATATCTTAAACTATGCAAGATCCTGTTAATTGCTTGGTCTCTATCCACAGTACTCTTTGCTGTTGTTGTTTGTATTTATTGTTTTTCCCAGAGAAGTCAAAGTGCAGCATGCAGTGTCATGATTGCGTTACATTAATCAGTGATACAGAGTTAAAGAAACAGATTTATGAAAATGTTGTTTATTGTCACATAAAATTGCTTTAAAAATAAAAATAAAAAGCTGTCTTTTCTCAGTGGCGTGTGCGACAGTACCACTTTTTCTTGGAAAGACGACACAAAATTCTAAAAGACAAAAGATTTGTCTGTGATTATTAAATGTACAGACACAACACAGTGACTTGGATTAAACTCTTTTGCTGTCAGTCAGAATGAGTTAACATCCATATCCCAGAGTATTTGTGTGCAGAGTTGAGTTGGTCTGACACTGCTCAGCTTTGGTATGAAAGGATGGACATTGTGTTAAGAAGTATTGGACTTTATTGTTACTTAAAGCTGCTATACTCAATATTTCTATATGAACAAAGGATCAAATGATGAGGTTGTGTGAAAGGTGTCACTCGTAGTAAACCCACAGCGAATAATCGCCAGTTCCCCTCAGCTCTTGAATTCACTCTCACTGCTCTCATCAGCATTGTATTCAGCCACAGCAGGCAGCTGTTTTCAGTGAAAAAGCTCTAAAAGTGAAACTACCTGCCCAGCACCAATAGGCAGAGAGACAAAGTTAACAATTATTGCAGGTTTAAGAATGATCATAACCTTGTAGATGTGGGTGTTGGTTTCTAGGCCTCTTAATCTAAACATATGTCCATATTAACTGTCTTGCCATCAGCGGTTGAACATTATGTTGCTAGTAGCAACCACTACCGGAAAAGTTCCAGTTGCAGTTTAAATTATTACATTCAGCCTTTTGCCAGATCTGTGACCAAGCAAATACTGAACCTGTTGGACCATTATCTGTAGGAACTCCATTTTTTTATTGATATTTTGTGACTGTTTGTAATTTCAGATGTTTGTTTTTTCCGTAATCAGTGTAACGAAGCCAGCAAGCTAGTCTGAGGCTAATGTGTTGCTAATAGAACAACATTCTGGGCAACTATTAATTAACAGTTGGACTAAATTTATGTATTTTACTCATTTTATTTTTATTTTTGTGGACTTCCTATGGGGAGACCAGTTTTCTTTTTACTGTACAAATTGATTTTTTTTACTTATTCATTGTTTATGATATCTTTCTTTGAATTGCAATCACTGCATATAGATTTGTTGTGTTTTACCCAATACTGTTTCTACAGTTTCACAATTGTTTCTAGTAAAAACTTCAAAGGCCAACTGGCACTATCTTCAGCATTTATTGGAAGTGTGTTCAGCTCCCTGTGCGGCTGTGCACCTACATGCATAGTTAGGGCAGAAGATTAACCACAGAGATATTTGAAGATGGTTTTAGACAGTGAGTCATTGCATTACATTTTCATTAGGAGGCTATATAAAGACAAGGGTATCGTAAAAATGTATCCCGCTTCTTCTGCTCTGACATGTTGATGCTTTTTTCCCCAAATACATTTATATTAGAGCCCCTACTATTAATTCTGTAGTTTATTCAGAGATATGTGTTGGACCACAGCTGCAGTACTGGGTTTGCGTGAATGTTGACGCCCACAAATTAACATGTGACTGCAGTCTCATATGAACGGGTCAAACTCGAGAAGTTCATACCCTGCATCAAACACTGGGTTTATGTACTAAAGCAGCACCAGTAACATAGAGTAGCTCAGTAGATCCTTATGAAATATTAAAAAGCATTGCTTTAACATCATCAGAAAGTCATTCACCTCTTCCTCCTTTTTACTGCACGGTCAGTCACTGAGCCCACAGCTTGTTGACTGATTTTTGAAATCAATTTCGTCACTCTACATCCCCGAAACCAATATAAAACCTAAATAAAATAAACATATGCGTTTTTTTGCTTTTGTTTTAAACATCTTAAATCAAAAAAAAAATGGAGGCACCACATTGTTCTGCCTGCAGCAATGTATTACAGAGTATTAGACCTCAGTGTGTGTGCATATTAGCAGAAGCATGGATAGACTATCACACAAAGAGGTTATAAGAGATGAGAGGATGGTTTTATTGCACAACAATAGGTTTATAAGGCTTAAACTGATCTGCAGCATACCTACAACAACGGCCAAACACACACACACACACACACACACACACACACGCTGCCCAACAGCCAAAACCCAGTGACACCCAGGCCAACTCCCCATTTAACACGGAAACACACACATATGTAAAATGTGACCACACAGCTTAGCCCCCCAGTAAGACCCACAGTGCCGACCGTGTGTGTGTGTGTGTGTATGAGTGTGTGCTCACGGCGGTCAGTACTGAGGCCTTTCCCTGCAGTCGGGGAGTGCGGATGGAGGGATGGAGAGGCAGAGAGAGAGAGAAAGAGGATTAGAGTGATATGGAGACAAAGAACAACAATAGTTTGTCACATTTTGTCAGAGAGGATTTTATGGAAAAGCTGATTTGGAGTCTGCCACCAACAAACAACGATCGGAAATATGGGATTTATTACTAAATCAGTTTGAGAATTTGCATGAAGTTTAACAACGCCTAAGTGTGTGTGATACTTTCTAAATACGTGTGTGTTTGTGTGTATTTGTGCAAACTCAATCAACATATTAACGGAAGTAAATTTCAGTAGGAAAACATGATACAAAAGTTATTTTAGTTTGGATGTGTTGGTATTTCTTTCATGTTGGAAAGTAGTTTGCACTACTTACTGTTGAATGCTTAACGTGATGTTTGTACATTACATTATTAACATTTCCTGCTGTGTAAACATGGTTTTCCATTAACACGTTTTCAGCATGTTCACATGTGTCGTTCCACACGCCGGACGCGCTGGAAATGACACGTTTCTGTCAAAAGCAGCTGCTGAACAGGATACACACGGGCTAAATACACCATCAGCATCTGGAGGCTTGTGTGTTCATGTTTTCTAGCTTTCACCGGTCATGATTCAAGGAGAACACGTCATGCAACGTGGTCTCAACTGTTGTGAGGTTTTATTTTGAGGTTTCTTTTTTAAAATCACGGATTTTCACCCAATAGAGGCCTCGAATAATCGTGATTGTCTCAGCTGCCAATACCAACCTGCTTTTGTAAAACAGACTTATCATGTTTACTTTTAAGATACTGTAGGTTATACCATCTGACAGTGATGTTAAAAAAAAAAGGAGAATTGCATTATATTCTCCATCTGATGATCATAATAAGGCAGACCAAAACCGATGTGAGCAATTGAAAGCACTCAGAGAGTTTATACCTACACCCACACAGCATAATCTTCTAAATGTATTTGATTAATAGAAACAATTTTGATCTACATCAAAAGTGACAGTCATAGCAGACGTGCAAAACATTTTAAACCTAACTAAGTGCAGTATGGTTATGAATTCTTGTGAAAACAATCTGGACTTGTGTGTGAACCTGGGTGCAGATTCACAACAAAATCACTAACCCAACCACCAAATTCTATTGAAGAGATATTTTGCTAGCCAATATATATAAATAACAATGAACATATACGGCCTCTATAAAAGAGGAAAAAACTTACATCTGTCTGGAACTCTTTGGATTTAACTTGTCATGTTCAATGTCAGCCTTTAAAGGGGAGTTGGTATATTTTGTGGGTAAATGACTCTGCAGAGAAATGTGTTGAGTAGATTTACTTTCCCTTGCATCTCTGCTGTCCTCTAAATGAACCAAATAAGCATCAGTAAGTTGATCACATAACTGATTTACTAAAACATTTTGTGCATCTGTTGAGGGATTATTGCTCTTTCACCTCTTTGCTTGCTAAACGAAGCATTACTGCAGTATCGAAGCCTCTGAGATTCGAGCTACTTTCATCCGCAGTTTAGTGAAAATGTCGCCAAACCAGCAGGCAGCGGGAGCTCTCAGACACGGGCAGTGTGAGGCGGGGAAACAGCAGGATCGGTTTGAAGTGAATGAAATGATTTAATGTTTCAGAGTCGGCCTCGCCCCTGGGGAATGGAACGATATGGGCTCCTAATTGACACCAGGTCAACTGCTTCCCTCTCTCACACACTCACACACACTCTCTCTCTCACACACACACTGCTTTCTGTTTCGCACTGTTTCTGCTTCAGCTGTCTCACTCTCTCTATCCGTCTCTCTCTCTCACACACACACATTACAGTCTCGCCAGTAGCCAGACCAGTCCAGTGCTGGCCGGTGCCGGACAAACAAAGGCCTGTGCTGTCTGACAATAATGATGGATGACCACCAGTCTCATATTTTATAGGGATTTCACAGGAGTCAGTCCGTTCCCAGGCTGAGCTACAAGTCAATAGCCTTCTATGAGGCTTCCCAAAATCTCTAAGACGACACGAAATCTTGAAAAAAAGGAGAAATATTTTATGATGTTATTAGGCCTGAATCAGCCATTGATAGAGCAGCAGTTAATGACAGCTGAATGTGATTAGCAGGGAGTGGAATGTTTTATTAGTGTCAGTTTTGGCTGATTGACAGAACCCCAGTGGTCATTATTGTTCACTTTCCGAGTGTGTGGACAGATTATGCGCAGCAGTTGTCATGTGAAAGTGTGTTTTGTGCTTTTAATGGGACTACATTCCTATGATACCTTTTTTTATAGAGTAAATCTCTGTCTTAACAAGTCATTTAGGCTGTTATTGAGTCGTGAAATCGTGTTTTCTAAAGACAAGCTAGAAATGAGCTGCTAATGGGGTGGTATTATTACACTTCATTTCAAATCACCTTATTTGAAGCATTTTCTAAATTCCAAGGCATTTTTTCTTGATGCTAATGATTCTGTCTTGTTTTGATATATTTATAGTCATTTCTAGAAAATAACAAACAGCCAAACTTGAGGCCCTTGTGGCCTTTGGATTTAAGACGCTGTTTGTCCAGGGGCATTTGTTGCATGTAATTCCTAAATGTTTTCTAGTTTGGACAAATGTTTTAAGTCTTAAGGCTAAATTCTTGTGAATATGTATGTTATTTTGTAGTATACCTGAACTCTGACCTCTAGACTCCGAAAATATCTGTCATTACCTTCTACACCCCTCCCCTGAAGTGCAGAGTAACTCGTGTTCAGTCTGACCTGGGCCACGCCCTCCCAATGAGACAAATGAAAGATGACCCGAATGCCATACAAGAACATCAACTGGCAGTGTTTTCACTGTCTACAATATCTGCACATGCTGTGGTTAAGGTTAGAGAAAGGTTCATGTCAAAATAAACCATGGCTAGGATACGGTTAACTGAAACAGTCAGACACAAATCACACCTTATCAGACACAAACACCTTCACCTTCACAACCTTCCCACACTTCCTGCACTGGCACTGAACGGTAGCTTTGGATGTAAATATGTAATTCTTGGGTATACTGGGCTGATAAAAGCAGGAATCAACTCTTGGTAGTGTGGACAGCTCCATTTCATTCTTTCTGATCACCACAGATGGTAGAAATCAAAGTAATGTCCCCAGCTATCATCTGGAATTCATAGAGCCATAGCTACGTACATAACTGTTGTTTGGAGTTGTAATTTGAAAAGGGATCAAGAGATGGAGAGTGAGTGGCTGACTGTAGTAATAGTAGTAGTTTGCAGTGTTTGTGGCAAATCTACATCCTAGATATCCTGTTAACCTCTGTTGCCTATGCTGCATGCATTAGCTAGAGGGTCAAACAGGTCCGGACCACCGTCTTGGCCTAGTTCAGGTGGGAGACTCAGGGGGAGATAAAGCCATCCACTTCAAATGACCTTTCAGTTCCAAATGTATGGTCACTTGTGGCACTGGAGTCAGTGTCACTGCTCTGGATTTGAATGGATTTTTTGAAGGGAGCATGTTCAAGCTAGCAGTCTTTACAGGTTTCCCTCGATTCTTAGTATCTGAGAACCATTTCGAACCTGAGTCAGATCAAGTCAAAATTACATCCAGTCTAATCGGTGTGACGTGTGTCTTCGCTCTTTGTGTCAATAACTAGAGTGGATCCAAGTGAACCCGCAAACAGCTCTGATCACGTGGTCCATGATAACCGTTACAGGCATCATGCTGCTGCCAGTGTTGGTGTTCTCTCTCTACTAGTCTGTTTGGGTTGACCACAGTTTAGATCAGATCTAATTATCCTCAGGTGTGTTAGGACAGGGTCTGACTGTCCTCAGGTCCTTTCAGATCGGGTCCCTTTATGCATTCATGCACTTTGGGTGTGGACAGATTTTCCACTACTAGGTTGAGGTTTTGACCCGTGACGATCTCTAGATCTTCTGTTTTGCACCCTGTTTCACTTTCAGAGTTGCACACATTCAAACTGGGAGCTGACCAGTGCAGCCAGCAGCTCCACCTGCAGTCTGGGTGTTAGTGCTTTGCTCAAAGGCAGAGGAGAGTAGTGACTCACTTTGCATATCTACATTAGCACATTTTTTTAATTACTCAACACATTTGAGCTGGTGATTTCAAACCAACACCTAAGTGACCTTGTAAACATTTGTAAAGGTCAAAGAAAAGTGTTGTCTTTCTTCTAGTAACCTTCAGTCACGCAGTTTTGCATCCCCAAACAAAATAAAACCTGCTGAAGTTAAGAGACCTGCAGATGGAAGCCATGACACAAAGAGAAAGGAGTGCAGGTGTCAGAGGCGACGCCACCAGATGATCTGCTCCCTCCATGACATTTTCAACCCTCTGATTCTTAACGTGCAGCAAGAAAACATGTCTCGCACATCTGAACAGCGCCGCGGTGACATCTAATCAGATGCCAGAGGAGACGATGGTGTCAGAGCTTAGAGAAAACACACTGATTCCCCACCGGCTGTATTGTCACTAAACGCCGCTTCTCTCTATGGACTGTAAATGATTTAATTTGAGCGCCAGATGTGGCGTTTAGATTCTGCTAGCGCTCGTTGAGAGAGACAGAGGGAGGAAGAGAGAGGGAGAGAGAGGGAGGGAGAGAGAATGAGGAAATGACAGGAAGGAGAGAAACAGCTTGGCAGACCGACAGCCAACAGCAGCCCAGGCACTTGACAGAGCTCTCAAACACCATGATTGTGTGTGTGTGTGTGTGTGTGTGTGTGTGTGCGCGAGTGTTTTTTTTCCACTTGTGTATCATGACAGCTGAATGAAAATCAATCTGCTTCTACATCTGCCATCTTGAGTGTCGGGGAGCGCAGATGGGCCTTCCCTGTCACACTGAGCTAGCTGGCAGCCGACCAACTCAGGTCTTTCCACCTCTTCTTTCCTCTCCTTTCTAATCTCATCCTCTTCTTCTCTACCCTCCTTCTTCCTCCTCTCCTCTCCTCTCTTCCCTTCTCTCCTCTCCTCTCCCCCGGTCTTCTCCACCCTAATCAGATGCCAGGCTCTGAAGAGGAGTTTTTTCCTGCGTTGACGTCTCCAAGTCACTCTGACAGCAGATGTTTGGGGCCTTTCGAAGCCGCAATCTGGGCTCTAATCACCCTCATTGACGGCTCCGAGGGCCCCTGTTGCAGCTCTGAATGGCAAATTAAAGCGTTTTTAGATAACGTTGGTAATTGGCTAAATCGTTTATAAGCCCGGAGATCACACTTTTAATCTGCAGCCTAACATGACGGATCATGAAACCGAGACAGATCTCGTCCGCGTGTGTTTTGTGGCGCGTTTCCTTGCCCCTCCAACCCGTTTTGGTTCCTTTCCTGATGTGTTACTGTATGTGTGATACTTAATGATTTGCCCATCAGATTAACAAACACTAATCGTTCTCTCCGCTGCAGTTTGTCTCAGTGTCAGGCATCCCCGCTATCCTCTCTCCTCTCTCTTCTCTCATCTCCCGAGCCCATCTCATCTCTGGCATTAACTCCATTAGCCTGGTAATTGGCTCTTAAAGCAGCGGCCACAGACTCCGAAGGCCACTTAATGTCCATCTCCTTCCCTCCCTTCTCCTCTCTGCTCCCCAGTCGATCATCTACCTTCCTCAGTAAATAGTATTAACTAGTCCCGCATAGAAATCTGAGGCCATATTAGTGTTATCCTCCCCTCTCAGCCTATTGCCAGGCTTATGAGTCCCGATCATAGGAGATGATATGGCTAAGTGGATATTTTTTCTCTCACATCACTCCAAAATGGGGCTCCAAATAACCCCCAACTGTCACAGATGAATATGTAAATTCTGCGTATGGAGATCTCCCTCCATTTTTTAACCGAGCCAGAGAAACTAAATCTGTATTTAAAAGATGTGGATGTGGAAATTCAGCTCATCATCACAGCCTGCCCCCCCTCAACGTGGGCCTTGCTTTTCATTTCCTCCCAGAAGATGAAATAAAATGTGAAGGTATTTCTCTCAGGTGTGGAAATTCAGACTGTCGAGGCAAATAGTTTTCCTCCGCAATTTGTCTCTGTCTTTAATGGTTTAATGTTCTTTCAGGAGGCTCAAAACACAAAATCCTCGGGTCAAATGTACTGGCACTTGTTTGTTTTTACTTAACACTAAGGTTAGAGGTCAGTCTGTTTTTGGTTGTTGTATCATTCAGTTAATTTATGCTAGAGCTATTACATGGTTATTTAATACATGAGTATGTATAAAATAAATAGACCAGAATAAATACAGGAGTCCAGATTTCTGAACTATTTAGTTGGACGTTCAGGAGGTAAGAAAGTGATGTTGAAACCTCTGCATAAGTCTGTGTGTCCTAAAGTGTAGATTTATAGTCAGATTGACACTTAATGGGAACTAAATTCAGCAGCAAACTGCAAAAACATTGGTAGCAGAAGTTATATAAAACGGTGGTTCCCAACTTGGGGATCAGGACCCCTATAATGGGTCACAAGATAAGTCTGAGGGATAGTAAGATGATTCATGGACAGGAAAGAAGAAAAACAAACCATTGCTCTCCTGCATACATTTATATTCTGACTTTGTCTTTCTTCTTTTTCTTTTGAAATAAGAAAATTCAGGTGATGCTGAAATATTAAGTTTCGATGGGAGAGTCACTGCTCAACTAAAGGTCGCAAGCAGACACTGCTTCATTTGAAGGGATCACAAACCAGGAATGTTGGGAATCACAATTCTAGACGGCTTAAGCTGTTTAAAATGAAAATAAGCAGATACAAAATTCTCTTTTTTTCTTTGTACAATTATGTTCCACGTGTGTGACAGTTTCACAGTTTGACGAAAAATAAAATCTAAACTCAACGTCCACTTACTGGAGTTTTCTCAGTTGTCATGGAGTGTTACATTATAATATTACGTTATTACGTTACATTTACATTACATTTTTGTTGCTGTTTTCTGTGTCTCCTGCTTCTAGTTTTTTCAGTTTGTTTACTTTTATAATGGTCTCTCATTTATTGAAGTATTTATGTATTTGTGTACTTCATAGATTCTGTTGTATTTTATAATGGCTGCTGCAGGGAAGATTTCCCTTGAAGGGACAGTGAAGTGACCACCAATAAATACCTTCACCATTTTTGTCCTCATTATGAAGAAATATATAGTTACAGGTGTTGCATTTTACTTTCTAGTGTACCTGGCCTGTACATGCAGCAGTTGTGTGGCCAGTAAACATATGTTTATTATTGAGTTCACATCGTGTTCAGGTTTATTTTTTTCTGCAGCTTCTGTGGGCAGCTCGGTGGTTATTGTTTAGATGACTTTCTGACAGCATCAGGACTTCTACACCGACGTGGGTGAGAGCAACATCAGGCCGAAAGATAAACAATCCCGCCAATTACTGCGTGTTAGATACCAAGGCTACCCAGAAGAAACATTTCTCTTGTTGTTTACACTCTCTGATGATTTTCTAATCCTTCAGATCCCTCCGTCTCTCTCCGGTTCTATGTATGTGTTTTTTTTTTTCTTTTGCAAAGCCTCTCTATCTGTTGTATGAAACCTTGGTGTCTCATCTGAGGGATTTTAGGAACAGAGTAATTAGTTAGCGATAGAGGAGCTGTTGGTGTGAAATGATAGCTGCCACCGCCCTCCACCCCCCCACCCCAAGAGAGAGACAAATCAATCAATAACCTGCTGATTTATTTCACGTCCTTATCGTCTAATTTAATTGCTGGGTCTTTTGTATCTGTGGAGTTGTGGGGGAGGCGGTGGTGGTGTTGAGGGGGAGATAAATAAGGGGAGGGTGGAGGGATGTTGCAGAGTTGAAGAAGGAAAGAAACGGCAAGTTTTTGTGTTGTTTTCTTGTGCTCATGTTGTTTTTTTCGTCCATGCGTGGCGGTGTTTTGCAGGAGGCGTTTCGAGACACAGCTCTGTTCGACAGCCTCTGCAGCGTATTTACTGCTGCAACACTGCCTCCATTGGTTCATAACTCTAGAAGAAGCAAACACACGCACACAGGAGAGAAAGACAGGGAAGAGCAATCCTTCCACAAATTATCAGAAAGAAAAAATTTAATTAGCAATATAAATGCCAGGCGGAGTACATTATGTGCAATTGTCTTGCTATCTTTCCAGAAATTAGTCTTTTAAAATGAATTTGCTGTATTAATCATCTCCTGAAATATTTTTTGATCACTGAATTAATAGTTTTGCGTTGGGGGGCTGTGTTTTTTTTAGGTATTCATTGACATAGGTGATTGCCTCTTAATTATGACAGCGTCCTCCTCCTATCCCCGCCTATTAATTCCTGTGTTGTGGCGTCGCGGCAGCCCGCTGCCTGGCCCTGTATCTACTAATTACTTCTCTAATTGAATTTGCTCTCTGTTGCCAGGCTGTTTTTTAAGTGGCTGTTTGTTGCCGGGCCTCATTGTGTCTTTGTGTGACAGCTAGCTGCTTGCAGCCATGCTGACGGGAATAGGATGCACTCTCTCTCTCTCTCCCTCTCTGTGCTTTCTCTATGTCTCTCTCTCTCTCTCTCTCTCAGTATTCATGTCTCTCCCTCTGTATCATTACCTATACCTCCCAGACCTATGTAGTGTTTCCAGTATAAATGAAGGAGGGAAATTAATTAACGGGAGCCGGTGAAACAATTACACGCCCCTCCCCAACCGCCACTGCCCGCCGCCCTGCTGTCATTGGTTCAAGCCTCTGTAGGATTGTTGTGACTAAGAGCCCGCCGCTCTTCAACCACCAATTCAAGATGGCACGTCTTTGGCAGGATGATAAATAGCATACAAGCGAGTTATTTAGCTCCTTCTCCATCAAAACACAGCTCATTGGGCCTCAGCTGGATGTCAACTGTATTCTGGTTTGACATGAAGTTGGATCTCCAGTTTTTGTACCATTATATCTTGTTGAAATGACGAACCTGTCTGTAAGATATTGATCTCAACAATTTAGAAAAATGGCCTAAAATCTTGTTTTTTTTTAAAACATGTGGAAAATTCTCATTTATTGCATAAGTCACATAGTTTCCAGTGAACGCCAATGAATGTTCTTGACTCATACTTGTTCTTCGTACCACTGTATTCATCTAAACTAACTAAACTGTTTGAATCAAGTGGTATCCTGTCACCCCAATAGCAGAATTTCTCAACTTTTTAGATAAAATAAGATTCCAAAGCCTGAGCTTTATAACAATTTAATTACTGTGGTTTAAATAGCTGTGAAGCAAGAACAAACTGCCACCATTTGATTGAAGATCCTCTGACGATAACCTTGGTTTACTGCTTTGGCTTTCACTGTGTCTCAGGTAAAAGAAAGTGTCTAAAGAGCATGTATGTACCCTTTGGCATGAGACAGTGAAGGCCGTTTCTCTGTACTGTCCTTGGAGGACGTCTGGTGAGTTAATTACAGAAACATCCCAATCAATCACGCAAGAAAACCATGGTGCACTTTACACAAGTTGTAGCGTCCTTCAGGCTTGTGTTTGAACAGTGAATGATGCTCAGTACTGCAAACCTGCCCTGATGCTCCCTGGGCCATCGAAAAGTACTGCCCCCGGTGCAAGGACTTTTGACTATGCCTGAAGACCAAATTTGTACCCTGGTTCCTCTGTTTGAAACGTAGGTACAGCTGTTGGGCCCATGGAAAAGTTCCTGCAGTGGAAACAGGGTGGTTGTATTAGCAAACTGTGTCCCGATAGGCTCTGAAACTTCGACCCTGGTTCCTCCTTTTGAAATGCAGGCAAAGTTCCTGAGTTCCAAAGTTCCTGTCATGGAAAGGGGTTACTACAGAGGCGGAGCGACAGGCACCAAAGCTCAAAAGTGGAATTAAATGAATGTGATGGACATTAATACAAACACAAACAAAGGGCTATGTGAAAGCGTGTTTTAGCTCTTTCTCTGTTTTGTTGTTTATGTCACTGAAAGTGAAGTGAAGGGAGATGTGTAGTAGAAATACAGACTCTTGGGCAGCTGGTCAGTCATGAGGCCTCCCAACCCCAATAGCAGAAGCTTATGAAGACTGTTTAACAACTTCTAGTTTGGTCAGACCCACATAGATGCATTATTTTTGAGAAACATACGTGTGTGTCCTCCTCCTCTATTCAATGAAAATGCTCAAAATAACCCCAAACTTTAGGCTACAGCAGGATGTAAAACAACATTACCGCTGTCATTATGGACCCATCTCAATCAAACCCTGCTTCTTACCTACATCCCAACTCTCAGCATCTTCACCTCCAGCCTTCAATCCATTATCCTCCTCTCCCTCAATTCCCTTTATCCTCACCCTTCCTCATCCCTTCAGTTGCCTTTGTGAAAACTTTCTCTCCTCCTGTCTCCCTTGATATCGATCCCCTCTCCCTGCCTCTCCCTCCATCCATCTCTCTCCCTCTCCCCTCCTCTCTCCCTCTATTGATCCTTCTCTCCCTCCCTCCTCTCTCTCTCTCTCGCTCTCTCACTCTCTCTCTCTCTCTCTCTCTCTCTCTGCTTGCTGCTATCTGGCTCGGCCTTTGTCTTCTTATCGAGGTTTCAGGGTTTATTCTGGCTGCTGTTATTGACAGGCCTCTCGCTCCACGGCCAACTAATGCATCCCTAATCCCACCTTTGTTACTCTGGAATGTTCTCTCTCTCTCGCACACACACACACACACACACGTTATGCCACTGCATAAGTGTGTAAGGTAAAAAGGGGCCACGAGGATGTTGATCCCAGCTTTCTATTTGTTGGGAAAGCCATCTATCAATCAAAAAGGGCCTGCTGTCTGTGTGTTTTTGTATATATAAATGTGTGTGTGTGTGTGTGCGAGTGTGAGCGTGCACGTGGGCCTTGAGTGACAGGCCGAATCGTGGCTGAGGACGTTTGATAAGCTTGTATTGTCGGTCGTCGGTCCACCTTCCCTCCCCACCTCCCTCCACACCTCCACCTCGATAAGAAATACATTCGACTAGAGCTGATAACGGTGTCAGGAGCAGCAAAGCCCCACTCTAAAGAGACACACACTCACACACACACACACACACACACACACACCACACCACGCCGCGGGAGAGGTGTCTTTCTTCAAACACCTTGGCTGTAAATGATACTCTTAACAAACAGCGACGACAACACTCAGGAAAAAAAAAGATTCAGATATCGTTTGTGTGTGTTTGTGTGTATGTGTGTGTGACAGGGAGAATGATGTGCGATATGGCTGGAGGATATGCTATAGGCTTATTGAATAAGGTCTTAGTGATAGCACCACTGTGTGTGTGTGTGTATGCTTGTGTGTGTGTGTTGTGAACAGCAGAGAAAGAATACAGTAATAGGCTTAGAGCGGCTGCGGCAGAGTGTCAGACTTAACAAACAACACACTGCTCTCAAAGACTGACTGACAGCTGTCTGTGTGTGTGTGTGTGTGTGTGTGTGTGTGATGTATGTGTGACCATACATGTGTGTACATGAATGTTGCATGTGATTCAGATTCAGGTCTAGGCTGAACATGTGTTGTTGTACATCTTTGTACCGATACACAACATGTTTTACAATCAGATCTTCCCAAACGTTGTCGCTGCTGCTCGAAACGTTCCTCAGGTTAAAAATGTCATCACCCAACCTAGAAAGGCCGTCACCCGGCGAGTAAAAAACTGCAGGCAAAAAAGTTTTATAATTACCTTAGAGACATCATCACCAAGTATAGGAATGTCATCGCCGTGAGTAGAAATTTCATCACTGTGGCGAGAAACAGCATCACCAAGTTCAGAAAGGTCATCGCTGTGAGCAGAGGCATCATCACTGTGACACAAATGTCACCACCGTGAGTGTGACAGAAATGTAAATGCAGCGAAACGATCAGAAACTTTCGCTGTCGAGACGAGTTTTCAAGGCATAAATTGTAAATGCAACCTCTGTATTTTCAGACTTTATCACTCGATCAAAACCTGAGAGTTGAGGTGTGGTTCTAGTTTTAGCACTGCTACTTTTTGTCACTCGAGGCTGTAAGTATGGCAGGGAGCAAACACGTTTTTGTTTATTTGGTGTCAAATGTTCTTGCAATGATTAATCTATTAATCGATTAGTTGATTGGAAGAAAACATTTGTTTTAGTTAATTGTTTAGGTCGATTTTTCAAGCAAAAATGCCAAAAATCTGATGGTTCTAGGTTCTCAAAAGTGAGGATTCGCTGTTTTTCTAGAACAAAACAAGACATTTGATGATGTGGCCTTGCACTCACTTTTCTGTTGTCTTATAGACCAACCCGCAATCGAAAGGCAGATTAATCGGTAATGAAAATAATTGTTAATTGCCGTCCTAAATGTACTACATGTACAGAGAAGTTTTCTTTCCCTCGTGAGAGGTTCACTAACACCACAAGCTAGACTCTGCCATAGACTGGATAGACTTTCCTACTTAATTATGTGAGACACAAGCAAACACAAGACTTTACTTCATCATCATTATAAGGAAGTGATTAATTCATTAAACTGACAAAAAAAACTGATATATATCATCATTTTAGGACTGTGTGAGTCCCTACAGAACGTGAGAAGATGAGTGGGAAGATGCAGATGACGTGGGAAATGCAACATTATTGATCTTTGTGCATTCAAGCTACCAAGATGACAAAGTGTTTATTATTCGTTCAATAATTCAAAAACATGCCTTTCTGAAAAAAAATCAAACATAAGTGTTTATAAATGCTTACAGTACTGTAATTCTGACTTGTAATCAAATGCAGAGTCACTTTTGTTGCTACAGTTGGGTGTCCCGCCACTTTACAGCTGTGATACTTTTGATTATTGAGTTTGGTGACCTCAGCGAATTATCAGTGTTGCTCCAGCTGACGGCAAGCTAAGAGCAACTCAAAACACCTGTGTGTGCTGACAGGGCCTGAATGCAGTGGTGGAAGAAGTACTCAGATCTTTAGTAAAAGTGTAGTAATACTCAAGTAAAAGTCCTGCATTCACAATTTTACTTAAGTAAAAAAAAGTATCAGCATCAAAATATATTTAAAGCACCAAAAGTAAAAGTAATTATGCAGAATGGCTCATTTGAGAATAATGTATATTAAGCTAAAATAAAATGTAAAAAAAAAAATCAGCATTTATTTAGTTGTTTTATTTGGTTAAAATCTAGGGGCAATATTGTAAACCTCTTTCAGTTGCAGATTGTATTATATGCAACATATCTGCTGATTCTGCTTCATTCAGTTGCAAGGACAAGAACAGTAACTGAACATTTCCATATTTATCCTCATTTTTATGATGCTGGTAAAATGAGAGAGTTTCACACATTTCAAATAGGTAAAAATCATTGTATTGAACTGTTTGGTTAGTGGTTTAACAGTGTGAGAAATTCATCTGTAAGTGTCTTTAGATAAATAAAACATTGCAAAATGAGTGCACATCATCAGTCATGCAATATTAGCTTCAGATTTGCACATTGATGTAACAGAAAACTACCACAGAAACATAAAGAAACATAAAGGTTATCCGATAAAATGTATTGTGCTTGTGTTCATTTCAACAAGCTGATGAAGTAAGATTAAGATATCTGGCATTAAGAAAAACCTAAACCTAAATAGTAATTTATGAATAGAGCTTGAAGCATGATAAAAGTTGAGAACAGATAAGATAAATAAGATGTTACTTCTAAAAACTAAAAAGTATTCAGAGGCTGACAACATCAATATATGGGATATTCACTTCAGAAAAAGAAAAGCGTTAGAGAGATAGAAAAAAAAAAACCCCAGGTTGGGCACAAACAACATTTGCACGAGTCGTCCATTACTGCAGTGAAAGAACAGTGACCTGTGAAGAGATTTCAGGAATAGGGCCGGAGCACGAAGGAGATAAAGGAGGAAAAAGAGAGACAGCGAAAAAGATAAAGAAAGAGTGAAATTACCAGAGGGCAGGAGAAAAGAGGGTTATTGTGCATGTGCATTAACAGGGTGTATGATGAAGTTAGTTTTTTTTGTGCTGTGTGCAGTGACTAGGGGCTAAGGAGTCAGGAGGAGAGAGGGAGGAGGGGGGGAAATCAATGGCAAATTACATGCGCTCGGCTGGCCCATTGTACAGTATGGCCGCTATATCCTAAAGAAGGCACTTCCAAGATGATGCAGCCAAATGGTGGATGGACTCCAAGATCATTTTTATTGATTTTGAGGGGCCGTCAATAGAGGAGAGGGAGGGGAGGGAGGAGGAGGAGGAGGAGGATGTGAGTGTGAGTGTGTGCGTTGAGGTTGGGATGTGTGTCACATGGCCAATACAATACCCCAAGACGCCGGCTTTTTGTCCCTGTCCACACATTAACAACACACCCTGTCCCACTGCTTTTCATTTACATTAGTGCCTGGATGGGCGAGCGAAGGCCACAGATACAGAGAGAAAGAAAGAAAGAGAGAGAGAGAGAGTGAGGTTTTCCATTAAAGAATTGGTCCGGCAGCAGATGCCGGCATTGTTTGGGTTCGGGAGCCCAGAAATATTTGGTATTGGGGCTGATGATGTGAACATCAGTGGAGTCATCTAGTTTTCCACATCAGAGCTAATAGGTGTAAAGCTGTTATGAAGATTGGATTTTATGGTTGTCTGTGTGTGAGAGAGAGTGAACAGAATGATTTTTTAGGTACTTTGAAATTATTGAAGGATCCAGCCCGAAGGAGTCCAGCTGCGTCGAAGTCTGAAACCCTTAAATTGTCCTAAAAGAAAAGCCCAAAGAGCTATTTCATTCGTTGTGGAGCCTTGCTATCTGGATGTGATGTGATCAGAGTCAGGGTAGTTGTGGTGATACAGAGATGTTGGCAAATGAGTCTCTCAGTGCATATACAGACTCACACACAAAACTCCTACTTAAAACTCGTATATAATGTCAAAAAAGGATCAATAGGAGAGTGAAAAACAAACAGTCGGCAATATCTGTGATTCTATACATATAGTTAACATAGTTAAAGGTATGACAAGTAGGATTCGTCGGTTGGTGTTTGTAAACGCGACATTCAAAGTTGGCCCCTCCTCCCTGGCTCAAAGCGCACACGCTTCTGGTGGTCCCACATGCTTACGATCTGGTAACTGGTATTTTATGCCTTTAACACACACAGTTAATTTCACTGTGAATTTAAAGGTGTAATGTCCACAGTCCTTTAATGTTCCATATTTGAGTTCTGTATGTTCAGGATGAGTTTCAGTGGTAAATAATCCAGCAACTGGTTGGTACACTGGATAACAGAATAATGGGCTTGTGTGTGTGTGTGTGTGTGTGTGTGTGTGTGTGTGTGTGTGTTACATGATAAACCGTGGCAGCGTGTGATTTTGATTCTATTAGACGGTGTGTGTATCACAGAGCGACAGCACTAAATGCAGCAGATGTTAACCGTAGGAGGCTAAAACATGACAGCTTGGAGCTCTTTGGTAGAAGGCAAACACACACACACACACACACACACACACACACAACACACACACAGCATACACATACAGCATAGACAGATGTTGCCATCTGTTGCATGTGCTGCGTTTCTATCAGTGGTGGAAAAAACACAAAGTAAAAGCAGCAGTACCACAAAAATAAATAAGTAATATTGCAGGACTTGTAAAGGCGCATTTTTATTTAAGTAAAAGTACAGAAGCATTAACTGCAAGATGTACTTAAGCATCAAAGTACGAGAACTTGGTCCCTAAAATAATGAAGTGTTAACCTGTAAACAGTATTCTAATGTAGCTGGTCCAGGTAGTGGTGAAGCCCAGATGATACTTTTTTTATTTCGAAAAGTTGGCAATGCAAATATTCTCAAGAGAGTGTTAAATGGTAACATAATAGGTCTTTTTCCCAGCAGACATTTTGACTTGTCATAGGAGGAAAAGCACAGGTGTTACTAATAACACTATCAATGGCTCTTTTCACGTGTCTCATTAAGTCGTGACTGTGTGACAGTGAGTCAGCATGCACAATACCAGGACCCTGACACTGAAACAGCTAAATGGAATTCAGCCATGATAATTTTTTTTTTTATTTTCACCTGTGCTTTTCTTACTGTGACCTGTCAAAATGTCTGCTGGGAAAAAAGGCGCATTAAGAGAGCACTTGTAACTCTTGTAAATAACAGAATCTAATTGCTGTTTTCTACCAAACATGTATTTATGTTTTATATATTTTAAGAAATTCAAATTTCTCCTGCGTGTTTGACAGCCGCCCTTTTAATCATTCATTTTTGCGTTTCCTGGCTGGTGGAGGCCTGTAATGGACGGCGGTAGTAACATCTAAAGTAGCAGAAGTGAAAGCATGTCCTGCAGTGTCATTACTTGCTGAAAAAAATCTTTTTACCTTCCACCTTTAATTGCATCTTTCTTGTCTTTTGATTTCCTGGCATTCACATTCAGGTTTTGAATGCGCAAGTTCCAAGTGCACACGCAAACAGGTGGATGTAAACATGTTTACTGATGATGCTGTTTTAAAGGCACATGCTCTCGCAGTTTTTGTAATGCAGCCATGACATCATGCCTTTGAATAAATATTCTTATTGGGTCGCTGAAATGTCACACTTCCTTTACCTTTCACACACATGCATACAAACACATTGCATGCACACACATTGCCTACGCGTACACACGCATGCACACTGAGTTAGGCAAACAGCCTTGATTTATTTTCCCGTGGACCTCAATGCATTTCTGCGTCCTTTATGAGCTGGTTGTGAAATTCAACAGGCACTGTTTAAATAGGATGGAGACGAGTGTGTGTGTGTGTGTGTTTGTGTGTGTGTGTGTGTGTTCGGGGAGTGTTAAGTCACGACTTGCTCTGACCACAGAGTTTGAGGCCTTCCTGAAACACACACACACACACATTATCAGAGAGGTGCGAGGTTTCTCAGCCTGAAGATAAACACTGAACATTTATGACTACTTCACTTTACAGCTTGTTGACTCTGTGATTCTGACTGTTAGACATTCTGTGGGCCTGCCGGAGACACTGTAGGATGAAATAACTTTGTGTGTGTGTGTGTGTGTGTGTGTGCGTGAGTGTGAACGAGTGTGAGCACACGCAGCAGGGTGTTGCAAAAAAGCAAACATTCCCACTCAATCAGTAACTTTTGTGTGTGTAGGAGTTTTGTGCTTTGCAGAAGTGTATTGGTGTCTTTGTCTCAGCCAGTACACCTGAGGGTTTACAGAAACATCATATCCTGCATTGTTATAAGAGACAGACTAATGGGCTCTGTTGGACGCAGTTTTAAAAAGCCGTCCAGTTGGATCAAGGAAATTTGAGCCTCAGACAGTAAAGACCAGTCTGAACTGAGATATCCAACACATTTATAGAAATAAAGCACATCATGAGTACTGGTCTTGCACTAGAACTAAAGTAGGGTCCTTGACCTGTATGATGTGATAAAACAGAAATAAAGAGAGATGAGTATCAAAAGGTAAAAAAATGCTCTTTAGTGGTAGCTGGTTTAACGCTGTATACTCCATTTATTTTGTGTAGAATATCTGTATTTTTCTGGTCCTAAAGATGTTCTGTACTGTGCAGTCAGTGAAGTCTCTTGGTGAGTTCTTGAAGGAATTCCTTTTCCCTGTTTAACGTGTTTTCTAAACCAGCTGCTAAATAGACGATGACAAGGTGGAACAGAGCAGTCCTCAAATATTTACGTGTACGTAAGGAGTGTAAGTTTCTCAAGGTGATGTCCTGCAGTGAATATGACGCCATACTGTGACAGTAAATAGACAGCTAAGGCTTAGGTGGAAAAGGTGAAGTGTGTTTAGTACATGTCAGAGGGCAGTGCAAGTCTCCCGATTATGTTTTTGTTTTCATTTTGTTTAGTCGTCTGCAGTTTTCTTTGTCTTTTGCTTGTCACACATTACGCACATTTCTTGTGGTTTTGTTGTGTTAAATGTAAACTGCTACTCAGCGGTATGACGCGAAGATGACGGCAGGAATCTTAGTGATGGTGAAAGTAAAGTGATCTTACAGGGGAAAGAATGCAATGAACTCAGCCACTGGATGAAATAATCCTGATTATACTTGTCAGCATAAGACCACCAATCCTTAGAACTGAAACTTCTTTGTTGTAGCCTTCTATGTATGTACCTGTGTGTATGTATGTAAAAGCCAGGGGAATGTCCTGGTTCATTACCAAAGCACTGCCATTCCCTTGCTAACCATCCAAGTCCACCACAGAGGTCTGAACCTGCCATGATCATCCCTCGACCTGGATAAACATCAAAATCCTCTCCTCTCCTCAGTCCTGGCTAATCAGATGCCAGGCTCAGTCACTTTGTCAGAAGACATGCCAACATACTCTCAGTGTGGACCACTGCTATCTGTGTGTGTTTCTGCCAAGCTTAAATCTTCCTGCTTCTCCTGTTGCCTCGGTGCATCTTTACCCTGGTGACCATGGCTTATATTCTCCCCCCACACACATACAAACCAGCAAGCATGGACATCGATGTGTGTATTTTTTCTACTCAGAGAAACATCACTGAAGCTAACAGCATCAGACGCTTGAAGTCTTTGTTTTACATTTTGTTTTGCAAGAGTGCTGTCTTTCAATCAGGTTTCCAATAGTCTAACTGAGCATTCAGACTGAAAATAACGCTACAATACGTTGATGTGGGCATGTTGCTACAGCTACTGCTACCCTTTGAATAATACATTGAAGTGTTTGAAAGTTATTAGATGCCAAAAGACAGCACAGTCTTTTACAATGAGACAGGATTTTACAGCTATTACAAGGTTATCACGGTGACAATAATTTTATCCTGTGTCTGGACGATCGCGAGGCAATCAGCAGACAACATTCATGTCACCAAGTAATTTACCGGGAATGTGGGCTTCCATGCATTTGATCAATGCAGTGCGTTGCCATGCCAGGTTCAATTTTTTGACTAAGCAGTAATGTCTGTCCGAATACAGCCTTGTAGTAAGTAACAAAGGTGGCACTTTCTTTCTTGAATAAAAGAGCAATCTGTGTACGTGAAGACAACACAGAAACTCACACATATGTTTCTTATACAAGTCTATATGTAGTGGTACAGGTAAGTTTAAGGGTAATTTAACACTGAGACTTGGGTTTAGGGTCGAGATTAGACTGAAGTTTAGGTAACAAGTAAGGTTTTTACCTCTACAACCCCACAACACCTTTGGCATTACCATTATCAATACATGTTCAACTCTACAGAACTTTATTTAAACCCGCAGTAACAGATTTTTCGATCACTTGGGGGGCAGCATAAATATGCTGTAAACACAAGACCGACATATTATCACTTTATAAAGTTGATGTGGGAAATGTGTTTAGACATCCAGCAGACACAGAGCAACCTTCGTTTTCATCTGACCTGATCGATGTAAGCCCAATATTCACTGTTGTTTTAGCTCTGTTTTTGGTCTCCACCAACTCCTGAGGATGATATCTGGCTCTGGCCCGAAAACGATGCTGATGAAAGCGGTGAGAGCGAACCAAAACCATAAAAGTTGCGGCTGAACAGCTAAACAATGAGCTGAAAGATGCAATAAAGCTCCGGAGAGCTGCGGGGCTGCAGAGTCAGGTGATAATTCTTTTCACATACAAGTAGTCATGTGATCCATAGCTTATATGAACCAATTGATCATAGCAGCATTAAATGTAGTCAAGATCCCACATTTTCTAAAGATTCAGATTGCAGAGAAATGTGATCAAATGATTCACACATCACGTGGAATTTTCTATCTGACGTCTTGGATTTGTATTTTTCAATCGTCACAACCACGATAGCTTCAATTAAGCGTTTAAACAAACATGATATAAACCATAAATGGGAAAATGTACAAGCACTTTTTCTAACTTTGAAGCTACTTCAGAGGAAATTTAAGGGCAACACTTGAGTTCAAGTGGTTCAGTGTGTAGCTGTGAGGGATAAGAAGTTCAAAAATAAATGTCATCAGTCCATGTCCTCACATGTATAGTAATACAAACATGTGTGTATGTATCTGTGCGTGTGCAGGCGTGTGTGAAGGTATCATCCCGGCTCGGTAGCAGCTAGCTAGCGGCTAAATGACTCTCCACACTTCATTAGCGGCGATGAGGTGAGCTGCTCATCTCCTCATTGTTAGCTAGCGCTAAGCTGCAGTAATCCCAAACAAAGAGCCGGGGCCTCGCAGCAGCCTGCGTGGATTAGACCGCTTTCTAGAAACATCCGAGAGAGACTCATTCTCATTCAAATTGGCCTGTAAACAAAACCAGCGGTGGCCGGGAGAGAGATGAGAGGGGAGAGAGGAGAGAGATGAGTGTATGATGGAGTGAGTGTGAAACATCTTGTATGTATACATGTGTAATATAGCTGCAGTTTGTGTATGTGTGTCTGATGTGTGTGTGTTGAGGCCTGTGTATATTACTGAGAGTGGGTTTTAACACTGGGCAGAAGCTCCAGAATCTAAGAGTGTGTAGAAAAGAATATCGAGTTTGAACTTGAGCCTACAGTATATTTAAAATGACAAAAAAATGCACATATTCACACCCACTTCTGGTATCTAGCCATGCGCATCGTTTTGTTTTGTTTGTCCAGGTTTTGAAATCTCTGAGACTTCTGACGCCACCCCAGTACAATGGAAGTCAATGGAATTTCAAGTTTGGTGCTCAAAGCTTCAAAAAATTACATTTGTTGTTTAATGCTCAGGCCCGCAGGAAAGTGAAATCATGTATTCTGTGGATTTTTACATATATTGTTGGTCCCATTTTAAGGATGTTTTTTAATCTATAATTGATGTGTTATTTGTCTCAGGTGTTTGAGATTGTTCTCCCCTTTTCATTGGTTGTTGCAGCTTGTGTTTTTATGTATAAAGATGTTGTCGTCTCTCATTGTGAATCTTATACTTGTTGAAGGTCCGTGGCTGAAGTGTTGCATCTCTAATAAACTTGCTGACGGTGTGCAGGAATTCAACTTTTTCTCTCACAGAATTATTTTAAAAAATTCATCAGCAACATTTCTTTCTAGAATCATTGTCCCCATTACTCTGGATGAACTGTCAATTATTTTTATGGGGACTATTTATTCAGTAAACATAGTTCCAGTGAAAACTGTTAGTGAGATGTGTGGATTATCTACAGCAGTGTTTCCCAAACTTATCCAGTCATGCGCCCCTTTGGAAGCCGGAAACCAAAAAAAATAATAAGATCACAATTTATTCAGAGAACAGATTTTGCTTTTTGAAAATTGTTGCGTTTCCAAATGAATCTCATTCAAATACCTTTTTCACAGCAGAGACTTTGACTTGTCAAAGCAGGAACAGCACAAATGGAACCAATAACTGTAATGATTGCTCTGTTCCAGCAATTATTGCAATGCAGTGCAGCAAATGGTGATGTTTTTAGTTTCAGCGGTGTCACTAAAATGTCTACTTTGATAAAGGCCTGTTGGACTTTAGTTCCACCCCACATTTTTCCACATTTTTTCCTGATCCAGAGTAACCACTGCATGTTTGTGGAAAAACACANCACAGCCAAATTCCCTTCACTTTATTCTACTGAGATCCAGGCACAACTCTCATTGCATTGAGCCTTTCAGCAACTGATCATTTAAGCATTTATCCAAACTTGGAGCCGCTGTGTGTTGTGCATTGTGAACCTGTTTTAGTTTATGTGTCTATGTATGTTGTCAAGCGATCATTTGGTTCTTCTTCTCATGTGACAGATGGCCGTAAATTCAGATGTTTTCATTTTCTGCTCCCCTCAGTGTGCCGGATACAGCCGCTTGTAACAGGCTCTGCAGCACATTTTTAAAAGTCACTCAAACGACGAGAGTTGTCCTTTCAGCCGGTTTGCTAATCCGACTTGATCATTAATAACCATCAGTCAGCTCAGTGAATAAGTTATTTTGAAGTAGGCTTCTTCATCTGGCTCATCTCATGTTTCGATTAGATGGTTTGGCTTAATTCTGCACTGAAATGCCACCAAATGCTGTGGCACATTAGCCATCAATCACATTTTCTGATGCTCGTCAATTTTAAAAGTAATCGGTCATTATTGGGTTTTAATCATTATTAGCTGTCAGTCAAATGAACTGTTGAATGATCATTTTGATATGATATCAGTGGAATATTTAGCTGATCTGATGATCAGGCTTCCATGTTTTCATCTAGTATTTGATCAATCCAGTGATGATAATCATTGTAATTTGTTGGTTTATAATGTCAGTCCTGTAGTTGGTCAAATAATCAGATTTAGCCATCAGTAACCATCAGCCAGCGATTGTGGTTTGGTTGTCATGAAGTGGTCCTTAAATGGTGCAAGTTAGCCTGTAATCAAGTGTTTAAACAGTATAAATCCTATCCATAAAGACTAAACCTGCTAACATTTTCATCATTTAGATAATCTACATCTGTAGTGAAGGCCTAATTTCATATTTAATCTTATATCCAAACTTCTGCCTTCTAAATGTTTGGATTTGTGATTCGTTACAGATGTTTAACCGGTTCTTTAACTGGTGTATGTGTGGCGGTATGTAGAAAACATTACACAGATACCTTTTTGTTAGTTCAGAGTGGTGTTTGTTTTTATGACGGAATATTGGATATTGTATTTTCTTGATGAAATGTGCCTGTTACATGTTTATTTAACTGGTTATTGTGAGTAAGTACCTCCCGTACACATGTGTGGATGCTTGCTCAATCACTGTACAAGGAGGCTGATATCGCTCTCGTGGTGCTCTGATGAAGGATCGTTTGGTGAAATGCACCAGACTAAAAAATACAAATCTCAAACTACAGCAGAATTATTGAGAGATCTTTGGTGCCTTTGGGGTGTCGCCTTCAGATACCACGCTACTGTTCAGCTGCAGCTGTATATAAAACAGCTGTGATTAACCCCGAGTGTGATTTATCTGCAGTTATTGCCTCAGCTGTCTGACCTCAGCATTTACAGCCTGTGTGGCTTTCTTTGACCAAACACAGTACAAGATTCTCGTGATGATCCACTTCCTTAAAAGAGCCAATGACATGACGAGGACACTGAGAGAGATGAAAATGATAATGGTTCACTTCAATGCATGATTCTACTTTCATGATTAAAGATGTAGCTGCTATATAAGAGTGTTTGACAAACACAACAGGACCAAACATGCAGTAGCAGTTTAGAAACAAAAGTCTAAAGCTATGTGAGACAGCATGCTAACATGCTGATGGTTAGCAGGTACAATTTACCATTTTAACCATCATAGTTTAGTGTGTTAGCATGCTAACAGTTGCTTATCAGCACTAAACACAAAGTATGCTAGAGGAAAAGTCAGTGGATCATCAAAGTGAGTGGGATTCATCCTCTGGAGACCATGAACATGCATCCAATAGTTACTGAGATATTTGCCATTGCTATTAGAGTCACACTGTCGGCATAGCTGAAAAATGCTCATTTTCTGTTTTGCCTGAATTTATTGATCTATTAACACTAACATTCAACCTAGAGCTCCAAGCTTGTTAAACACAGTCATTGGTTAACATGAACCACAACTGAAAATCATGGTGGCAACCAACAGAAACGCTCTGTTTAAACTGTCTATGTTGCATTCTTCATTAATGAGATGGCAGTGAAGAGTGTTGTTCTGTAAATATCTGACAGCTGTGTCTGCGTGTCTTTCTTCCTGCCTGGTTCCTGAACAAACAGCTGCAGGACTGACCAACCACCTCCCTTCTGGTGGTCAGCATTTTAGTATCTTTAAAGCTCTAATCCTCAACTTTACTGTGTCTGTCCTGCACTTTTCAGAGCCTGACCATGTCCGCACTACAGCAGATAAATTTGAAAATGCGGTTTACATATGGAAATTTATGTCCACACTAGCATTTTCAAGTCTTTTTTTGAAAAGTTGTCCGTCCACACCAAAACTTGCAAAGCAACATCGAAGCTGAGCATTGCATCATCTAGTAGAGTAGGACAGTCACAGGCCGGTCGAGTGTGAGCGAGTGAAACCTTCACTTTATCACCTACTGTTCTCCATGATCACATATCCTGTGTTTCAGCGTAGCCAACCTTAAACTTAGTTGATTGCAGCTTATAAATGCAAGCTCTTCACCCAGGTGAACAGTACAGAAAGTCCTGCTGCAGTAAGAAAACCACTTTTTTATACTGCAAAGTTTTCTGACATCAGTAAACAGCTGTGTGATCGTTTAGTTTGATGTTCAAAATCAGATCACAGACAACTGATAGTGACAGAAAGTTGGCCTCTAGTTTGTTATTTACTGTCTGTCTTGTCTGTGCAGGAATATGTGATCATTTATCTACATTAACACACATTTATTTATCTTTTTATTTATTTATCCATTCTGGAGAGTGTTGTCGAAAAGCTCTGTTGTGGTCGTGAAAAATTCCGGCTTCGTTTGGAGAGGAAAAGACGTGTTTTCAAATTTAGTTGGTTTAGGTGCATTATTTCTTCAAGACTTAAAACAGCAGCCAGTCATGAACTGATAACATATTACACACACTATAACAAAAACAATATACAGTATGCTGTGACACACGTATATATTATAACAACATTTTGAAAATCTTTATTATTACTGTAGGTGATATTATTGTGTGTTGTGGAAAGTATTAAATAAATGTTGTTGCATTAAAATGTTGCCATTTTTTGACATGCTGCTTTATGTGTGTGTGATGTTGTTACAGTATGGCTAATAGCTCTTAGATGAAGTTAATTAGTCATTTTTCACAGTAAACCCACAGTAAACCTTTTTAAGTTACAGGCTTCAGAGGACTTTTGCATCAGACTCGAAGCTTTTACACAGACTTTAACTCATTAGTAGTAATTTTAGGGAAATGAGTGCAACTACAATAACATAACATAACAAGAGAAGCAAAACGAGGGATGTTCTGATGACGTTTTAATGCTCCAAATCTAGATTCAGATGTATTATACTCAGTATCTGCCGATATACCTTTAAGATGATAAATGTCAGGGCAGGAGGGATGGGTGAGGGTGAGGGAACGTGGCCTGAAAACCAGGTTGAACTCAGTATTATTGTGAACCTCAATGGTGACCCAGCATGAGCCTCAAAACAGCCACTGGACAATGTTACTATTCCTACTTAAGGGCAAGTATAGCAGTGTTAATGGATGAATATTTGTGTGGACATGTTTGTGCGTGAGACATGATTGACAGGTGGTTGGCCACATCTCCTTCAATAGGGTCCCCCTTTTCACTGATTACTGTGTCAGTGTGTCTGTATCACACACACACACACACACACACACACACACACACACACAATACCATGCAGATACACAAAGGGAGAAAAGCCCACTGTGGATCTCCCATCAGGCCGAGCTGCGAGAAAACACACAAAACAGATGCAGCAAATGTGTCCACTCTCATGCATATGGAAATCCTAACAGGGGTGTGTATGCATATGTGTGTGTGTGTGTGTGTGTGTGTATAAATGTGTGTGCATATGTGTGTATATGTCAATAGACAGATTCTATATAAAACGTATTAGCATTCAGTGATGATGGCGGTCTTTCTAAAGGCTCTCATGGTGCCTCAGGTCTCTCTCCCCATCTCTCTCTCTCTCTCTCCCCTCCTCTGTGGATGGGTTTATAATTAAAAGTGCTCCAGCTCTCTAATATGAGTGGTATGTCTGTGATTTAGACTATATGGCACAGATTGATCAGATAAAGAGCCACAGTCATATTTCTTTACTGCTAAGCCTATTCACACTGAGAGCACTGATCCTCTGTCTCTGCGCCTGTCTCTCTGTCATCCTCGCTCTCTTTCCCTGCTTTTTGTGTTTGTCTCTCGGTCTTTAAATCTTCCTGTGGCGTCGATTCTGCTGCTTTTCCTCTCCTCTTTTCCACTCAACCTGTCTAACTGACTAGTCCTTTCTGGTCTTTGCTGTGCTGTTTCGGCACTGCACTTCCAAAGATCACCTGTCAGCGACTCTGTGTCTTTGGATGGTACAACATAGAGAGACAATTCCCTTATGAGCTCAATGATGGGATATATACACAGTGTCCACGGACGTCTTTCTCATTGTCTGCTGTTTGACTCTCAGCATGGCTAACATCATGGAAAACTACTAAATTCTGGAAATGTTAAATGCATCACTTAGTCTGTGTGCAAGTGGATTTTAGCAAGAAAAATGCTGCTAGGCGATGAGTGTTTTGGAAATTCAGCAAAATAGGCATTTATTTATTAAAATAAGGCAGATTATTTATATATTTTGTATTTAAAACCCATCTGTTTATATTGTATTTATACTATATTTCATCTTTGCAATTTCATGGAGAGGAACTGATTAGTTCAAACAAATGTGAAAGGGTTTGTGCTCTTAAATTCAGGCTTTTTAGGAAGTCATGTGAGGTGTAGCAAAGTACACTGTCCCATATGACAGGAAGAAATTGTGCTAGGACCGAAACTTTCACCATTTTGTCACCTCTTGCACATGTAACAAAATGATGCCTTTTTTTGCATCTCTTTTTCAGTGTGCCAACATTTTTCTTATGACATGAACAGATTTAGTAAACAATCCCATCAAATATCTGTCACAGATGTGTTTTTTTTAAGCGTCCCGAGTGGCAAAGGCTGTTGTAAGATGCGAGGCCTTGTTCTTAATCCACTGTGTGTGTGAGTGTTGATACATGTGATTGGTAGAAGGCTGAGGGATAATGGTTGCAGAAGGAAACTGATTCTGTGTGTGTTTATCTGTGTGTGTGTGTGTGTGTGTGTGAGCTCTACGAACTATGCCAGACGAGTTGAAATGGGATTCTTTGCGCTCTTCTCCTCACCTCTCCTATCCTCCATTATTCCCTCCTTTATCCCCTCTATCCTCTCTGCCCTTCTCTCCTTCCCTCCATTAATTTCTCTCTTTCCCTCCCCTCACCCCTCATCTGGTGCCCCCATCTCCTCCTCCTGCAGTCCCCTCCAACCTCACCCTCCACCCCCGTGATAGACAGGGTGTCCTCACCTTGTAACGATCAGTGACATCCAATATGTTTGGCTTGGGATCATCCCCTGTGTGTCCATTGTGCTTTCTGTTAAACGCTTTATTGATTAGCCATGAGTTAATTACAAATTACATCAACCGTGGGCAGGCTGAGGTGGCCTGTACATGGCTGCAGGATCCATCCTGGAGGGGCTACTACATGTTGACTGCACACACCTGCAGGCGTGCATCTCAACCTTAGCAGGTTACATTAAGTCTACCTGATCATTCCCCCCCCCCATTAACATCAATGCATTTGTGACATTTCACAGTGCCTTATCAACGCTTAAAGAGCGTGAAATATTTTCTGGGCGATTGCAGTGAAAAGGGTCGAATTAGAAACAGGAGGTTTCTGCAAGACACCAAGGGTATGCGCCCTGAATACTTAATTCTATCAAGCACAACTTGACTCACCCTATGCAAAATTATGAGACTGTGCCAAATCCACAGCAGACCTTTGGAGGCTAATGTATTCTGGATTTAAGCTCCATTGTAAAATCCATAACACGCCTGCACCTGACCTGCTCTGCTGCAGCCCCAAAAACAACCTCTCACCTCTGACTTTTGCACAAAGTTATGAAATGTAAATAATACTATGTTATTATAATAATAATAATAATAATAATAATAATAATAATAATAGGCCTAATAATAATAATAATAATAATAATAATCGTTACAACCTGCAATAGCAAGCAGTTTTTCCAGCCTTTTTCCTTTTCATGCCGTGTCAGTTTCTCTTTGACATTGCCGTGTACTTTGTGCAAAAGGAAAAAGGAGCGAAAAAAATCTTTATCAAATCCCCATTCTGAGGCTTTCAATAAGGCAGGCCATTACCTCACTGGCGCTTTTGTTCGGCCTATACAAGAGAGAACAAAATGGTTATTCAGGAGGACGCTTTAGATTTTTATTGTGGGCTCGCTATTCACAAAGAGCACCGTTATTGTATTAAAAAGAACCATCTGTGGCAGAAACAATGGCTTCAAATTATCTGTGAATACCCAGTGAACAAAATATAAAGCTTTTTCCTGCTCATTATGTGGGCTAAGCTAGGGGGTGGAAGATAGGAGAGGAGAGGCATAGACTTTGCTATAACTGACTTTTGTTGTTCTTGCTTGCATTCTTCTCCTTTTTAAATCGGCCCCCTTTTCACATTGTGTGTCGCCATAAACGGCTTTTCTTGTTGCAGGGCTCGCGGAAAGAAGACAGCGGAGCTCCAGACAGACAGCGGGGCTCCACGGGGCTGCACGCCGGCCAAAGCGCGCCGGCTGCCGGATCGAAACCACGCGGACTACCGGGGAAGGGGGGAACATGCGGAGGGTGCCGGTTGGACGTTTCGCGGCCGGCGTCGGGAGCTCTGTCCCGGACAAGTTGAGGCTCCCTTTGCCGGGGGAGGCGAGAGGAAGATATGGAGGAGGTTGAGCGAAATGGCATCTTGTTTAATTTCTGCCAATCAAGACGAGAGGAAGACAACTCCCAAACTGGCAGTAAGTTGGAGTGCGGTGGAGAGGAGAAGCCCTGTGTGTGTTTGTGTGTGTGTCGGTGTGTATGTTGGTGTGTGTTTGAGTCGGTGTGTATGTAAAACATGCAGTGTTGTGGAATGACACCGCATGGCATCATGAGCTTGACTGACTGCCTCAGTTGTTGTTGGCCGGTTTGGTTTTCTACCCAACATACACAGAGCTTCTGCGCAGACAGAATATCTCATCAAATGTGACATTTGTTGCATTGATGGCATTTAATTATATTTATTTATTTCCCTCTTTCAGTATTTATTTTCAACAATGTTAAATAATATAAAGTTTGAATTACAAACCAAACAGAACGCACTGGATCACTTTTACTTATTGATGCGCTTTTATTCGACTATAAATTCATGTTATTTTACTTTACCGAATATCACGTTTTAAACTGTTTTTCTCACTTTATATTTTAATTCATTATAGCCCAGTATGTTGAACGACATTTTGTCTTATTTACAACCTGATATACGTTTATGCTTTATGCTATAATCTGATTTATTTTAGTTCGTTGTGATGAATATATATTTATTTATTTCCAAATCTATTTCGGAAAGAAAACAAACAAAAAATTGCAACATTATGACAAACAATAACCTGAGCTTCTATAAGGTCCATTCTGTTTTCAAGAATTAAGATCAATTTTATTCCTGCATTTATCTGAGAAAAGAAAAACCTTTTTAAATGTTTTCTATAATTATTTCCAACAGGACTTATTAATGTTTTGATAAAGTATTTCCTCGGCTGCGTCTCCAGCCGCTGTTACGGCCCCTAGTGGCAAGAAAAGACAAGTTTATTTCCATGTCACCTGAAATCTGTCTCTCTCATTGCCAAATATAAATGATCATTTTGTTTCCCTTTTACATTTTATAGATTTTAGCATGTGTATATTTACTATTCATGTGGATGAATTTACAGTGTCCTCGCGTGCAGCTTAGAAATCATTTGAGATAATGTCACTTTTTTAAGAGTTCAAACACGACGTCCTTCCTGCCCGCCTGTTGTTGAATCATTTTTCAGTTATATTGTTGCTTTTTTTTGTCGCTTGTTTTTGCAGTGATCCCACCACCTGAATTTGTGCAACCACAAAAAACAGTATTTTGAAAGCACAGCGTGCTGCGCGCTATATTTGCCGTATCCATCCCAACCTGGTGTAGCAGGGGGCTTACAAGTGGTCCGAGGGAGCCGCCCCGCTAGTTTCTCCTGGTTTTTTGTCAAACAACGGCTTTAATTCAGGATGATTGTGGATGCAGGGCCATTCCCGGCTGGATGGGGCCTGCTTTCACAGAGCTGCAGGGCCCCGCTGTTCCTTTATTATCATAAGCAGATTAGAGGTAGCGGGGAACACACTCAGATGCAGATAGCAGCCGAGCGGCCCATTTCAACCTTGCATTATAATGGACCGAGCTGCATGTGTCGCCTCTCGCAGCCTATTAAGCACAAGATGAATCTTATGTAAGGTTGCCGGGGCCGGCATAATGAGAGCACGGGGGCTCCGCTCCTCCATTTATTATCAAATGACTAAAACAAAATAATAAGGCTTGATCTATTCACTTTCAATTATGATTTAATCTAGAGACACGCATTTAAATTAAATTATTTCAGGTGTATGTACTTGATCTATCTTTAATTATCGGGATTGTGTGGCTTGCGGATCCAGACAGGCAGATGTGGCTGTGTGCTTTTCAGTTATTTTCCTACTGTTGTTCGGTAGTAAATATATTTTAAAGACTTTTTTTTTTTAGCATTTCCTGTATCCTTAACGCAACTTCTAAAAACAGCCATCCTCTGTTCCTTCTCTCCACTTTGAGGGAAAGCTGTCTGGGCTTTTGGAGCAGCCTGTACTTCTCCATCTGTCCAGTAGGCGGCACTGGTGTCACGCAGCAGGACGCCCCGTCCTTTAGATGGAGATTGAGGGGGAAAAGCAAAACAAGTGGCACCAACACTTCCAACCTCCAAAAAAAAACTTTACTCGTTTTGGACATTAAAACCATATGAGTGAATTATTTGGCTTTAAATACGATGATGCTGGCTTCATCTCATAATGATCGCAGTCTGGTCGGTTTGATCCAGAGTAAAGTGAAGCAGGTGGAGGCCGCTTTTCATTCACACTAATTGGCTGACACGCTTGTTCAGGCTTATATGAATGAGCTGCGCCTTTTGTGCAAACACACTTTATCTTAAAATATTCCTCACCTTTATTTCTCCTCCCCTCGTGTCCCCTGTAGGCCGTACCCCCC
>NTHP01000347.1:840517-855518 GCA_003416845.1 Oplegnathus fasciatus | reverse complement strand
AAAAAAAAAACTCTTCCTGCTTCTGACCTCCAACCCCATCCTACCCCACCCACACCCACCGCTTACACAGCATGATGTAGCTACAGGGGGGAGGAGGTGGTGGAGAGATGGCGTTGGGCTTTAGTGTGTGTGTGTGTGTGTGTGTGTGTGTGCAGGCAGAGGAGGTGATGTTAGGTTTTTGAGTAGGGGAAACTTGTATCCTGGTCTGAGGGAGTTGAGGAATAAAGTGGAGGAGGAGGAGGAGGAGGAGGGGAGATGAGGAGACCTGCTGAGAGGGCAGCCTATATACACTCCTCCTCCTTCCTGCTATACCTCTCCCTCCATCCCTTGCCTCTTTTCACCCCCCTCCCCCTCTGTCTCCATCCGTGGGGGTAAAGTACATTACATGCTTGCTAATCAAACCTCCATTACAAGTTTGGAAGGAACGAAGCAACAGACTCGAGTTCTCTTCTTTTTTTCCTCTTTCTACTCACTTCAGTGTGTCTCCTTCACCTTCCTCCTGCTCCTTCACCAAAACTCTCTACACTCTACACTCTTGAACAGTATGTATGTGTCTTCTCTAAGTTTTTTGAAATGTGACATGTGACTTCATGTCAAAATGGACATGGTACTTTTAAATATTTAGAACCCAACATGGCTAAAAGCCATCAAAGGCCCAGTGGTGGCCTGACACTAAGGTGTTGGCCTTACCGGTAGTGTGGTTAAAAAAACTGATCATTTTGGCACTATAGAAAAGGCAACAGAGTCATTACCATCCAAAGAATGTGTCCCCTTGGGCACCAAAAAGTGAAAATACCTGCACATTACTTTCTTGTTTGTCTGCGGTCTAAATGTCCACATGAAATACTAATAGGATTGGGAACAAAAATTTAATATGAATGTGAATATGTGGTGTAAGATATTTTGGCTTGAGGGTGTCACAAGAGGAAAACTCATGGAGTTTTCAAAAGGGGAAGAGTTTATCCTCTGTGGAGCATGAATGTGCTCAATAAATTATAGTCGGAACTAAATTGAAAGTTTGGCATGGTCACCAAAATCATTAGGGCTCTTAATGGATAATCATAGTGGATAACCATACCAAAAAGGCGACTATGTCAATCTGGTAATGTTTACGTAGCTTGCACCAAGTGGCAGCAATATCATATATTAGCACAGTTTTAACACAGTACCTTACAGTCAAACATGGGCATGGCGTGACTGCTTTTGATTCTACTCTTGTTTAGTTTCACACTAGATCTTCACTTGCAAGCCACTATGAGCTAAACTAACAGAAGCTCACATGGAATACCGGGCTGATTTGAATAAGCTGCAAAAGCCCCTTCAGAGCTCTGTGGTCTGCTAACCATACAGGGGATCAGAGGATGAGGTCTGCACAATACCACAGTGACACATGCTGGATCTGCTGTACACAATATCTGGACTTACATATTGAAACCGATACACATATGGATACAAAAGACATAGCAGAGACACTCTTACAGGGGTAATTAGCCATGCACTGAATCAAAGCTCAGTTACCATATCTAAGAACGTGAGCAGTCCTGACATAAATAGGCAGCTTTTGAAATATACTGTCATGTTTTTTGTTGTTTTCTGTAGAGAGGCAGTCATATGAGAGCAGAAAGTCCCCCATTTTATCATCTATTGTTATGCACAAGCGACATGTTGGTAGTGCTATTGACTGTGCTCTACAAAACAAATATGAAGCAGTCATTAATGTAAACTTTAAACTCCAAGTCTGATTGAAGTGTAGATTTACTGCTGATATTTTCATTTGCACTATTTTCCTGTGTTAATGGAAAATGGCATTTTCACAACACTTCCGGCCCAGTGAAGGCAGTAATAGCAACTGTATTATTTACCAACCAATAAAGGGGGAGAAAAGAGGTTTAACTGTTATTTGATACTAATAATAATAATTTAGTAGCCTACCCGCCGCTCTTCGTCTGTAATCGGTTTTAGTGAACACCTGTATGAGTGTAGATTGTTCACGGGATTATGGTCGGGGAAGCCTTGAGTCACCACTAATTATCATCTATTTCTCTCTCTGTCTTACTCACACACACACACACACACACACACACATAGTTCCCATACTGCTCTCCCTGCACCAAACTCAAGAGATTTAATAGATATTTTAAGCTCATAGCGGTTTTGTCAGCTTTAGCCAGTGGAAATCCTTAATAGCAGTAGTTTACGGGGCAGGTAGTTATTATTTTGGGATATCACTTTCTCTCAGCTCCATGTTGAATTTCCAGTGCAGATCTTCACTTCAAAGCTATTTGTATTTTCAAGCATTTGGCAAAAACATGTTTTTGTTTTGAGGAACTTGTATTTTGCTTCAGTTTTTGGTAATCACACTGCTCTGAAAAGAGGACTAGTTGTCAGAACTCAGACTCAATACGTGCAGATTCAGTCCTGGTTACAGAACAGTGGACCACCTCTTTACTCTTCCAAGGACATTAGTGGGGTCATAGGAGTTTGTTAACTACACTCAAGAACTAAACTAGGATCATTTTTTAGGAACTTTGCATTTCAATCGTATTCGAAGAACCACAGAGATTAGGCAAATTAGACCAATGAAGGACTGCAAAACAATGGCGGCATTTGAAACACAATTTTCTCATTTGTGAATGAAGCAGTCTGTGTTTGATTAATCAACAATGATAAGTCATGCAAACACTTTTTTGCTACCTTTTGTAGAGGAACTAAATTTAGTTCCTAGTTGAAACGCAGATCAAATTCCTGAGTTCCTCAAAAGGTTCTTGGTACCCTGGAAAAGTCTACATTTACTACTCTACATTTGCTTTTGGGCTTTGGAGAAGGCGTACGACAATGTCCCTTGCAATATCTTCTCAAGGGTGAGAGAGTATACAGTACCGCTGCTCGGAGTCATTCAGCCCTCTCATAGGCAACAAGTCAAGTATGTTCTAGATGAGTAATGGGCTTTACAAAGCCTATTACTTGTTGTTGATTCTGTTGCATCTCTACTTTTTGCAGATGATGTAATTCTGTTCACTTCATCTTGTGTGAAACAGTTGGGATGAGAGTCAACACCTTCAAGTCTGAGGCCACAGTTAAAAAATGGTGGGATTCACCCTTCAGCGTTCGGAGCAAGTTTCTAGCAAGTGAAGTAGTTCAAGAATCTCTGGCTCTTGTTCACGACTAAGGGATACATGGAGCTTGAGATCGACAGATGGATTTAGTGCAATATCTGCGGTTACACAGGAGTTGTACTGGACTGTTAGGGTGAAGAGTGAGCTGAACCTGAAGGTGAAGCTCTTGATTTACTAGATGTGATCCAGCCCTAATGAATCTGGGGTAATGACCAAATCTGTGAGATCACAGATTCAAGCGGCCGAAACAAGTTTGATTCGCAGAGCGCGTGGGCTTAACTCGGACAGGGGGAAACACCTCAGAGTAGATCCTTCGCATTCAAGGTTGGTTGTTGTTGACCTCTGCAGCTCGACTTGGACAGATGAGGGTTTGCTGCCTTGCTCAAAGGTACTTTAACAGTAAATCTTAAAGCAGGAAAGTGATACACTTCCTCCACTCACATTGTCCTAGTGTCCTAACTGGTCTAGTAATTTGACAAGGAATTCCTTATCTTTTTAATTTTCTGTGACTTGACATAATCTTTTATAGCATGATACACGAGGAACAGTAGATGTTAAGTAGTTTCTAAGCTCGCTCCATCTCTCTCTCCTGAGGTGGAAATGGTAATAAGCATAAGAACAACCTCATTATGTGCTGTAACACGAATATGGGTCAGTAAGTTGCCAACCTGACGACATGGAGCCAAGTTGCTGGACTCAAGATGGGTAAACAGTGTGTGGTAACTAGGGTGAGGGAAGAAATGAGCTAAAGGAAGGGAGAGAGAGAGAAAGAAAGAGATGTTCTCTGTCCCACACTGAAATTTGAGATAGGAGTGTAGCTGTTGACTGAAGAGAGAGAGAGAGAGAGAGAGAGAGAGAGAGAGAGTGTGTGTGTGTGTGTGTGTGTGTGTTTAGATGAGCAATGAACAGACAACGCTTGTCCTCAAGTCAAAGAGCTCCAGTGGCTAAAACCCCATCGGGCACCAAGAGAGATACACTCGCACACACTCGCACACACACACACATACACACACGGACAGGTGATACATCATGGACGTGAGAAGGAGGAGGGGAAACTGGGGAGAGAGAGAGAGTGAAAAGAAAGGATGGACAGATGAGAGGGAGGTGAAGTGGAGGAGGAGTGGTAGGGGAGCAGGAGGGTGAGGGGGCACCCAGCGGGTGACGGAGGGAGCAATAAAGAGCAACGGACAGTTCACTTACTCCAGCTTATTCATGTATTTAAGTAACAGTGAAACTGATTAAATTATCAAAGAGATAATCCTTCAGTTTTTCTTCACTTACCATTATGGTACTAAGCTTTAGTTACTGTTGAACTTCTTCTTCCAAAGAACTTCATCTGCCAAACAAACAGTGTGTTGTCTACAGGGATGTTGTTTCCTTCGACTTTTTGCTGAGACTGAGCCTGGTTTATGTCGAGGGGAAAACATTTTTAACTTCAACTTTATTGTCCCCCAGAGGAAATTTGTCTTGCAGCCAGGTGAAACACAGAACACGCACAGATGTGAGCAATTAAAAAAAACATAATAAAAAATTAAAAAATCTGTAAAACATAAGCTAAAACAATGCACTTAACAATATCACCATCAGCATCCACCGATTTTATATGAAAGACTCCTCGTCATCAGTCGACTCATCATGTAAAAGCCTGGTGGCATGAGAGACAAAAGAATTTCTCGTTAGGCCCGGTCTTTGGTAAGAGAAGCTCAATCTCTCCATACAGAGGAGTAAATTCAATTTGATAAAGTGTTCTATACCCTAAAATTATTAATCATCCCCTTAAATTACTAATTCTTTCCCTCAGTATAGTTATTTAGTTCCATCCACATATTACTTTATTTGTTTGCTGCAATTATAAATTCACATTCTTGAAATACTGTCATATCCTAGCAATCGATATAACAATTCAAAAGACAGTTTTTGATATGAAAATGTAACAGATATTTACTCTAATACTCTAACATAGACAGCAGAACTGGAGTTTACACTTACACAGTTTTGGTGACTGTCAGATCAGCTGTTAAACAGGTCATGATATTTGACCTTTAAAATGTACAAAAAGTAGAGTTTGAAGGTCCATTTTTGACCTTGGAAATAGAAGTTTTACAAATGACGAATGGCCTTCATCAGTAGAAGTTTCTCAGTTGTCACAGGGGTTTTTAGAATGTAATGTATATATTCATGTACAGAATACGTGAAGCTACACAAAGAAGAGTAGTGATACTGTGCCCTCACAGTGCATCATCCACCATTAACTGCTTGTTTCAAAGCAAATCAGAAGTTAATGTTGGATGATAAAAACTGTAAAAATGATCTAGCAAGGTGAATATCATTTCCAGCTTTCACTAGACAGAGTCTTCACTAAATGCTGTTTAGAAGACTTTTTGAATTTCACTGAGTATCAATTCACATGAGAAAATTTCAGTATTTCAAGCCAGCTTGAAGTTGTTTTGTTATGGAAGAAAGTTGCTTGATTTAGGCTAAAACTGTGTAGTTTTATTTAAAAATCGTGGCCAGTGTAGCTTTAAGTCTTGGGGTGGCGAGATGAGAGGGGGGAGGAAGGGAGTGATGGACAGCTAGAGGGAGGGAAAGAGAGAAGGGGGGATGGAGGGATGGAGGGATGGAGGGAGGTGTATAGTGCAGCAGAAACTTCCCATGCTGGCCTCCCAGTGTGGCTACGTAATGAGGGCAAGGGACACAGTCACACACACACACACACACACACACACACACACACACACACACTCGCAGACACACACTCGGGGCTGAGCATGGCCCCACGGCTGATTAGCGGCACACAAAGGCCCCAAACAGAAGTAGCAGAGGACACACAATGGGAGCAGGGCCTCAAGGCGTGGTTTACTTCTGCCCTGAGGGAGGGGGCGAGAGAGGCAGAGAAACAGTGAGAGACAGGGGAGAGAGAGAGAGAGAGGGTCCCACTGAGCTGGATGGGCACCCGAAGGGGGGGGAGGGTAGGAGGGGAGAGAAGAGGGTTCGGTGGGGTTAGAAAAGTGACAGAAGCAGAGAGGAGTTTTGTTTTTGTCCTGATAAAGACATGCTGGGTTTCTACTGAGTTCTATTCGCAGCGACTGCAGCATCAGGAAACCAGATGAATGGGTCAGCGTCATGGCTGCTTGTTCACTGTCCCATCAGGGTCCCATCCACCTGTTCTGAAGCACATTTTTAATTTAGAAACCTCAGACGTTAAAAATATATACTATATATTGTATTATGTTAGAAAACATGGTGAACCAACAGAGAGAAGATGCAGTTGAGGCAGATGGATGCAGTTTGTTTGGCAAAGCAATGTTGTGGCACCTGCTTCAACCTTTTCTTCATATTTCTGGCAGTGTAGGAAAGACTTAAGCGTATTGCTCCCAGCCATTATTACATGCCCACAATTCACCATAACCCCCCTTAAATAAAAAAAATAAAAAGGGCAGCAGACATAAATGTCACATGGTGTGAAGATACAAATTAAATTCATGAAAATAACATGAAATGCCAGAGGCAGCCACACTCATTCCCTTCAAATTGGCACAACATTTGAATGAAAACATACCTTATGATTCATACTGGATCAGTTTACTCATTTTAGTACTGACCCGATCTACTTTCTGAGGTTCTGTGCCCGCTGACTCAATGATGAGTCAGTGAGCATTAAATAGGATAGACAGTGACAGTAGCAATATTTTCTACTCCATAATCACTCCTCGGTGGTATATGGACACAACAGAATATAAATGAATAGCAGAGAAAAGAATATGATAGAATATGAAGATAGCCTTGAAGACATACAGTACATCAACCTCTTAAGGCCCCTTTAAACTATATTTTAAAGTTGACAGTCAAGAGAGGAATGTGGTGGAGAGTTGTCTCACACTGTGATCTAAGACCACCATTTTTGATTAACGACCTAAGATTTCACGGCTGCTTCAAAATTTTGACAGGGTTGAAATTTAGGACCAAATTTTCACAATGCGACTGCTTTACAATCGTCTCCTCCTCTTCTTTTGAGTTTTTTTTTAATGCATATGAGTTCCAGCTCTATGGCCAAAGATTGTTTGTGGGTTTGCTACATTTTCAAAATGATTGATGACGTTGGTCGGATGACATGTCTCTGCTCGCACTGATTCATGTGGAGGCAATCGTCGCATCATCTCATGTGCCTCAATATTGATATCGTACAGAGATGCACAGATTTTATCAAACTCATCTCGCACAGATTGTTATTATCACACAGTGTTTAGGCACCATTGCCCTCTAAAGCCAATTGTTTAGCAATAAACTCTCCACATAGAATAAGTTAATTCATACAATAATATTAAAATGTCTTCTGAGCACAAACAATGGGCATGTCCATAAATGCTCTGTTGTGTTTTTTTTAACACGTGAATCCTTCAACATTGCTGGAGTTGTGCAAGGGTTTGGAGGAGACAGTTTAAGCCTTTAAAATGTAAAAAAAAAATAAGCGCACCAAGCTCACTATGACTTAAACTACTTGATAAATGCAGGAAATTACAGATGATGAACATAGGCAGGAGTGCAGCCCAACACCCGCAATTTTTCAAATGATAATTGTTTGAGTTATTGCTACCACAGTACATGTTGAGAGCTTTATAATCACCCCAGTGGCTCTTTGCATAGATTACTATCTACATATTTCTACAGAGAATGAATATTATATGGCAACGACTAATGAACACGGCCTTCTTTTCACAGAGGAGCAGCGGCTGCTGTAATCTCCACTGTTCAATTAGCTGCACTGACCGGGACGCCACCTACACTTCATTAACAGGGAGGGGAAGGTATGGAATTAACCTCTTTCTCTCTGTCTGTCTGTTTCTTTCCTGTTCTCTATCTCTCGCCATCCCCTTTTTCTTCTCCTGAAGAAATATCTTCGCAGCAGAAAAGTGAAACTATTTCAAATTAGTTTCTCTGTATCAGTTAAAACATGATTTTCTTCTTATTCTACCTTTTAAAATGGAAGCTTCTGTAATATTTACGAAGAGCAACAGAGAGAAACGAGGGGGTGGGGTATAAATCCACAAAGACAATTTAGCTTTTCTGCCTCTTTTCCTGTTTTTCCAATTACTTAATGCTATTTAAATACACCAGAGCACACACACACACACACACACACACACACACACACACTCATTCTCTCTCTCACGCACACATTAATGGTCCTCAGCAATGGAGAGGCTCCTGAAATAAGTCACGCAGTAATTGTATTTGATAAATCATAAAGGGAGCCCATCAGAGGAAAGCTAGCTGTAATAAAATGATAAAATAGACAATTATGAAAAAAATCCCTGGCCTTTAATTTCCTAAACACACTCTGGAGAGAGGCCGTTTAAGCCGGAGCGATTTGACGAGATGCTCAACACGTTATTTCCCTCCTCTTTGACACTTTGAATTACACCACAGGCCTCTGAAATGGTTGTAACATTAGCAGAAGTCCACAGATCCACTCACTGCTGGTTCATATCTCCTCAGCCCAGTGATTTAGTTTCATATGATATTTGTCCAGCGGTAAACTCCTCTGTTATAGTTATAATAAACCCTGTTTTTGGCAGATCGACCGACTGTCCACTTAGAGTGTGAGGGTAGACAAATTAATGAAAACATTTAATGGAAAATGACTTTGCTACAACGTGCTTTGAATCCACGTTGATTACTTTTTAACTTCTGACTTTGGTTTCTTTGCAGATGCTGTTCCCCCTGACATATTCAGTTATCCTCCTCAACTTTGGATGCAAATAATTCGGCCTCTTTGGAGCTCTGTTAGTTGTCTCAAGTTGCTTTGAAACGTAAGTATAAAAGTGGGATAATGCTGATTAGCATTCAACCTCATGTGGCCCACCTTTGTGACTGAGACTGAGGTCTAAGGAATAGTTCGACACTTTGGGAAATACGTTTATGTGAAGACAGATACCACTCTCATATCTGTGTGGCAAATATGAAGCTAAAGCCAGCAGCTGGTTAGCTTAGATTAGCCTAAAGACTGGAAACAGCTAGCCTGGCAGCTAGCCTGGCTTGCCTGCCAGCGCCTCGTAAAATATCACATCTTGTTTGTTTAATCCATATAAAAATTGAAGTGCAACCATTTGTGGTTTCACAGCGCGGTACCGCAGCGACTTCCTACTGTCTTGTCATCGCCGTGAGGTTGCCAGGCAAGCAGCAGAGACTTCAGGAAGACTGTATTGATTTTTTTAATCTAACTCTCGGCAAGGAAGCCAATAAGGTTGTTTCCCAAAATGTCAAACTATCCCTTTAAGCTACTTCTGAGTTGCACTCCCTTTCCATTGAGTGTTCATATTAATTTGNGCTTATGGGAAGATCAACAATCTATATAAATTACAATAAATTGTCACAGTTACACTTACAGTACTTGTATATTCAAAACCTGATGTCACACCCATTAAAATATTATGAAGCTGCTTCTTATCAATTACATTTTTTTTATATAGACATGTTTTTCAGTCAAGTCGGGCTTCATGGTGACACAAACGTCTGTAAGAGAGCTCACAGCACCAAACTCACTATTGTCACAAGATCACATTAGCTCTTTGAGGCACAGATCTTTTTCACGGTCGTATAAAAATCACATTCCCCACTGACTCTTCTGGCTGAGACAGCCATGACGGTGTGAGATCTGCACCACAAAGAGTTAAAAAATCAGATCTCTTGGTTCCTTCGTGTGAATGCAGCCAGACTCTCTCCCTCTCTCTCTCTCTCTCTCTCTCTCTCTCTCTCTCTCTCTCTCTCTGTGTAGTGTAGGTGCTGCTGTGTAAAATGACATGGAAAAGGTGATTTTCCACTATAGTGAGGCTTCCACACTGTGTTTCCCCCGGGCAGCAGCAGAGACATGATTGAATTTTGTATGTGTGTAAGTGTGTGTGTGTGTGTGAGTGAGAGAGCGTGTTAAGACATTGGTTTGACTTGACTAAGACAGACACCTCATCCCTTTGGTGTATCTACATCGGTCTGTAATGTTTTTCTGTCATTGGCTGAATTCATTTGGTGCCCTGCAGTAAACAGAACGCATTTGATATTTTCACAGATGCATGTTTTTAAAAGAAAATGTTGAAAGAGACACCATTTTCCCCCCGTTATTCCTCAAAAGTAGACTTCCTGGAGATGTGAGGTTTTCATATTACAGCAGTCGGATTACACTAGGAGAGAGAGAGGGGGGGAGAGAAGAAGAAGAAGAAAGAGTTATTACATTTACACACACCTGAGTCTTGTTCGTCTTTCTCTCAGCAACACACACACACACACACACACACACACTAACGTTGCTTCTCTGTCTCCCTGTAGGTGATGCTGATGGTGTAACTTCAAGCCAGTGGGAGCACAAGAGATGGAGAGTAAATGAGAGCTTGCTGTCAGTGGTGTGAGCCATTTCCAGGTGAAGCAAACTGAATCAAGCTGAACTGATCCGAACTGGAATGACCTGAACTGAACTGAAACGAAAGCTTCAGTTGGACAGGACACACAGCTCTCATGTTCAGGCAGAGAAATACCTTGAAATAATACAGATGAAAACCTTCTGTCCTTTATGCCTCCTGTTTTTTGCTTTATTTTCATTATATGGTGTTTATTTACATTTACATTATCTTCTGTGACATGAATTAAACCTAAAATCTTTACAGTGTCAGCTTTTTCCCCGTCTCTCTTCATTCTTCAACACAATACAGAATGTACTTGTTTCTGTTTATTTTTGTTTTTATGTGTAACTATGTGCTAAGTCCTTAAGGGATCAAAAGTCTAACAGTCTGAAGCCATTTGAACCCTGAGCAGGAGCTAAATTTCAGGGTAGTTCGGTTGAAAGAACTGCTGGGTTAAGAACTTGAGTTCCTCGCAATCGTGGCCAGAAGAACACTAAAGTTCGCTCCAGTTTTAAGATCATTTGAATAGAAGTTTGGGGAAGTCGAACATTGCCCTTCATCTTCTAAATGTAACTTTTGTGTGTTATGATGGTCACTTTCTCGTCAGTTCCTCACCAATTTCACACTTTGGTACATTTGAACATGCATCCATTACAGAGTGTCAGGATTTGATGCTGTTCATCTCATGAGAAACTAGCGTAGCATTTCTTTTGGTAAAAAAACAGGCAATCTCCAACTTTTGTGGTTTTTACATTACAAGTATTACCAACTAAAATTCTCCACTCTCCTTTCTAACCCCGTTAGATTGTTTCAAAAATGCATCGTCATCAGGCTAGACCCAAGTTTATTTATCATGAAAGATATTTGAACATGCTTGGAATATTTATTTCAATTGGAACAAGCATTTGAACATTAAAGCAGCTGTAATTTATATTTTTATAATAACAACATCTCAAATGGCAACGTGAAAGGGGTCACTCGTGGTGATGAGCTTTTAAAGAATTATCTCCTGATTCTGCAGCCGTCCTCGACTTTATAGCTTTATAGTGACTTTCAGCTCAGTGTTTAGCTGTCCGGGTGCAACTTAAATGTTTTACTTCACTCTCACCGCTCTCACAGCGTCATTTGCGGCCGCAGAAGACAGCCGTTTTCAGAGAAGAAGCTCTGAAAACACACACACCACCGCCTCAGCACAAAATGGTTGGTGACCAGCTGGTGACCGTAGTGGAGCCTTTAGCAGCTTAAGAGGCAGATATTTCCCCCAAGAGCTGGTGGAGACCAAAAACAGAGCTAAAAGAGAGAAACACGACTCCAAATGAATGATCATGTTGGACTGTAACTGCTGGATGTGTAACTAAGCAACTGTTTGCATATCAAGTTAAAAGGTCAGCGTCAGTCTCCGCTGCCCCCAAATGGCAAAAAAAATATCAGTTATTGCAGATTTAAATAAATAAAGTTAAAGAAAAGTAAAAAGCACAGCGGGTGTCCTCACACAAGGTTTTCCCTTGAGTCTCTCTGAAAAGCTGGAACATGTTTCTGAGGCCTTCTTTCCATATTTGAGGCTGAATGTGTATCTACTACTGTACTAGACAGTAAAAATAAAGCACTTTGCCGTTTTATAAACATTTAATGAAGACTAAATGCATGCAGTGTTATTTCTAAATGTCTGGAATGTGAAAAATCTAAATAAAAGTTTCTGTTTGGGTTCGTCTTCAGCTACGCGCTTCAGACACACCAATACACTCGAGCAAGTGTTGTGTATTGACACACAAAATCTCTGCACACACACACATGCACACACATATGAACACAGGGAGAACAGTAGCCCCTGGCTATCTGCAGCAGTGAGTGTAAATGATCGCATAGCTGTGGTCATAACTCACAGCTATACAGGCTACTGATGGAAGCTGACACCCAATGTCTCTGTGTGTGTGTGTGTGTGTGTGTGTGTGTGTGTGTGTGTGTGTGTGTGTGCGTGTGCGTGCGCGTGTGCGCGTGCGCGGGTGCGTGAGAGAGTCATTTTAGACTCTTCATGTCGCTTCCCTTCCCCTCTGTCCCTTCTCGTCTTCCTCCTCCTCCTCATCCTCGATGCCTCGGGTGATGAAACCAACTCTGTTACACCAGACCAACGCCCCCCAGCCCGCCTTTTTCCTCCACCCGTCTACACACACACACACACACTCGCACACACACATTTGTTTGCTCACACTCTAGAACCACATTAGTGTGTTTAACCTTATTGATTAGGTCTTGTCTATTGATACAAATCAGGGTGATCCATCACTGATATCTCTGTTTACAGGGCGGAGAGGAGTTGATATTGATGGATGACAGATTAATCAGTAAGTGAAGTGAAGAGCATGGATACACACATATAGTGACAATGGCTCTATTTACACTGTGGGCTAAAACCAGATTAAAAAGAAACTGAGACTTTTGTTTTTTCTTTCAAATTTAAGAGCATTCATGTTTTCAGATATAAATTCAGGATGAGGTTTTGCTGAGTCATGTTTTTCTTTAACAAAATAATATGATGTGGATAACAAGGATTACCTGTATGTTTTCATCAGACTAACACAGTTAAGAAAAAGTTACAGTGGAAACACAAACCAAGAAATCTGTAAAAGAAAGAAAAATCACAGTAATTGTGGGACATTCAACGGCTTATTATTTAAATTATTAACAAAGCACTAATACAGACATGATCATCTCAGTGAAAACAAGAGCTCACAGTCATATTGTTGCCCAAAAATTCTTCATCGATCCGCATCTCAGCTGCTGATGTTTATCAATCACTTGAGCATTGATCAAAAAATTGCAGCTTGCATTGCTTATTGTGGAGACAGTCTTGTGAACTGGGAAATGATGGGACTTTATTATTAACAAGACACTTTCATTTAATTCTCACGTTGATATTAAAAGCCTTGCCCAGGACTGCATGGTGGTTGGTTGATATTGATCTGTTTTCTTCACAATTAGTGTTTTACAAGTTTTACAAGTTCTGTGTTATTTGTTCAAGACTGGTACAAATAAATACAAAATAATAATAATAATGAAATTTAAAAAATCTGTTTTCTAACTGTGTGTGCACTGTAACTCTACTGATTCATATGTACTGTAAGTTTGTATGCTCATATGGAGGATGGCCATTAAAGATAACCATTAAGCAGAAGAGGTATTTGGATGTACAGAGGCAAGTTTTTGGACTTTCTCTGTTGAACTAATTATCTGTGGATGATGGCACCTTACTCTGATGCAGTGTTTGGTCTGCTGGGAATAAAGAAGCATAAGAAGAAGAAAAAGAGACGAACACATTTGCTCTGAGAAAACGTACAAAATAAAAATATATAACTGCAATAAATACCACTAACTCCGACATGTTGCATTCATTGTATGTAAAATATGTAATCACATGACTTTGTTTCAGTACAGTGGTGTCTAGAAAGTTGCTTATACTATTTACATCGATTAATCAAGTGTCCCGGCTTTCAGTTTCAGTTTAAATTTAATTTGTTTGGACACCAGGATGCTCTGCTAAGACTAATGATTTTTCCTGTTATGCCACTCTGAGGTGACAAAATGAAGTCTGTGTGATGTGCATCAACATCCGACCAAAACCTGGGCAAGTGTTTACCTGTTTGAGAAATGATGTTTGTCCTGCAGAAATCCATCAGTTTGAACTGGGTTTCTGTAATCCCTTATCATGACTAAGGTAATTACATTGTCCTTACTTTAACTGCAATACATCTTTTCAATTTTCCAACTTGTAGCTTATAATTGCATCCATTTTGCACATGTTACTGCTATATGCACACTTGTATGCACCTGCTTAAAGGGCATACGTTTTTATTTTTATGTTAGTACTGTACTTGTGTTTGACATCTATCCATCCATCCATATAATGTTTAAGAAACTGGGCTACCGAAACACCTCTCTGTACAATGCAATATGGTTCGACAGCAAACTACAGCCTCCAAAATGATCAAAGTTGAATCAAGAGTGCATTAGTTTTAGCTATGTGTACCTAATAAAGTGAGTGTACATTTGTTTAGTATGTATTTATTTACAAACCCTATCAGTCCCAGAGGAACGCCGGTGTCCCGTCCAGGCTTGCACACAAACTGACTGGTCCATCTCAGTGTCAATAGCCCTGGTCCTTATGAGCAAAATCAGCAATCACACTCGGTTGTAACACCTTATAGTGATTCAAGCAACATGTGAGCATCAAGTTTGGTTGTGTCTAGAGCTGCAACGATTAGTCGATTAATTGATTAGTCGTCAACTATTAAATTAATTGGCAGCTATTTTGATAATCAATTAATCGTTTGAGTCATTTTTTAAGAAAAAGTGTCCAAATTCTCTGATTTCAGCTTCTCAAATGTGAATATTTTCTGGTTTCTTTAGTCCTCTATGTCAGTAAACTGAATATCTTTGGGTTGTGGACAAAACAAGACATTTGAGGACGTCACCTTGGGCTTTGGGAAACAGTGATCA
>NTHP01000347.1:818943-839796 GCA_003416845.1 Oplegnathus fasciatus | reverse complement strand
TCACCTTGGGCTTTGGGAAACAGTGATCAACATTTTTCACCATTTTCTGACATTTTATGGACCAAACAACTAATCAATTAATCGAGAAAATGATTGACAGATTAATTGATGATGAAAATAATCGTTAGTTGCAGCCCTAGTTGTGTCCCATTTTCCCTAAGGTTTGCTCAATAGTTTATTGGTTAAGATGGTTTGGTGATCTATTCACATTCTAGGTGTTGAGCCTTGACAAATCTGTGTTGTTTCACTTCATCATCAATTTTCGTCTGTTTTATTTATTAGTTGTGAGGCCGTTGTGAGCCCAACATTGCTGTCAGTTTCGCCTAAATCCTCACAGATTACACTGACTAGTTGTGCTGCAGTTCTGTGATGAGCTGTCATATTTGACACCTTCACAGTTGTAATAAAATGCATTTTGTAACAGTTTTTCCAAGACGCACCTACACTCTACATGTACTGTATATAGGCCTATAATCCATCATAAATCTTAAATGCAACTATTCACATCAAATGGATCTTCACTTTCAAATAGCACTGGCTATTGTGAAAAAGAAAATACGCAATGCATCCATATTTGAAGCAAATAAGAGACTTTGAGAGGATGATAAATGGAAGTAGTACAAAAATGCATTTTTGGACCTGATTTAAACACAAAGTTCTACCTTCTGTTCCATTCCATCTACATGTGTGTCACCATTACGACACAATGATGGAACAGAATGTGACTGACTATAAGATATATAAAGACTTTAACTCCATCATTTCTGTCATTTCAACCCTGTTCGTTGGTTCATTCACTTGAAGACAACCTTGGAGCATTTCGCCTAGTAACAGTTATCATTATTCACTGAAATTCAGTACAAAACATCACTGACATCAAGTCGCCTTTCGACGTCTGGTAAGTTAATTCAGTATTCCAAATGCCACTTGTTATCACAGAGAAAAATCACAAGTCTCTTCTTCAAGTCAGGCTTTCATGAACATCTGTTTGTAATGTAGATATGAAATCCCATTTTGTTAAACTGTATTTGATTCCACTTGCTAGTTGACATTGGCAGAAAACAGAGATAATACAGATAAGTACAGTATGTTAGTAACATGATGAGCAGATATTTTGAGAGATGAGTTTTTTTTTCAGCTCATACATTACTGTAAAAGTTTCCATCTGTATTTTAACTCTGCTGACATCAAAATACCAATAATATACAAATAATATACAGCTTTGTTTGTGGAGTTTTTGATGAGCAGGGATAGGAACATGAATATGGCAAAAGCAGGAAGGAATCAGATCAGTGGGAATAAAGGGTTTGAAAGTCTCCTTTTTCTGAGTTAATAGTAGTTTCATTTTTATGTATTTCAAAGATTTCATTGTAATATAAGCATAGGTTTACTTAGCTGTAGTATGGGTTCATTTTTAAATAAGGTTTACAATAAATATGCATATTTATGTAGAAGTATATTTCTAAGTCTTTAACTAGCTTTATTTAGTTTCAGTCTAGGTTTTAAGGTCAAAATAATAGATGATTGACTGATTCTGACAGAAAACATCCCTCCATGTCAACTTCTTGCTGTATGGCTGTCAGGCGAGACATTTGTGTCTAAATTCCTTCTTTTACTCTCCCTTCAGGTGTGAGAAATCAACAGCAGATTTCATCTTCCACCATGACTGACAACCAGGACCTTCAGGTCGCTGTAGGAAGCCTGATCTCCTCCCCCTCCTCATACTATGAGGTGCAGGATCTCCTGGGGTGTGGCACCTATGGAGAGGTCACCCAGTGCAGGAAGTTAGCCACCAATGAAATGGTGGCTATGAAAATCCTCAAATCCAGGAAGTGCATCGAGGAAGCAAAGGAGGAGGTGCGACACAAATTGTGTTTAACAACATTTCCCTTGTGAAATTATTTTAAAATCACATTACATTCACATCAAATCTCTCTCTGACATATATTGGACATTCCCCAGGCGGCGATTCTAAAACACATGAAAGAGCTCGGCTCAGACAAGTTTAACATCGTCAGATGGAACGACTCCTTCACCTACCAGGGCCGTTTTTGTCTGGAGTTCGAGAAGCTGGACATAAATCTCTGTGAATTCCTTCAGAAGAGTTATTTCCAGTGTCTCCAGTTGGCGGAGATCCGCCCCATATTGAAACAGGTTTGTTTTTGGAATACAAACGTTTTAACACAAATCGCCTTGTAGGGTCTAAAACAACGGATCTCTCAAATGCATATATTAGTTTGCACTCTACTACTCTACTGCTGCACAGCAATTTCCCTCAGGATGAATAAAATGATATCTTATCTTATACATTTACATCTCATTTACATCTTCAGTTCTTTCACTTTAAGCTAAAAGACCTTCTAAGTCTCAGTAGTCATCATCCTTAGAAGGTACTACTATGGCTACACATGTTGGTCTATCTCAAAATTATCTCAGGGTAGAAGCTATGTTTATGTGTTCGTATAATTGACTGTACGTTTGTAATTATTGACAAAAACTGTAATACATTTTGTTGTAGTTTTTATTCACAGAAGTAAATATTTGTTTTTTATTGCTGCATTTTAATTTTGGAAGAAAAAAATCCATCAATAAAGACGTTTTTAGTTTTGGTGATGAAATGAACACTGCCAGACAGTTGATTTTTACCGTTATTCATGATTTCAGTTGGCTACAGCTCTGGAGTTTCTAAAGAGTGCAGGCATCGTCCATGCAGATCTAAAGCCTGAAAATATTATGATGGTGGATCATTTATGGCAGCCATTGAAAGTGAAAATCATTGACTTTGGCTTAGCCTGTAACAATCCCAAGGCATGGACGGGTGTGACTGTTCAGACCCTGTGGTACAGGTAAGTAACTGAGAGCACATCTGTATATCTGGGACAGCTGTGTCACAAAGGATATCACGTGAATGAAATCCTGCACGCTGCCATCTCAAGTTTTCAGTCAGGCTTACGTCTGACCAAAACACTGTATATTTAAGGAACTGACAGTTAAGTGTAGACAGTAAGCAGGAGTTTAATACTTAGTTAGTCTTTATAACCACAGTAATGTGTTTGTGATTCTCTCGCTTGTCTAAGATCTCCGGAGGTTTTGCTGGGAACTCCCTTCAATGAGGCTATTGACGTATGGTCTCTTGGCTGTACTGCCGCCGAAATGTTGATGGGCACTCCTCTGTTCCCAGCCAGTGATGAAAATGATATGGTCAGTATTACACTTCAACAGTATTACACTTAAAACACAACAAAAATGTCAATTTCAGCCACAATGTCTTATTTATTTAAATTCCCACATTGGGTGACAATAGCGAGAGATAAGCCATGTCCCACTGCATTGTCACGTATTTTTAGCATTTTCTTTAACAAGACAAAACCATGACTCTCATTTCAAGCTAGAGGCACTTAATCTATAAAGTAATGTTGTGCCCACAGATGAGACATATCTTACACACTATTGGAAAGCCTCCAGACCATCTGCTGAATGCTGGACTGCATACAAGACAGTTTTTCTGTAAAGAGAACACAGGATTGGCACCCCGCCAGTGGAGATTTATGGTAAGATTATTTAGCCGTCATCTAGCTGTGTCTACATTTTTATGTCTTTGCTTTAGTCTGTCACCGTGTTTGGAACAAATTAGCTAACTTAAACATGTCTTCTCTTCAGTCACAACTCGAAGTGAGAAAGTTCACCTGTAGCCTGCGCACAGTTCGCAGCCTGAGTGATCTAAAGAAGGTAGGATGTCTCTTTTGGGAAACATGTTTTTATATCTTGAACATGAAGACATATAACAAAACAAGTCCAGATTTTCTTACCGTTTTATTTTATTCTGATCCTGGACAAGACGTCACATAATCTCTCAGGAGAACATGCCAGAGCTGATGAAGTTGACCGGGCGTGCTTTGTCGACTTGCTAATGAAGATGCTGCAGGTGGATGCTTCTGAAAGAATTACGCCAAGCCAAATCCTGCAGCATCCATTTATAACAATGAGCCACCTTGTTGGCGCATTCGACAACAGCCCCCAGTAAGTGTGTGCTTAGATGTGTGTATTGTCTCTGTGCTGATATAGATAGATTAAGTTGTTTGACTCAGCGATTGGTTGTCTTCCAGTTTGAAAATGTCCCTGGAGATGATGAGCTTCTGTCAGGACCCGAGCTCTGATGATGACGAGGAAGTGGCTCTGGCGAGCCTGAAAACGTGCCCGGTTGAGGAGGTCTCCGACAGCCCGGCCAGCCCAGCCAGTTCTACCTACCATAGTGTCCCTGATGAGACTGACTGTGGTGGGGTGAGCGGCAGGGAGCAGTCCTTCCTCCAGAGCAATGTCATCAGCAGGGAAAACAGTCCCGCAAATAAGAGAAAAAGAGATGGTGTTGATGATTCAGAGTGTGGCAACAGGTAGGTGTTTGAAATATGACCATGTATTTATTATTTGATATTTTAGAGGAATAGTTTGACATTTCGAGAAATACTTTTATTTGCTCTCTTGCTGAGAGTTAGGGTTAGGGTTAGGGAAGAGAACAATGAGTCGTATCATTCTCATGTATGTGCATTAACGATGGAGCTAGAGCCGACCACATGATGATGACAAGACTCCAGGAAGTCCAGGAGGGAAATTGTAGCAGCACTTAACTCCACATAAAACCACAACTTGTTATTTCTACAGTCTTTATGCTAAGCTAAGCTAATCGACTCCCAGCTCTACAGCAGCTCCATAGTTAATGCTTACACATGAGAGTAGCAACGATCATCTCATCTAACTCTCAGCAAGAGAGCAAATAAGCCTATTTCCCAAAATGTCAAACTATTGCTTTAAGATTCAAGAGATTCAAACTATTTTTTGATCGACGCAGAAGCCCAGACACCACACCAGCTAAGAGAAGGAGGAGTGAATGGCTGGATGCAGCGCAAACAGAGACAGGAGGGCAAACAAGCCCACGGAAGTCACTGTTGCACAAAAGAAAAAGAGACGATGATGATCCATGCACAACCTCAGATGACAACTCCCCAGCAAAGAAGAGGAGGAGTGTAAACCTCAATAAAGAGCTGATGGACAGTGTCAAAAGTAAGCTCATCTATGGCAGCACACACACACACACACACACACACACACACACACACACACACACACACACACTTGGGAATAACTCATTTAAATGTTATGGTGGCTTATCATGGAAAATCTTAATTGACCCATTCTCAGAACTGCTCATTAAGATTCGACACTGGAGGTATTTGATGGGACTTAACTTGGATATAGCCTATCTCGTATGGTGAGATATTTTACCAGTATCAGCTTGGTAAACAATCAAACATCCCCCTTTTTTTTTAGAACTACTCAGTAACAAAGAAGAAGCCCGGTCCAGCTTGACCCAGGTCGCTCATCTCAAGAAGAGGAAGAGGGCCGACAAGGAGGCTTTAGGCTCGAAACAAGAAAACACCTTTCCAGTCAAGAGGAGGAAGGGGAGTGTGGATGGAGGAGAAGTGTGAACCCACCAGACCGATACGATCACTTAAAACAATGTTGACGTGTCGCTCCAGTCAGACTGACAAAACTGAAGTGATCAAATTGAAGAGTCAAGCTCTCATCTTTATTGCATTTATTGTATTTGTTCTTGTTCATTCTTTTATTCATTTTCATTCATGTTTGCTTTCTTTTAACTTTGCTGTAACTGCTTGATTTAGAAATAAAAATATTGAGAAGAAATTATGAAGTGATGAATTTGGAAATGGTTAAACTTGAGACCTCTTTGTAAACCCATTACCTGGGCCCACAATCGTCTGCCTGAACGTTTTGAACTATCCCCAGTACTTGATAATCATTTATTACATTTTATTATCTTACTTTTATTTTGTCTTTTCTTCCCGTTGTTCAAAACCGCCTCTTTGGTTTCCTTGAACAACTGCTGAATTTAGGTCAGAATTTAGCACTGACACTAAATGAACCAAAGCACAAAATGATTTAGTTAACTAAATGACTTAATTGTAATCTAGCATCCTCATGGTTTAATAAAATACGATAACAGTTTGCTTTGCTTAATGGTAACTGTTCTTTTTAAGATTGGTAAGATTACATCTATGTTTTTCACTTCCATATGTAAATAAGCCTTTGACATCAGATGACTGGGAGTATTTTGGCTAACAGGGGTTATATAAAGTAAATTTTCCCCTTCAGTTTTTCTCTGCCTCCATCGTCTGCCAGTTAAATTAACTCTTAAAGTTTTAGGTTTAAAGGGGAAAACATCAAATTCTTCCTGTTTTGTACGATAAAGCCAACAAGTCCTCCAAGCTAAACGGCAAAATATGCTGCTTTCTGATCCGAGCCACTATCGTCAGGATGAATACTTATCAGAAACGATTCAACGGTCATTTGAAACGGCATATGACATATAAGGCAGTCTTCTGATCTGCCACCATTATGGTTTAGATTTGATTAAATTTAAACACAACACTGATAAAGGTTATGGAATGATCATGGTCACGGTAAAGAGAAAAAACACAAGCAATGTTGCGTGTTGGCAGGACACAGGATGCAAACTGCCGTCTCTCATGTCATTGTCAAACCCTTAATATGCCCGACCATCCACCTCCTCTCCTCTCTTAGAGGATTTGCAGCGCATGACTCTACGTCTGCCTTTGCTTCTGAGAGACAACAGTCGTAATACACAGAGACACAAAAGATCCCTTTGAACAAACAACTAACACTGTCGTTTTTCTTTTGAGGACAGTCTCTGTAAGGCATCAGGTTTGCGGTCATATCCGAGCTGGTGACACAGAATGTAAAATGAAGTGTAGAGGGGAGCAGAGGCTGCCAGCTTCTTGGTGATCTCCTGTATTCACTGTAATCACACTGATGCCTCAACATTCTCATGTAGTGCTGAAGAGACAAAACAAACAGTGCAGTATATTATCCTGTCAGTTATGGTATCACAAAAAATAAACTGTGTGTATCGCAGCTTGTGGCAGAGAGGTGTAGGTGGCTCCGTTGTTTGTCATAGAACATGTGAACACACACACACACACACACACACACACACACACACACTGTAATTGAAAACCTACCCCTTTAACATTGTGAAATGCCCTTAAGCCCTCTGGAATACTCTGTTCATCTCACCTCCCACCTCTCTCACACACACAGTAGAAGGAGAAAGCGAAAGAAAAATGGTTTAACATTATTACAGTTCAGATATAAGGTCAGTGAGAAGCCATCTGTCTTTCTCACTCCTCACTACTCTCTCTCTCTCTGTCTAGCCGCCGAAGCATAAAACCAAAATTCGATTTCACCCTTGAAGGAGACTTGTGCTAATTATCTGTTAGATTGGTAGGAGGAAAATAGACAGGCAGACAGACAGGACAGACAGACAGACAGGTTACAGTAACACAGAGAGTCTCTTGAGAGACAGAGCAAGACGCTGAACCCCCGTCTGCATTTAACTCTGGTATCTTTATGATTAAACTCTCAATTTGCTCCTACAAATTTCACTTCAAATATATTACAAACATATGACAACGTCATATATATGTCTACTTGTTTCAACACTCAGCTGGAGCTGACAACGAGTAAAATATTCAAACACAAGCTGCTGTTGTGTTTGACTGCACACCACGGCTCCATCAAACTGAAATGAATCAGATGTATAGGCCATCACTTCAGTATATCATCTGCAGAATAACGGCCAACTAGCAGAAACCTTGTTTTTTCTTACTTTGTTGGAACTCGTTGGATAAATAAGGTCTGTTTTGTTGGGCTTGTTTATGTGTGTTTATGTGGTTTTCAAGCCTTAAATAAGGCTTTTCAAATATAAACAAGAGAAGCACAACTGCGGAGTTTAAATATATGTTACAACCCCGGCTCAGGGGGAAGCAACATGAAGGAGTTGGATATTTAGCTTCTTTATTGTATAGTTTGAAGAAATGTAGCTGGCACTGGTATCCATGCCGGCAGCAGCTGTACTTCTACTCCACTACATTTCAGAGGGAATTTTACTTTTTACTCCACTACCTTTATTTGACAGCTTTAATTACTTGCTACTTCACAGATTAAGACTTTACATACAGAACCTGTGATGAGTTTAGAACATATTATGGACTATTATTGATGAAACTCCCCAACAGGATATAAAACAGTTACAATCAGCACTGCCTCCACTATAGCTACTCACACATGAGTGCATCAGAAATTATAATCCAATATTTTTATTTTTAATACTTAAAGTACATTTTGCTAATAATACTTACTTACTTGTATTTATATTTATATTTATATTATCAATGCAGGACTTTTACTTGTAATGGAGTGTTTTCACAGTGTGGTACCTATTGCTGCTTTTACATAAGTAAAGGATTTGAATACTTCTTCCTCCAATATAAATAGAAAATAATGAATTTCTAAGACACTCAGGGGATCATTAGTGTTAGGAGGTTCAAGACCACCCGAGACCCCCCGTCTTTTGCATTCTGATCTCACTATAATATAAAATACAGTTCTGTGAGTTTTGACAATGCTGGGTTGCACAACATGAGTTTATAAAGATGAACCCTGGTCCAAGCCATAAAAGCCATCACTCATTCTCACTCACTCAACAAATTATGTGAATACAGAATATGTACAGAGCAGATCTTTTGCTTCAAGGCCTAAACCCAGCAGACTGGGGTGTGATGATACATGCTAAATAATAGCTTTACTTTTTTACTACCATGCTTGAGTAAAATACAAATAATTGCCAGATTTCCTCTATAGGCTTCCCCAGCCCCCTCTCTCTCCCTTTCTCTCTCTCTCTCTCTCTCTCTCTCTCACACACACACACATAAAAACAGACAAATGTGCCTACTCACTTGGCCGATAAATGTGTGAGAGTGTGTGTAAGTCATCAGTTTCTCCTTTGAAAAAGGCTGAATAGCCCAACAGCCACAGAGTGAATTGGTGCCACACACTCAGCCTCCAGTTCTCCAGATCGCACGACTGTGCCTACAGACAATGATGTCACACATCTTCTTTTTTTTTTTTAACTCTTATCATACAGACATGCATACAAGTTGTGAAACATTATTGTCAGTGTATTATTTGACAGTGCAGCGACAATATATGAACCATATTTTAAAGCTTGTGACCTTCCAATAATAGCCGAGTTATGTTAGATAAATATATAATTCATGAAAAAATAAAACAGAAAATAATAACCTTGAAATGTAAATCAAACATCAAATTCCACTCATTGTGCAGTAAAAGACTAATGTGTGCCGTAAACGAAACAGTTGTGTTTTAAATATTGTGTAAATATGTGTTGTATCATCTTATCCCTTCTCCCCTGGACTTGTTTCCTCACTTCCCATCTGATTTCTTCTCTTCTCTCTCAATCTCCTTCCATCTCGTCCTATCTCACCCCCATTTCATTCCTTTTCATCATTTGTTTCATCTCTTCCCATCTCCTCTGAATAACCTCGTGTCACTCCTTCTCCTCCCTTCTTACGATAGACCGTAAAATAATAATTCTTCGTCATGTCATATCAAACAGTGTCATCTCATTTCGTCTTCACTCCTTGCTGAATGAGCAATAGAACAGAGTCCTAATGCAGTGCAGGCAGTGACTGGAGTTGATGGCATTGATTGCCACAAACACAAAACACAATACAGTCTCAGTGTGAGAGACAACAGCAGACAAGACTCTTTTCTCCTCATCACAACAGGAAACAAGTCACAGACATGTCTGTCTGTCTCTGTTTCTCCTCCCATCTCCTTCCATCTCCAGACTCAGGCCTTTTATGTATATGTAAGGTTCATTATTTTCAGTATTTTATTATCAAATCCACATGCAAATCAGAAATATCATTTGTAATGCTGACACTTTTATTTAAACTGATTATTGTTATTATATTTAATAATCGTGAGGAATTCAGTGCATAAAATGGCTCATTTGTGCTTTGTGCCCATTTATTCTTCCCTCTCTATGACTGTAAGCATTTTCTGACCTCATATACTGTAAACTGTGTCCTCCTCCAGAAGTAAACCTAACGTTTGGGTTCTTGAGGACATAAAGTCTGGATGAAATCTGTGTTTTTTTAACCTATCTGCTGCTTTAAAAAAATGTGTGTATTTTCTGTATAAGATACACACAGCAGAGCCTTTCTGTATAAAAAGAAAGGTAAGAAGTCAAAGAGGAGAGGAGGAAAAGAGAAACATGCCTTAAAAACTATACTAAAGTATCAGAAATAAATTCTGCAAAACACTAAATTACGTTCAATGCAAATGTTTCCATAATCCTCACTTTCTACAATATCTGTGCATGGTCAAAACAGATTAACCACACGTGTAGTATTAGTGACCACACTCAGCGCATAAAATATATGACCAAGGATCTTTAATGCAGATAAAAGCAACTTGTTCCTCCCAGAGTTTCATTAAGTTCATGCAAAGGAACAACAGGTCAAAGGCATAAATACTGGGAAACACCAGCTTGCGTGCTAATTGTGTGTACAAATTCCGGTATGGCGAGCGTTAGGAAAAGATTATGGCAAATTGAACGTGGTCGAAGAGTAGCGTAATATCTCTTGAAAATCTTGTCTTCACTTAGAAACAACTTCTCACCTTGCTGCAGTGGTGTACTCCAGAATCCAGAGGTGAAACAGGACTGAAACTTTCAACTAGAGAGGGCAGTGAAACACTCAGCCAGGTGTTAAGGTACTTTTAAAAGTATGCTCAGGGTGAGGCAACAAAAACACTTGGTTAAGGTTGGGGAAAGGACACAAGCTCCAGTCTCCTGCTCAAAAGTCTGCCGCACTACACGCCCATCCACCACCTTGACCTTCACACTCTTACTTCCCGCCTCGCTACGTGAAGGGCACATACCTTTCTGCATTGGCACTTAACGTGAGCATTGGATGTAAATTGTGAAGTGTAGAATTGTCCAGTATGGACATATCTCGTAAGGGTTTTGGGTGAGGAAATACCATTACATCACATCGTATTTTCAAGGCCTTTCAAGTTTTTCAAGCCAAAGCTCCTGAGAGGGAGTAAAAATCTCTTTGGTCTCCTCTTAGGCAAAAACATAATGAAACAGAAAGATGGAGAGAAGGAGAGAGGGGATAAAATTATTAAATGGCAGATGGCAAATCTCAAATCATACAGCCCCTGCTTGCCTAACCCATGCTCCATCACAGGACAGCCCTTTCTGGGAGCATGGCCAAGTGCTTGAGTGGTATTACACCAAAAAGTGGATTTTCACAAATTTGTCTTGAATTTGTGCCAGCCAAGAGGAATTTATTGTAATTTAAAAGCACATTTATCCATTAAAAAAATATCAGCTGAAGTGTGAAAATGCTGTAATGGCCATAATACCTGAAAGGAGTGCTGGTATCACATGACTACTCATAACAGCGAGGTGTGCGTTATGGTCTCACATCTCGGCGGGGGTGCCCATGTGAAAAATCAAAACGCTTCACTTCAAATATCTGTATACGTGTTTACGCTTTATTTTGTCAAAATGGATGTTAGGCGCTGCCAAAAATCTAAAACATCATTTTGGTGGGTGCTGTGTTGCCTTGGCAACAGACACCACATTAACCACTTAGAAACGGGCCGAAAGGCATTTCACAGGAGGACGCCGTGTACCTTGGCAGCACTCAGAGCTAAGTGTTGTTGGCCCTAACAGCATCCTCCATATCATCACCAAGGTGAGACGGCCCACATCCGAAAAATCCGCTGGAACGGACTCACCCGTCGGCTGTTTGTTTTGGGTTCACAGGAAGCCACTGAGAGCCAAACATTATTTTATATATATGGCTCTGGTGCAGCTTAATAAACAGGAAGACCTCCCCTCTGCTCATGGAAAACAATACCAATAAAAAACCCACAGTTGCAGACAGAAGCTAAAGCTGTAGAGTTTCCTGGAGATGTCCTCTCATTTTGTGGAAAGCTCACAAAGAGACATTAAGATACATATTTATGGCCCTTCTGTTACAGTTAGCCTCTTCAAATAAAGCACAAAGGGTAAACAGCAGCCATACAGCCACTAAGATATTATAGTCAGTCCCAGTGGGCGTAATGTCAAAGTGTTGTGGATTATTTCTTTGTTGTCTTGAAGAGAAGGCTTAATCACCTTGAACGGGATCTCCTTTACCATTGACCACTGTGCAGCTCAGGACTGTGTATGAGTGTGTAGGTGTGTGTATGAGTGCATGTGAGCGTGTTGCCTGATCATTTGGAGCATGAAGAACAGAAAGAGTTTGCAGATTAAGGGAAGCTCAGGGGATTATGGTCATTTCCTGTCTGTAAGCTGTAAATTAGTCCTGCAGTACCACAGGGGAAAACAGACCCAATGCCAAAGTCCTGCTGAACTCAACGTACAGAACTACCTCGTTGACTAGCCGCAGACCCAAGATGGCTCGTGGGCTTTGCATCTCAATGCCAATAGTACGAAAGTTTTGTAAAACTTTCACCATGAAATACTTCTTTTGAAGAGTGGCTTTGACGATGTACACATCTGGGGTCATATCATTGATATTCCTGTGGATTTTTGAGGGCAGAAAATGTTGGAAATGAAATCTAAAACATACATCAGGATTTGGCATCACTCTGTCAGAATCAAAGAGCAAGATCTTTGCAGAGATGCCATTTTGGGTCCGTATTTACACATAAAGTAATCCATCATAGATGAGGCAGCGATACTGCTACTTTTTCCTCCAACAAGAGCTTTAATACACCGGACTGCATTGCAGATCATTAAGGTACAATGGTGTGTTCAGTCTGAATGTGACGTGGCTGTGAACCGGCACAAATTCACTCTGGGTTGAAAGTGTTTCAACTTGAGCAGAAAAGTTTGACCTATCCTGAAGCTGCATGACTCCACTCCTTAAACGCAAGTTTTGAGATCAGGTGTAATATGAGGTGTCACACCAACACATACACAGGCACACTCCACACTAACACACGCGATCAGCGCTCACAGTGAGGTGAAAGTTCACGTGTTCACGTCTTTTCTTGACTTGAGGTTTGCAACACATTTCAGCTGCAGATATGCAGATCATAGTAACAACAACGTTTATTGGTACAGGGTCCCACCGCAGGGTCATAACACGTTACAAGCAACTGGAGCTACAGTTCAGAATGCAGCAGATCCAATAGAATAAATACTTTTCTTCTTGTTCAGAACTAAAATGATGACAAACCTAATGCAGTGGTTGTCTTTGGTTCCCTCTCCTCACTGGGGTCTCAAAGTACATAGTATATGCTTAGTGGTGATGTTACAGACATGGCATGTCTTTCTGGTAGAAATGAGGATCTAGTAGCCTCCTCTTGCACTCAGTCTCAACATCGTTCTCAGTATTACTGTTATATCATTGGTCTACCAGACAAGGATGTTTGCAAATCCAAGCCAGTGAACATTTGAGACTAAGGGAACTAATAATGCTGGAGACTATCGTTAATTGGGAGTGGTGTGGTGGAGAAGACCACATAGCAGCTTGATCCAATCCACCTGAAAGCCAAAGGAACCAATCCAAACCAGGACTCCAAACGCTGTAGTCCCTCTCAGTCTCAAATATAAATTGCCATGGCTCTGCTCCAGTCTGTGCAAGTTTTTGATTAGAGCTGAAAAAGACACATCTCTAGTCAGACAATCAGAGCACAACAAATTATTGCATTGTGGCCAGGAGGCAAAACAATGTGAACGAAAGACTTTACTACAACTGTGGAGCATTTTACCAGCGAGGAAGCATCCCTCCAGCTATTTACTCATTCATAGCTCCATCTGTTTAACCACATATATATACAAATATACTGAAAAAGCTGTGTTTCAGTACAAATGGTGTTTATTCTGCCTCATCATGACTCTGGTCCTTTCAGCTCCCCACTCTTATCTATTCATTTATCTTCTCTGTCTCTCTTTGCCCTTTCTCTACAGCATTTTGTCACCACTCTTCTCTTCTCTTCTCTTCTCTTCTCTTCTCTTCTCTTCTCTTCTCTTCTCTCACTGTCTTTTCTCCTCTCCTCTCGCTTCCACAAGCTCTTTGTTAGTTGATTAGTGGCCTCTTTCACTTGCTCTGCTCACACACACACACCCGACAGACTAGGTTGTTTGGTTGGAGTATTTTTAGCAAAGCACAGACTGGCAACATTGTATTGAGTAGGTTTTGACAACAGTGCTGTTATTTAGAGAGTGTGTGTGTGTGTGTGTGTGTGTGTGTGTGTGAGAGAGAGAGAGAGAGAGAGAGAGAGAGAAAGTAAGAATAAGAGTATCCATTAGATTTGTGTGAATGTGTGGCTTCATTACTGAATATGCGTCTTGAGGGTCTACATTGGCCATCCATTGCTTGCCAAAACCCTAATAGTGAACACTGTATTTCAGTGAACAGACTTTCTCTCTGTGGCCTGTAGTGACTATCACCACCACTCTGTAACCTCCCCACTGGTCCACTGACATTTCTACACTTCTGACAGTCAAACACACAAACCAGTGAGATGCAAACAACTCAACTTTCTATATCTAGTTAATGCAAAGTATGGTATATTGACTTTGAACTGAGATTTATTTGCAGTGACATTTGATGGCTCAGATATTAGACACATCTCAGAGAGCACCTGCTAATTAAAAAACGGGAATTTTTAAAAACATGTCCTACCTCACACATAACATGCCTGTGCCTACATGTCCTCTTATGAGGCTAGTGACAGGTGACAGTGGCCATTCTGGTTAGCAGGCCAGCCCACTCTGCTGTAGATGTAGGCAGTTCAGGTTTTATTTTGGATGGCAAAGTTCCAAATTGTTACACAATAAACATAACAAATTAAACAGTTCACCCTTTCAAGATTGTCTTGGCATAAAACAACTCTACATGTCCTCCTGTTGTTCTCCTGACTTCTCCCAGGTGTGTCGCATCGGCGGCTAATGAGTCTAGCTGCATGCTGCAGTTTGACAGGTGATCCACACTCCTCACAGTCACACTTTCCTTGAAGGCTAAATTATTTTATATAGCTTATATAGCTTTTTGCACCTCGTCCTCAATGACAAAAGACATAAACAGGCATACAAGTGAAACACAATGCAGCAACACTGCACATTTGGATGCTAGGAGTGGCATCTTTACATTGAAGTGATGCTTTTCTGTGGGAAAGCACATTGGTGGACAATCACTTCATCAATCACTTAATCACACTGTTCTCTGGTTTATTTTGTGCTTGGCTAGTTACTTGACTTATACACAACTGGACTGGGCGTCATTAGCATGCAGCCTGTTAGCTAAATCGAATGCTCGTCGTTATTGATTCACTCTTGAAATAGCGACTTTGACCTTTTGATGGGGAAGTGGAAGGAAACAGAATACAGAATGGTTTGCCAGCCTCACCAAATGTTTCTTCAGAGAGTGTGTACCAGCTGCTAATGGTCCTATGATGATGAGAACCATCAGGTTTTAATTACAGCTGATGTTTATTACGTTTGTTCTGTGAATTTTCATCGATGGACAGATATTTTTTTAATGGAGCAGATATAATTGCTGTCAATACTCCTTATGTATTGTTGTTTTTTTCTTTTGGCAACAAATACTGTTGTGTTTCATGCCAATAAAGCTAATTTAAGTTGCTAATTTGAGAACTGGCTGTTGAAATGTAAAAGCTTTCATGATCAAGAAAAAGTGAATATGAAAATTTAGCAGATTATTACTTCACAGTACACCCCTGTTAAAACCACCACCCTGCTGGTTTTGCTGGTCATGTTGTGCTTTGTAGTATTTTAATACTCCGTTATCAGCCCTGCTGGGGGGACGCAATGTTGGCTTTTACTTATTTTATGTCACTCTGGATAAGAGCATTGGCTAAATGCCTCAAATGGAAAGTGTGAATATAAGAGCTTCAAGCATGGCACTGCTATGCTAACAGTAAAGCCTGTGACCTCTCTGTGCCACCCAGACACACACACACATACGTCCACACACACAGAAGTGTTTTCAGTGTCCCTCTGTGAACCTTAGTCATCTTTCTGTTCTTCTGGTGAAACTCGGAGCTGGGCTGTTGGTTTAATTAAGACAAAAGTGGCCCTGAAAATCCTCCAAATGTGAGAGCTCCAAACCCCCTGTGGAGCAGAGAGCGACAGAAAGATAGAAGAGAGGGAGAGTGATAACGAATCGCCAAATCCCGGATTTAGAAAGAGATGGACCCGTCAAAGAGGGACTGAAAGAGGGTGAGAGTGGATAAATGAACCTCTAACAGACTCCAGTGTCTGTGAGTATATACTGCATGTGCGCGCATGTGTTTAGGTAGGACTGAACGCCATGCTACCTCAGGATATCTGAGAGTATGACTGACCAAACCAGCCTGCTACAAAATTATATCACAAGGAGGGTTATATTAGAAATAAACTATACAGCTATCAAAGCAAGAATACGAGTTGTAGAGGTTGGATCAAGTCAGTGGTGTGCAAGTAAGTCTAAAGTCTTGACATTCAAATCAATCAAAAGTCCACTCCCAAGTGAAGTTCCAAATTCTGTGTTTTAAGTTCTAAACAACACAAAATGCAATTAAAGCCATTTCAGAAATGTATTCTCATTTAAAGTGAAAGTTAGTATTATATCAAATCAACATAAATGCTATGTAACATTGGTGTTTATTACTCTTCTAAACTTGCTGATGAAACATCAAAAGCCTTAACAGAGTCACATGGGAAAAAACAAACTGCAGTACAGGTACACAGGAAATATGATTCATTAACAATAGAATAAACAAAACAAAGCAAGTAACCGAGTGATCTGAACCGTATATATACAATTAAGTGGAGCACACTGATTGGCCAATAGAAGCTGTTTGTAAATGTTGCATCCTGATTGGGTATGTCATGTTAGCTGTAACTAGCTCGTGAGGGGGTTTCCAGATACGCTACAGACTCTTCCTCTGTTGGCTCAAGGAGAGTATTGAGTCATTCAGTTCATGAGATTAAGGTCAAAGTGGAGTCATGAGTCACTGGTGAGAAAGTCAAAGACACTTTATTTATGTATGTTTTCTTGAGCTTGAAGTTGTCAAAGTCTGAGTCATGTGACTTAAATCCACACCTCAGACATGTTAGTATAAAATACAATGCCCTAAGGTAGTGGTGTCCAAACTACAGCTGTCAGATGTGTGTTGGCTTAGTCCAAGGATTGCTCTGGAGTGGTTCTACATGCTGAAATCTGAAATTGACTGTTTTTTAAAAGAAAAAGGTCACAGCCTTCTTGAACTGAGCTACCCTGAGTGGTTGGCAGACTTCGCTTTCTTAGTCGATCTCACTGGCCATCTGAAGACATTGAACAAAAACTTGCGAGGAAAAGATGGGCTTGTGTCGCAAATACAGTATATGCACAAGTGAAATCATTTGTTGTGAAGCTTTCACTTTCTGAGAGGCAAATCAGTGACGGCAACGCTGCACATTTTCCAACCCTCCAGAAACATCTCCAGTTTCCCAAACATGACTGAAATATGTGATCGTGGTGACATCACTGATCACAGAATTTAACCAGTGCTTTCGAGATTTTGTCCCTCTTGAGAGGGACATGAACCTGTTCTCAGATCCCTTCTCTGTTGATGTGGGAGGACTTCAGGAGGACATGCAGTTGGAGCCTATTGAATTTCAATGTGATGACACTCGAAGTCGCAGCTCCCCCTTCTACAGGGGCTTGGAAAAGTCCAGATTTCCCCAGATGAGGCGCCATGCCAAAAGGATGTTATTTGGCTCTACATACATATATGAGTAAACATTTAGGCCTTATGACACTGAACAAGTGCAGGCTGAAGTCCAAGATGACTGACAGTCACCAGTGTACTTCAAATCTCCACCACAAGACTTTCACCTGACCACAATTCTTCAGTCCAAGGCCCAGCATCACTGTTCCCATTAGGAGTGATATTTACTAGTGAGTGAAATTTAATAGTGATAAAATCATCTTACTACAGATTCAAGTCCGCACAAACTGCTTAAAACTCACTTATTAAGATATACTTTTTTTCTGCATGTGGCCCCTGGCATGAAATGACACACAACACTGGATATTTATAAGAATATAAAAGAGAAATGTCATACTCACCTCATAGGAAGCAAAAATACTGCAAATCAACACGGCATTGTGGTATTGTTATACAGTTACACACATAACTCCCTGCAGATATTATACAAATATTTCACCAAACTTATGCAAGATGAAAACACCAATGAGGTCACTTTAAATTCTCTATAGAGTACCGTTTTGCACACACACACACACACACACACAAACATGCACAGAGTAAAGAGGCAGAGTATTCGAAGCAGAGCAGGCAGACACACCTGAGAACCTGCATGCTCTGTTTGAGGAGGGAGACCTGTTGTTACCTGTCTTTAGGCTGGGTTCACACACACACATACACGCAAATACACACAAGGTCTGTGGCTAAACAAACCAGCAACTCCAGGTGTGTGTGACTGTGTGTGTGTGTGTGTGTGTGACTGTGTGTGTGTGTGTGTGGGCAGGCGGACCCTCCATCAGCATCCTGTCACACACAAGATGTTTATCCAATTTGTCAAGATAATCTTTCCTCAAACTGGCTGCCAAGGAGGGTGCCTCAGCTCTCTCTCTCCTGCTCACACACCTGGGGGAAGGTTCACCGATACCCACTGCTTGGCCTGAAATGGACGCCCTCTCCTCCATCTTGCTGGCAGGTAGCTTGTGTGTGTTTCTGCGTGTGTATCTGTTGTCACACCACACCACGGTCAGCTTAGCTTTGAATCTTTTTGTTTTTAGTTTTACATGTGAAACATTTCTTTAAAATGCTTTTGTACATTTTGATAGACCCACCTTAGGCTCAGAACCAGTGTTGGTTATTTTTAAAGAACCCATGAAACAGGCTTTAACTTCCAATTTAAAAGGTGGGAACAAAAACCTCAACCAATAAAACCACTATAAATGTTTAAAATGATTTCTCTGCTTGACTTACTGTATATCCCAATGGTTTTCACTGTAGAATGATTGTTTACAGTGGTACCATCACATTTCAATGGTAAATACAATACATTATATTAAGGAAGTAAAAAATTCTTATTGTTCCTCAAGATTTAGTCTACAAGTATAGGCAAATAAACAAGAGCAACTGTGCATATTATGCTAAAACTAGCACAGAGGACGTTGCATTTAGGTCCAGTATCCTGTTTTGGTCTTTACTAACTCCTGGTAAAAATATGTGTCTCTTTAGCTGCTAAATGCCAGCTAGTCACTAACTTTGTCTGTCTGCTGTTTGATGCTGAGCACATAATTTATTCCATGGTGGTCCAGGTAACATTCAACATGTTCAAGAACATGGATTTACCACAAGTCAGAGATGTTACAGTTCTCTGCCATTCTCGCTTTTAGAATGAAGCTAGTTCAGTTACTCACCATGCTGTACGCTAAAGCACATGTGTGGTTATGGTAGTTGCCTACACAATAAACTCAAAAGCAAATTTGTAATCTGTAGGTGAGCTGCCCATCACGAAGCTTTTATATTCTCAGCTTCAAAGTTGATTAGAAACCTTAACCTTGATATAGATGGAGATTACAAACCAAAACTTGAAACAGATAGTTTTCTTTCAAAGATTGAATAGTTTCTTGACCTTGAAGCTGGGACACAAAACGTTAACCAGGTAGCGCTTCTCATTACTAATCTGCTTAAATGGACCAGGAACAATGTCTAACATTTTCTACTCGGGATTAGACCTAATGTTGTCAGTTATACCTAAATAAAAATGGCACAGTGATTTGCATAAATAAGCGGCACACACCCAGGCAATGCATACACACACACACACACACACTCACAAAAATGGATGCAAAATTGCAGCAACGCTACATAAAACACACTCACATGCACAGGCTCTCTCAGTTGTATGCTGGCATGCAAATGCACACACACATAAAACACACACACACATGCATAAAGTCAAAAATCCTGGAATGTTGCAAAGCTGATGATTTTCTAATGAATGGTTTCATTGGTCATGGTGAGGATTAGTGTAAAGGGATTGGAGGGGAATATTTACATGGTTTTAATGATTCCACAACTTTATATTTAGAGGTTCGTCTTATCAGCTCCAGTCATCTCCCAGCTCGGAAAACAAACCGCCGAGTCGAGCGACGGCACAATTACACGCCTCTGCCACGCACACGTTGGTCTGTTGCCTCCGACACCATCTGTAGAGTTAATGTGTAACATATTAAAATGTCTCCGGGAGGGAGAGATGAAAGACTTCGGAAAAAAACCAAACTTAAACACTTTAAAGTCGCGAGCCCATCCCTCATCAAACATTTTAACACTCTCACTTATAAGTTTAGCTTTTTTAAATGAAAAGAACAGAGGGCTTCATGCGGATATATAAAATCCCTCTCACACTTCACTAAATGTTATTCCTTAGCTGGAAACGCTCTGCCAACATATGAAAGTGTTGTAGATTTGCTTGTGATTGTTGAGGAGCTACACTTCTATTAATGTTAAGGCCGTGACATGCTGGGCAACATTTTGGAGAAATGATGTCAGGTTATGCTGTGCTGGATTAAGCAGGACTGGATTCAAGTTCAACACCCCTGCATTGTTACAGGAGCCAAGAGGGACAGTATTCAGTTTGTTGGGATGGGTTCCTACTTTGCTTAGTGAGTCTGAAAAGTAAACCTTTTCTACAAAGGTTTGCAGGTCAGGGCTAATTTCTTTTGTTGATGTGGGTACATGATTCCAGTTTGTGCACACAAATGAGCATCATGTTATTGCAGCGCTTGGAACTGTTTAAGGTTAGTAGGAGGTTGTTCTGGCTACACAGGCTCTCTGTGAAATGCAGAGCAAAATTAGCAGTGGAGGTTTTCGACCATGAACAATGTCTATTAGCCACTTTTTTTT
>NTHP01000347.1:790038-818869 GCA_003416845.1 Oplegnathus fasciatus | reverse complement strand
TTTTTTTTTTACAATTTTGCTTTTAGTTTCGAATAAGACACATAAATATACTTTGGATTTTGACAGTTTGACAATGTTGTGTTCTCTCTGACTGCCGTTAAACATATTGCACAGAATAACAGATTGTTTACCTTCTGTTAACTTGTGGGCATGAATTATTAATTAGAGGGTATGAATTATTCATTTATGTGCACAAGTTTAAAAACATTATCTGACACCTGTTGGGGTTCGTACCTTTTGACTATACATTTTTGAAGCGTTTCATTCCTCGGAGAGTAAACCAAAATAACCCAACATCACACTTTCTGTCATTGCNACAAAATAATGAATCAAGCATATACAATATTTACATTGGTCCACATACATCTCTATGTTGAAACCCAGACAAAACTACGCACTGTTTATTTTAGACTGTCCTCACCAGAAAAAAAGACAGTATTGGTTGTTTGTTTAAATACTTAAAATGCCTGATTACCAGCAACCTCTTGTAGCAAATAAGTAGCAAAGACATGTGGTGTGAAGTGGTTATACTGCCGCAAAAGCTCCTATGAGTGAGGTTGGCGTGGATATTTGGACGTACAAAACATGTGACTTTGACCCTGGAGACCATAATTTGCACCATATCTCCTGTCATGCAATCTTTCCCTAACCTTAACAAAGCAGTTTTATTTGCATGAAATTAACCAAACCTTGAGTAGAATTTGTCAGTTGAGGTTTGTAAACACATTCACATTCAAAGTTGGCCCCTCTTCCCCGGCTCAAAGCGCATGCGCTTCTGGTGGTCCCACGTGTTTACGATCTGGCACCTGGTCGCTACGTTTTTATAGAGTCCTGCACCTCACACCCTGCGTGCTGTTATTGGCTGGGGGCTACACACCACTGCCCAAAGGTTGATGCTCAGAACGTCCCGAACACAGCAAAATAAGAAAGGGGGCAGGGTCTCTGCAGATACAGACACTGCCACACACTTCTAGTGGGTCATAAGTGATGATTGAGAGGGATTATTTTTGTATGAGTCTATACATTGTCTTTTAGGAAAATCCTACTCATTCTGCCTTTAACCACAGAGGTAGCGGATCAAAAATTGCTCATATGAGTCGTTTCTGACGAACATCCTATTTTGACATATTGTTTTAAGGACGTTTTGCCTTATTTTGGTTTCCGTTGCCAGGACGCTTTGCCCACCTACACTGCTCATAAAGGAGCTCAGGCTGTACCAGCCTTTAATGTGTGTTATCAGACTTCAGGGGAAAACGGGATGCCTTGAAAGCTGCAGCTTGAAAACCACGTACACACAACACTGCTGAGGCTTTTCTTATCTGGCCTCCAAGAGCGCTCCAATCAAAAACAGATATTTGACTTGGTGGCAGCATATGGCTTTAAAACTAGTTGTAGCCTGCTCTTTGTCTCTATGTCCTGTCTTGTGTCTTGCCCAAACACTGTGTCTCCCTCTCTCTATCACACACACACACACAGACAGAGAAACCCCTCTCTCTCTCTCCCCTCTGAGGGGAACACACACTCAAAAACAGAACGGTCTTATCTTCATCTGTGCTTTGCTGTTTTGATGAATGTTCGGATGTTTTTCCTACAGCACCCAGTGAGGTAAGTAGCCCACACACACACTGACATAGCAGAGGGAGTATTGGACAGGTTAGACAGGTTTTTTTCCACTAGGCTGGGACTAAACATGAGCTGCTTACTTATAGGAGCAGCTTGCACCATCACCACCCAGTTCACACAGACATGCTAGAAATCCCTGCATCTGAGCGACAGCAGTTCTCACAGCTTACCTTTGTGTCCCCTTATCGGCAAGCAAAAGTTTCTCAACAGGGCAATGTTGTTCAAGAGTGGGAAGGTATGTGGATGTTGCAAGTCAAGTAGTGGAAATGTTAGAGTTAGGAATGGTAGAGTTCAGGCAGGAGACTTGTTCTATTTTTGGTTACATTTATACACAGACAGAAGTGCATTACACACAGTAAATAAAAAAATCATGGCCATTAGATGACGCTGGGGTGTCTGTATCTCTGAGCTGTTTTTAAGTCTTTTGGGACAAGTTCAGCTCGTCATAGACTAACTGCAAGTCAATATAAGTGATGTACTGGTTGCCTGGTGACTGCACAGAGCCACGAAATACTCACATAACTCCCCGTAAGAGGCAAACGAGACATGAGGTGTTAATTAGCGAGCTTTAGAGGTGCTGGGAGGCAGATTTTGCCCCCTTTGGACAGAGCTGGGCTGGCTGTTTCCTCCTGTTTCCAGTTTTTATGCTAAGCTAAGCTATCCGGCTCCTGGGTGTAGACAGATATCCAGAAATATGAAGCCTACTGGTCGCAATGTTTTGAGCAAATGTTGTTTGGTTTCCAGAGTTCCACACCAACTTGTACCGAAACAGGCTGGAGTTTGCTGGACACAACAAAATTATTAATTACATTCCACTCTCACTGTAGCGCCCCCTCCCTTGACCACTGTGGCAGTACATAAACCTAGTTCAGACCCTAAATTAGAAAAGGATATAATTTGCCTAGCTGTGACGTCACACAGAGGGGCAGTTCAGGACTTCTTGAATGAATGGGGCAACGTTCTCACGTCACAAGTTGGTGAAGTAGTGAGAAGAACCAGTTTTAACTGCAAAATCCACCACTCCTAGTTTTTACTAATAGTAAATTCAGTCATTCAACCAATCAATCATATTTTGACTCGAGCAGACAGGATGAAAGATAAAAGACTACCTTTCTGTGTCTCTCTCTCCGCACACACACACCTGCTGCCCGGGCCAACTGTGGGCTCCATCATCACATGCGTCTCTCTCTGCAGAGCTAGCAGACATTAAGTCAGCCAGCCTGTTGGAGTGATGAATAGGCTGTGGACAGCTGAGAGCACCTTCTGTCAGGGAAATAGCGTGTACGTAGATGGTGGAAAGTTGCCTCAGAATAGAAACCCATTACAACCTTTTCAAATCAACATTCTTCAGTGGTCATTTTCAAGGCACAGTGGTGCATGGCTGCAAGTTACGTCAGAGAGGAAGCCAGAAATTTCTGGTTGGTATATCTGATTTGATCTTCAGCGCAGTCTAGTGCTTCAGTGCAAAAAAACAAACAGGCTACAGACATTAATGGTGCAGGAAGCTGGTGTGTTTTTGGCTAATTTCTACCTGAGTGCAACAGCTGCTGTGATACTGTATCAGTGATATTTGGCAAAGAAAGTTACCTAGATGACATAGCAGGTAGCAGGTTATTCATAAGATGGTTGTGGAGGCCAAGAATGTCACTATGAAAGTGTGGTTTCCTCTGCCAAATCTTTTGCAGAGTGTATGGGTGTGCTTGTACCGCGGGCACTTATCAAAGAAACTGTGAAAACAGTTTGGGATAAAACATGACAAATTAAATTATTGTGATTACAAATCAGAAAAAAAGATGAGATTTAGACCAACAGTATTAGTACAGTGACAAGAAAGCTGGATTCACAAAAGTATAGACAAGCTGTCAGAATTAGTTACATTGTTCTTCTAGCAAGGAAGAAAGTTGTGGTGGAAGTGGAAGACCAACATTTAGTCCCCATAGCAAGTATAACACAGTAATCAATCTTGTAAACATTTAACAAGAGTTAAAGAAAAAAGCCAAATAGTAATTAACAGTTACTTAGAATATTGTTTTAACAAAACATTAACCTCAGACTGCTAGCACAGTGGCTGGCTTTGGTAGGAGAAAGCTGATCGCTGGAAAACTAAATTATCAAAACACAAATAATGTTCCAAGAGCTTTGGGAGAGTAGATTAAAGATGCTTGTCAATATTTGCTTGGTCTCAGATCTGACAAAATGGCGGATGTAGCGATGTCAGTTTAACTACTGTGGAACACTGCCAGTTGCTACTGGCAACAGCACTGAAACCAACTGCTGCCGACAGAGCAGTTAGGACAGTTGCATTAGTGAGAACGGCGGTTAAACTGGTGATCAGAACTGTTAGGTTTGTGATCTTGTGATTTAAATTGACATTTTCATGTTTTTGGTGGCCATGGTGTGACATTTTCCTTCAGGGTATAGGGTGATATCACAAGCCAGACATCTGAATGGCCGTCTACATCTCTGATTTGTTCAGTGATTTGAATAGGTCTTTAAAACGGACAGGAAAAAAGGGGACAAGCGTTAAAAAACGTTAAGTTAGCTGCTCTTAACAACCGGTACCGCAGCTCCCAATTCATGAGCAGGACTGCTATATGTCAACATTTGTGGCATTACCCCTTAGCCAAAAACAGGCGTTCATTTGAATCTGGTTAATTTATCAGTAAACAGTTTCTCAATTGATCGACATAAGATTTTATCCATATTGCCTACTGCTATTCCCAGTCAGAGCTATTGATTGTGACCAAAATCATTTACAACAATGCAGGACAGCTCAAAAAACACGCCCAACATCGGGCAAGCACCAATATGACCTGTTCTGTCATCTTTAAATTAATGAACGCTTCAAAATACAGTAAGTGCATGTGTGCATGTGTGGTCACGCATAACCTGTAAGTGTCCGTATAAGTGTAAAATGGGGCTGTTAAGTGGACTAAAAAAAGTTTTCAGTGTGCCTCACTCTGGTTTTAGTTCTGTCCCAAAGCACAATGTAATGGAGCATGACAGCTCCCTGGTTCCCTGACGCCCTTTGACCCCAATCACAGTGGTGTGGGACCCTACCCTACCTTACCATGCTCACACAGACTCTCTCTCTCTCTAGCACACACACACACACCTCAGCACATTGTTTCAACAGATTAGAGGAGATTGCCGGAAAACTCTGTCAGACGTGGAGCTTGTGTGCACAGCAGAAAGAGTTAGAGACGACTGGGGAGAAAAGTTCCCACTTCCTGTCTGTCTGTATGTCTGTCTCTTATTTTCTCACTGACAGCTTTCTCATGTTAAAATGCAATGTCATTCTATAGAAGGTTAAGAGAAATGTCAATTTTCTTTATCACCAATTGACAGAGAAGAAAAAGAAGAACTGGGTTGACTCAATAGCCACCATTGCTGCCTAGTAGGCTACAACTCGACAACTTCTTAGAGCTCCTTTACTTAAATGTAAATATAGTCATTCTGTATGTATTCATCTCCTAATGAGCACTAAGTAGAACTCCTACTTAATCCACATCAACCACAAAGTTGATGAAGTTGTGTTGCATTACTTGCAGCCTGTTCGCAGCATTTTTATTCACATTGGGCTCCTGACATCACAAAGTAAATCTTTCACGAGACAAACACACTCAGTCACAGTCACTGATTACAAATTATATATGTATATATATATATATATATATATATATATATATATATATATATATATATATGACTGTAGTTATTTATTTCCATATCCACCTTAAATTTCTCTCTCAATTTTTTTTCTGCTGAAAAGCACACAGCATCATATTTCTCTAATTCTGGCATCTCTTTTCTGCTTTCCCTGTCAAATTAGGAATTGAATATGATACTGATAATATTTAAAGCATGACTATATCAGCAGATCAGAACAGAGGCCACATTACTTTCCCGAATGGTAAGGTTGCAAGTGTAAAATGCAATACAGAGACAAGAGAGAGCCAGTATGAACAAGTTTGTTATAATTAACCACGCTGACTATTTGTATTGTTGTGTTTGAGTTCTCAATTGCAGTCCTAAGATTTTAAAAGTCTTTTGGAGGTGCTTTTAATTCAAATATATTAATTTCTGTGTGCAATTAATCTCATAATAATCTCGTAATGAGCACAAGCAGGTGGTGGAAACTTTGGTACTTAGAGCTGATATTTAGAGCTGCTGACACAATTCAGTCACAACTCAAATGTACATCAGCTGCTTCAGTAAAATAAAGTGAAATAAATTTTTCATGATGTTATTACCAAAGACTTTTACACTTATGTGTGCGTTTGCATGCATGTGTCTGCTGACAAGGGGTCATGGGCCGTGATTTCGGCGGCACTGTAGTAACACGACTCTTTCTCTCATCATTAACATCAGCAACACACACACACACACACACACACACACACACACACACACACACACACACAGTTACATCTGTCTGTCCGTCTCCTGTGGTTAGTGTCAGTGATTGTCAGTGTGTGTGGCTGTGAGACGCTTCAAATACTTGTGACAGAATCCCAACCAAGCAGAAAAGAGGCCACCACACTTGTATGTACACGCACAGGCACACAAACTAGTGTGTGTGTGTGTGATGCAGATGTCCAGTGACAGCTCGCTGCTGGGGGTCATCTGGAAGCAGCTGCCTAGGGGACAGAGGGCAGCACACACACACACACACGCGCGCGCACGCACGCACTCACACACACACACGCACGCACTCATATGTAAGTCATCATGTATAGTTTGATGTGTTGTCACCAAAATTTCAATTGACACATTTGCAGCAAATCTTCAGTGACAGAAAACATATTTAGCCACAATAACACAGAACCAGAGAGAAGTTCTACTCTAATCAGATGCTGATTTGATATTGGAAGTATAAAGATTATTAACTGGGTGTACTGTATATCTGCCAACAGTGTCCCAATAAAACAAAACAAAACGGAAGAGCAAATAGCCCCTAGTCTACACAACATGATCAACCTTTGGTTTTAATTGTCCTTGTGCAGGCAAACATAAAGCATTGCATTCAGCAGTAACACAAACAGTGTAGGACAACTTCTGCAACCTACTGTTATTACTATAGTGTGTCTACTAGTGATGCAGTCATAAATTAAACAAATGCAAACTGATAAGTATTGTCAGGCAATCAGCGAAAAAACAACAACACGTTCTATGATTTCATTTTGTTAAGATTCATAACAGGATAAACTTTATTCCACATTCTGTATTTAGCTTGTTCAGTTTCTGGAGACAAGAATACAAACACAAACCCAGTCGTTATAGTTCCTTTCACCTGCTTCACCTTTGATCCACTCCTCCATCCTGATCTCTGTCTTTTCTGTCACTTTATCCCCCTTACTGTGCACCTACCCACTTCTCCCATGTTACCCCCCCACCCCACCTCCTGCAGCTGTATCCAAAAGAGAGGAGGAGGTGAAAAGGGGGATGAGGTAAGTGGAGTGGGGTGTGTGGGGGAATGGGGTGAGAAGTGGGGAGCAGGAGAAACCACCAACCCCTGTGGAGAGCACTGCTCCATTCCCACACCACAGGTGACTGCCCTCCATCCCTCCCTGCATCCCTCCTGCCCTGCCTCCCTCTTTTTTTTCCTCCAGTCCTCCCTCCTTCGTCCCTCTCACCCCAGTACCTCTCTCTCTTCTTAAAGGAACAGTTCAGCCTAAAATAAAAATATCACCAATATTGCCTCGCAAGTTTATGTTACCACCAAAGCCACAGCAAAGTGTGGTTACTGGATATCTGTCAAATGGTATTAAGACCGATTTCTTCAAAAAGCATGACTGAAGAGGCCAAAAAAGTTGCCAACCCATTACCAGACACAATGATGATAGTGGACAATTCAGCAAACCCCTGAACGTTCAATGCCAACGTTTTAAAAACTATTTTACAGTACAATATCTGTGATTGGTACGTACATGGTTACAATTAGGGTTATGTTAGAGGGGGAAAGATTATGGTAACAGTAAGAAGAAATACTATATTTATCTCTTTACCTCTGAAGTCGGAATTATTGCATATTTAGCTACAAAACACTTGGATTATGCTGCACATGCAGAAATCTGAAACACTTTTGCACCAAAGTTAGTTGTTGCCGAGAAAGCAGAGATACGACTGTAATTAAGTTTTTACAGAGGAGATAATACTTCAGACTAGTTGTTTTTCTTTCTTTCACTTCCAGTCCCCTATAATGCAATTAAATAAATGCTAATTTACCTTTCACTCTGACATAGGCTCTTTTTAGTGAGTGAAAACCTCTGTTTTACACCAATTAACAAACTTACACCAAGAAACAAAAAAGCCACGGCAAGTTAAATAATCAATTTGCAATAAAATGTTGTAACCTTGTGCTCTTGGACTTTATTAATCCAAAGTTTAAAGTAGATGTCATTAATTAAAAGAAACATTAATCTTGTTCACAAATTTTCTTTACGCATTTAGCCAGTCTGGGGGACACTGAATAAAGAAGTGAAGCAGGAGAAGTCTGGTTTTTCCAGGCCACCAAACTAATTAGAGCAAATAATATCCCCCCCTGCCACCGCCACTTCCCCAGCGTCCACCTGTTTACAGCCTAAGGTCGGAGGTTAAGGGTTAGCGGGGACCGTGCGGGGTTGTGGGGGCTCACGGGGGTCACGATGTGTCTGTGTGAGTGTGTGTGTGTGAGTGTGGTTGTGAGGGCTATGTCAGAAGAGGTGGCATTATGTAAGAAAAACGTGACTTGGCTTGTGTCCCATGTAGCACCAGATGCTTTTCCCTCGAGAGAGATTCATAATTTTAGCTTTGTTTCATGAAACTGCAACTAAAAACAGCTTTGTTTTACAGTACAGAGTGGGAGAGTTAGATGACTCATTTCTCATTTCTGAACTCCAGTTGTAGTCCTTGAAAGTGTATTTAAATCACTTCTTTACTTATTATGACGATTATTGTTACATATCACTTCATTTCTTTCCTCTCAGCTGCTGTTTTCCTTTGCCTGTGTAAAGGCCCTGCACGGCCACACAGGTGTTTTCAGATAAGACTTTATTTGCTCAGGTTTAAGTCGGGCACAGCTATGCTAGGTTTTACCCAACTCAGTGTACCAGTAAGAATGATGAAGGTGTTAGTAGGTCCGCCTTAACAGGTGCAACAGGAGTAACAGGAAAAAGAGGGAGACGTCAAACACACAGTCCTGAGAAGAAATCTAATCAGGCAAAGTAAGTGAAGTCCCTTCTGCCTGTATGTTTTTACATGTTTTGTATGGAATGTTGTATTCTGCCTGAAGTATTGGGCCATAAACCTGAAACACACACAGATTGAGTAAAAGTTAACCATAAACTACTTTTATTTCAAACTATGGCTGGACATTATTATGATTATTATTATTATTATTATTCTGTGACCATTTTCTCTGTCCCTCTTTTATATTTGAAATCATTAATTGTTTAATTTTATTATTACCATGATGTGGTAGCATCACAATGGTTCAGCCAAGATAATAACAAAACACATGCAATTATGTGGAAGGAAACACTGATTTTCATCTGTTCCTGCCAAATATGTATATTTGTTCCTACTTATTAACTGCTTGTGTCATCAGGCAGACAGTAATCAATCAACCAAAGTTTTGAGATACATTCACAACAGCAAGTAGAGATATCAGATTACAGTATCACTGCAGGTGTATTTATTACTGTCCCTGTTTCCTACTGTACCCCTGTCTCTCTACGCCTCTCCCTCTCTCTCTCCCTCTCTCTCTCTCCCTCTCTCTTGTTTGGGCCAAAACATGAGATCACCTGGCAGTGAGACATGAAGGTTCAAGTTCCACAATAGCCCTGCATCTCCTATCATACGGTGTGTGTGTGTGTTTGTGTGTGTGTGTATGTGTGTGTGTGTGTGTGTGTGTGTGTGTGTATGTATTATCACACTTCATCTCTTGTTTGGGTTTCAGTAGGTTACACACGGCTGCTGAGAGGGGGCTGTATGATTACCATTCATAGTGCTACAATGAGCTCATCTGATTTCATACGCACACACACTCTGCACACACATACGCAACATCCACACGCACACATTTCCATGCACTTAATTGAACGTAGACACAGTCAACGCATGTATACGCACTTACATGAAATCACTTACATAAACACAGACACACATGCACTACCACAAAGCTGCTGTAATGACACAAACAATGTGAGCTCAGTCATACTTTTGTTGTTGTTTATGTATGAGGTTTTCCATGACCTCAGTTCAAGTTGTGCTAACGACTGTTTTTGGTGTACAGTAGAATATTGAATGCAGGCTCTGTTGAGAATCCTGAAATAAATGAGCACTAGCTGAATATCTCTTGTGAAGTTTACATCTCAAGTTTCACTCACACACTCATACATACCCCACTTCCTATTATTATTTTTCTATTATTAAAGCATTGAAAACATTCTTAAAATGAATAAACTAACACCAGTTTGATTGATATTCCCTTGAGTGCACAAAAAAACCTGATTTATGAAAATTAATTTAAAAAAAGGAGATTTTTTGCAAATGAACCCATCATGTCTTGTCCAAGAATCAAATTTCATTCAAACATACTGCGACCTATTACCAGAATTTTGGATACCTTACAATGTGAAAAACCTTTACAGTAAATTTTGACTGCCTTTTTCTCATTTCCCCTTGTACTATACTCCAAAAACAACAAAAGTGATAATGATAAATAATCATAAGAATAACTCATTCAGGAACCCATTCTACGTTAACTACTCTGCTTTACTGTTGGTCACTTGTAATGACAGTGTGGTTTAACTGCTGCACTGACTGCAAATCACTCGGGAATAGAGCATTAACTTATTGCCTGAATGTGAAAATGTAAATTCATTAAACAAAACCAGGCCAAATAATAGCTGTTATAATTAATTTGCAAATTAATTTCTTTTTAATTAATCCTAATTTAACATTTTTTTCAAATTTAATAACATTCATTTGCAGGTACATTTAACTGCATGTTTCAGAAAACCAAGAAGACATGTTGTAGAGCTTAACCTTAAACTGCCTATGTCTATTTGAATCATTTGAATATTAAAGAGGACCTCAGTTTACTAGTCATTAGGAGTGGTCCTCAGCTTGTTGTATAATGACTTCATCAGGAAGGGGGGATGTTTCTTCTTGACATTTTGTTATTTTTCCAGCAGTTTCATAGCAGTAACATAATAATATTGAACTATTTACTTTATTTAAGGCATGTAATCTTTACAGCATTGACTTAAATTTTCAGACCTTTGGAGGACCCACATCTACCCTGATGGCACCAGGTGGGTGACCTTTACTGTATCAGACAAGGTTAAGCCATCAGTCGTCTTTTTCAAAAGGCTAAAGCTTTCTTGGCATGCGCTGCGTGTGTGGTAAATGAATGTGGCGTTGCAAAACGTCATTCGTAAATGTCGTTTGAACCTGGTCCACCAGAAATCCTCATGCAAACATTGTCGAAGTATGAAACCAGGTGAGGTCTACAGGAGGCGGGGCTTAAAACCTCCAGCATGTGCTACATGTTATGTTACCATGGCAACTACAGAACACCTATTTTTCTAGCAGCCAACCACTAAACCCTGTGTGACCTGATAATTACCAGGTCACACACACACACACACACACACACACACAGATGATAACTTGATAAACAGAAGTTACGCAGGTGGTCAGGAAGACAGGCTAAACAAGCTGGAAGATATAAAGATGTTGCTGGACAAGTAGTCAGACAGACAGGTTGGTAAGACAGACAGATGCAGACAGGTATAGAGACAGACAGGTGTAGACAGACAGTCAGGACAAATAGGTTGGTCAGACAGACAGAGAGACAGATACAGAGGCAGACAGGTATAGAGACAGAAAAGTATAGTTAGACAGGTATGAAGGAAGACAGGTAGATCAAGGAGACAGGTACAGAGATAGACAGGTAGGTCAGACAGGTACAGAGACAGGAAGTCACAGAGACAGACAGGTTTAATAGTCAGAGAGGTAGGTCAGACAGACAGGTAGAGACAGACAGATACAGAGACAGACAGGTATAGAGACAGAGAGGTAGGTCAGACAGACAGATAGGTACATACAGACATAGATAGACAGGTAGGTCAGACAAGTACAGAGACAGGCAGGTACTTAAAGACAGGTATAGAGACAGACAGGAACAGAGACAAACATGTACAGAGACAGACAAGTATGTCAGAAAGGTAGAGGCACAGGTACAGAGACAGACAGGTACATAGACAGACAGACAGACAGGTAGGTCAGACAAGTACAGAGGCATACAAATACAGAGAGACAGACGTGTGTTTGAAAGGATGGTCAAACAGACAGGTACAGAGATAGATAGACAGTAAGGTCAGACAGGAAGGTCAGTCAGACAGACAGGTAGGTCATACAGGTAAAGAAACTGACAAGTTGTTAGACAGGTTCATCAGACAGACAGGTACAGGGACAGAGAGAGACAGACAGGTTTTCTTGCTCATAACAGCTGTAATTATTGAATTAGTCTGAAAGTTCAATCCAAGGCCTCCTCACATTTCACATCGGAGCTAAGCTGCACCACAGAGCCATAATCCTTTGCCTGCCAGCCCTGGATCAATGAGTGTGTGTGTGTGTGTGTGTGTGTGTGTGTGTGTGTGTGTGTGCGCGAGAGAGAGAGAGAGAGAGAGAGAGAGAGAGTATGAGATATGAGAGCGAGCTTGCATGTGTTTGTTTTTGTATATTAGAGCAAGTGGTTGTGTGTTCACTTTCCCCTTGCCTCCACACCCCTTCTCCTCCCCTTCCCCTGTCACACACACACACACACACACCTGTGTGAGTGTTTTCAGGTGTATTTGGTTTGGTTTGGTTGGGAGGGAGGGAGTGGAGTTTTCTGTATTATCGCCCTGAGAAACCTCTGATCTCTAAATGCACTCGCTAAAACCCTGCTGCTTGGAGGAGGGTTTACACAGACACAAACACACACACATGCCAACAGGTGTGTTGTACCCAGTGTGAACACTGATTTGCTCGTACAGAGTGTGAAACAGCGCAGGAAGGTTGCTTGTGTGTGTGTTGAGGTTCTTTGATGAGATGTACTGAAAAGGTTCTCCTTGTTGAAGCTCCACTGGGTCTAATCCTGCCTGCTGACAGAGCCTCATCCCCACCACTTCCTCATGTACACACACACGTACACACACTCACAGCAGCTGGCCCAGGCTTGACACAAAAGGTTCAATCCTTAATTGGCAGGTTCCACTTTTCTGAAGTTGGAAAATTCCTGTGACACCGACGTGTTTTGCACTTTGTATGTTTACTGAGTTTAGAACTACTCTCCGCTTAGGGAAAACTTGCCTAAGCTGGCTCATGCACATATTGCGTCTAGTGTATTTAACAAATGTAGATATAGAAAATGAGATACTGTGGTGTTACAAACAGTTTTATATTACTGGGCACGCTGCACGCAATATCTCAGAGGTCCTTTCCTCATAGTGAAGTTGTTTTGTGCTGTTACAGAGATGATTCCTGGATGGTGACTAACCTGCTAGATGACAAGATATAACATGTAAATAAAACAGCTTTGGAGTTGTTGAAAGGCCTTTTTCTCACTTTTGATTGAGGCAAATCAGAACAGACCTTGAGTTTATTCAGACCTGTCATGGTTTTGTCATTTTCACCAACATACACAAATTATTTATTGTTCACAAGAAAGAACCACTTATGGAACAATTGAGTAAATACAGCAGTAAATCCACTGAATAACCAGAATAATAAACTTTATTTGCACCTCTCAAAACAAAGCTACAAAGTGCTTTTACAAGGGGAAAAAAGATTAAACATTAAAATATTTCAGCATTACAATTAAATAAAATCAGGAAAATAAAAGTACAGAATATTAAATGGAATAAAATACACCACAATAGAATAAGATATAGAATAAAAAGTGTGAAATAAACAAATATGAAAGGTAAGACATATTAGAAACAGAAACATAGTGAGTCATCATTAGTGAGTGATGTCGCTGGGCAACCCCCGACATCCTGCGAGGACACAAAATCTCTTGTGTGTTTATAACAAAGCGGAAATTAATTTGCATCAAAATCCGTTTGCTTGGCAAATATATTCTGTAATTTGCATGCAAAAATCATTAAAATGGAGGAAAAAAGCCAAACTCGGATGACAAGGTGGGTGGAGGTTGGCAGAGAAAGTCTCGTACAAAGAGGCAGCACAGTTTTTAAACAATAAACAGAACAAGAGAGAATACAGTGCAAAACTAAGGCACAATGAAATGAAGGACAGCATGGACTAACATAAAATGAGTTAAGAGTGATAAGGTAATGCAGGGTGAGTTATGAGTTGAAATACCGCCCCTGACCCAGAGCAGTCAGTTAAACACAAGTATTGAATTTCTCATCTGATAATTTTCCGAAAATGCAAGAATGCTTCTCTAAAGAAACTCTTTCAAACTCCAACATCTGCCCTTCATCCGGCATTTTTACTGGTTTAAACTGTGGATTTTTTGTGAGGAGTTCTGTGACCTTCTTCATAACTACAGATAACACACACACATTGTCTGGCCCGTTCAGTCTGGTCATTATAATATTATATCAGTCTGAGCCATCAGTGTCTGCAGTCATCTGGAAAACTCTACAACTCTTACCTTCCTCCTCTGTCATCACCTCAACCTAACAGTATTGTGGGCACACACACCCGCCCACATACAGACACACACACAGACACGTAAACAGACAGAACGGACATAACTGGGGGACTGCATGCTTGCACACACACATAAGCTGGAGCATCAGAAGAAGGGAAGACACATCCGCCTTCACACAGCACATGAAAACACACTCATACGCACTGAAACACTGTGTTATTATTGTCCTTTTCTGCTTCTACAAATATGGACCATGTAGGCTGACATGGATCCAACTTTAAGCTTTAATGTGTGTGTGTGTGTGTGAACAAGGTTAAAAAAGGAGATCCTATTTCATTCAAATAGCCATTTTCAAGGAGATGGAAGTAAACTAGAAACTACAAGAAGCAGTTTTCTGTCTGCAGCTGTGGCCATTTTGTCACCACTGCTGTGGAATCACTGTACTGTACCTGCTGATTTCTGTGACTTTTGAAATCTAAATGAGATGTACTTCAGGGACATATTACCAAATTAAGGCTCGTTGGATTGAGGAAAAACATGTGAAATATTGCACAATGCAAGATCTATATATACATACAGTACATGTCACAGCTTAGATTCACCCAGTTTTCCAAAATTAAATGTTGCTCCGCCAATGTGTCTACAGTAAATGTCAAATTAGCGAATCAGCTCCTCATCACAGATATCCATAGATGTTTTGCCTGAGTCATCCCTTTGGTACCTTTGAGAAACAAGTGTCATAACTGAAATAATCAGCTTGGTATGATGGCATCACCTCATATGATTTCTGGCTCCAGGAACTCATCTTTCAAACAGTTAGCTAGTGCTGCTAGGGTAAAGGTTGGGATTAGAGTTAGGCCTGAGGCTGCCCGTGACTGAATTCTTAAAAAATCCAGTATAACCAGACAGTTCTAATGCAACTGCCATCAGCTAACCTGTCAGTGGCACTATGCCACAAAAGTTACACAAGTGACATACACCGCAGAAGCATAATTTTTTTAACTTAATAAGGTTTACACCAGCATTAATAGGGTTTTTGGTCACTTTGGGGCAACACAACAGCCTTATGAACGTAACTTTGACATACTGTATTATCACCTTATAAAGTGTGGCAGCAGCTTTTGGTAGCAAACGTTTGCTCTTTTGCACATTCAGCAGACATGGAGCCCCATTAGCATTCAATAAGAGGACCACATGGCAAATGTTAGTCAAATATTCACTCTCCTTTTTTTTTTCTCCGTTATGGTGTCCACCAACTCCAGAGGGAGATATCTGGCTCTTCACTTACTAAATGCCCCACTATTCTCACAAGCAAGTTGCTAACTCTGTCTGCGATTTGATGCTGAGCAGGTAACATACAGTGGGTTTATCAGAACGGAAACAGTGCTGATGACAGAGGTGAGAGGGAACTGAAATAGAAAACTTTCTGGCCGTAAAACCAAAACAAAAAGCTGAAAGATGCTAAATCGCTCTGTAGAGCTGAGGGGATATACAGAGTTGCTGATAATTCTCTGTGGGTTTGTCACCATAAGCCCTTTCACACCTCACATACTGATTTTCCATTGTTAAAATAAATTATAATATAATAAAGTAAAATAAACAGTGAGCACAGCTTCAAATGAATTATTACATAAATGATAAATCTACAAGACTTTTATGGCAGTGATGGTCTCCAATGGGGTTAGAATTATAAAATTAATTAAGATTAGATATAAATTGACACCTTTTCAAAGTAGACATTCTTCAACAGCCCCCTCCCATATATCCAACGCAAAGACATCTCCTCTAGGTTCAATTTTCTTCAAGACTATTTTTCATGAAGAGGGAAAATTCCATACATGTCTGAGGCAAAGTGAAGGCTTAACTGGCTCACCAAGGCACAGCAAGACATGCACACACACACATACACACACCAAGGCAGGCAAGCAGATGCCAGCTTGCGTGTTGACTAAGTCATTAGGAAATACTGGAGTGAGTGAGGGAACAACTGCAAAGTTTCCACTCAGGGTGGATAAACAGTGTGAAGTCAGACCAAAAGGTGTGCTCCTGATCAAATGAGCATTGGCACAAAACTGTACTAATGTATGACATAATGACGTGTACAATGGGTAAACCGTGCCGCATAAAGTCCATTATCTCCTCAAACATGCATACATATCAGGGATACATAATTCGCTGCCTTGAGTTTTTGCTTCAATAAGTTACTGGAAGTCAAATCATTTGTGGAAATCTGACTGTGTGTGAAGGGTCAACTTCCTTTAATCTGTCCACAGTTTAACTTTTGAAAACTTACAGCCAATCAGGTTTTGTCAATACCTTGTTTCCTTATTGATGTTACGTATGGATAGTAGGTTGATCACAGCTACTGAAAGCTCCTCAGCCTTAACAAAGAAGAGTACAGGAATAGACATCTTTCAAAAGTTTCAGATGAGGTTACTGTATGTATTTTTGTTTTCATGGCCGTTGGTGCTGGTAACTAATGCTTGCTTGCTCTCTGAAGCAATGTAATGTACTATAACATAGTAATATACTATGACATTCACTGTAATGCTTTCAAATGGAACCAAAATTGTGGTGAAATCCTGCAGGTAAAGTCAAAAATCACATGCTTTACTCTGTCAAATCTAACATAATGGGGGGAAAAAATGTCAAAAACTGCATAACTGAACATATCACAGCCAAACTGAGTTTATAAGTGCGTGCACCAGCATGAGGCAAAATATCTACTGAACACCATGGCGTCAGAATAGATACAAGAAGCTATTGTGTCCTGACTTCAAGGATAAACCTCTCTCCTGCTCCGCATTTAATTACTCAATTTTCTTCGTACTCTCTGCTCTGATTTCAACATCTTCCCATCTTCTTATGACTCCTCACAAAAGCATGTTTCCACAATATAGGTCACAGAGGTTGGACATTGAATTACACAGAGTCAGAGTCTTGGGAAGCAGCTCAGTGTGCTCCAAGTAAAAGTTTTGTCATTTAGAGGCATTTATGTTTGTACATAGAAGAAGGAAAAGAGAAATAGGAGAAGGAAAAGAGAAAAGAAGAGCAACAAAGCATCATGGGACACTGAAGTTTAACTGCTATTCATAAGAATAACTGGAAAGTGAATTAAGCAGTACAAAGATAACTTAGGAGGTAGCATATGGTTGTTGAGAGAGTTTCTAGAAATTGCCATACTTCTGCTGTAGGCTTTAGTATTAAAAGCTGAGATAAAACTGAAATTAGTACACTATTATACTTCTGACTTTGTAATTGATCCCAACGTCTCTCTAATGAATGGTCATTGATGGGAAAGAAAAGTCAAATTGAATTATTTGTGCGCTCTGCATAATCCAGAGAATAAAATATGTTTTCACAAGCTGAGCTGCTCTCTACAGCCTACTGTACTTTGTGGCTTAAGGGCTTTTAGCTGCACACAACTTGCTTTTTGATTGTATATTACAGAGAAAAGGGCACGGAGGTCAAAGACTGTACAGCTTGAGGGGAGCATCTTCACACACACACACAGAAACTATTTACAGAACAGAAGGTTTCTGTAAATATCCCTTTAATCGGCCTAATGAAAACACAAGCAGAACACAACCACAAGCTGTACCATAATAAGCCATTAAATATGGATTATAGAGGAACTACCCTGAGGTTCTCTCTCTCTCCCTCGCTCTCTGGTGTTTAATATTGGGTTGTTCAGTCAGCGAGAGTGAGAGTTCACACACACAGCTGTAATTAGCAGCTTAGGCAGCCAGCCAGCTCTGTAAATGCACTGTGATAGGTGTGTGTGTGTGTGTGTGTGTGTGCACGCTGACGGTGATGTATACATGCTTTTCTATTTGAGCGCGTTTCTGCGACCTCACAGGTGTGCATATTCGCGCACACCTGTGTGAGTGTGTGTGTGTGTGTGTTTGTGTGCGGTGAGTCACACAGTTGTGCGTGGGTGTTGTGTTTGTCTTATCTGTGTGCTGATGGAGAGCCGAGGTGCTTGGAGACGGGCTGTGACGTGTATGTGTTTGTGTGTGTGTGTATGGGTAGGGTGATTGCTCCCTAACACCTGGTATTAGCACCAGTAATCCTCACACCACATCATACTCACGCACCAGTCCCATGCAGATCACATTCAGCTTCTCCTCTGTCCTGCTTCTAAATGTTTCACAACTTGTTCTCGGGGGGAGGAGGGGGTTTGAGGTTGGGAAAATATTCCAGTAGAGAGCTGGGAGGTTAAATAACCCATCCTCAGGCAGCCATATTAGACAGTGATGGAAGAAGTACTCAGATACTTTACTTACCCTAAGTAAAAGTAGAAATACCACAATGTAAAAATACTACTCTAAAGTGAGTAAAAAGTACCAAAAATACATCTGAAATGTAGTGGAGTGGAGGTATAAGTGGCATAAAATGGTAGTACCCAAATAAAGCACCTCAAAATTGTACAAAAAGTTATAGTAGTAACTGTTCTAACTTCCCACCACTGATATTAGGCCATAATACAAAAGTTTATGTATGTGCCAAACTTTCTGCTGTTTTTGCTTTCTGTATTTTGGATGTAGTGTGATCTCTGACACAGCAGCTCTGGGTTGTTCAAGTTCAGTAGGTCATAGTTTTAGTGAAAACGTATGTGTCAGGCAGAAAAGAGGAACACTGGCTGGAGGAACATGTGTATGTTTCCTGCTGAATAACATTAATTCTTACTCCGCTGCAGCAGAATGGGCTCTTCAGTGCATGAAAAAACATGAGTGAAAAATTAAAACAAAAAAGTTGTTATGCTTGGCTGAGGTAGAAAAGTTGCTGTATCGATGAAAACAAAACATGACAAAGTGCAGTGGAAACAGTGGCAGAAAAAGCATCAGATCTGTGTGGAGTGATGAGGAGGCTGTAACCTTCCTCAAATGAATACATGAAACAAACTTAATCTACACCATCAACATGGTTTTCCACCATTTGAAGTTTGACTGGAGCTCTTCTAATTATGTAATTTCATTTCGTCCTCTTCTTCTGCAACGGTTTAATGGCACCTGACTGGAGAATTAGTGCCACCAGCTGTTCATCTCAATGAACCCACTCCTAATAGTCACAGCAGTGGATGGATACACAAATCAATTTGCATTTTCTTCTACTGATTTTCTAAAAATTTGGTTAAAATTTCCGTTACATTTGGATGGAAACCTGGCTGCAGTCTGTGTTACCTTTACCTGCCTGTCTGTTTGCCTGTCTGCCTCTTTGTGTATCAGTCTATTTCCACATCAGTCTATCTGTCATTCTGTCCCTCTGTCGGTCCGTCAGTGCGGCCTGCCCGCCCATATTGGATTTGCTCTTTCAATAATTGATGGAGGAGGTATTTTGTAAAGCTAAAGGCCTGCAATCCTTGGTGTCAAATTCAAAATTAGTTCCTCCTCTATTATTAAAGTCCCTGAGGGCAACAGGTTAATAAGAGGAACTCTGTAACAATAGACAGATAGATAGATAGATAGATAGATAGATAGATAGATAGATAGATAGATAGATAGATAGATAGATAGATGGATGCCTTCATCTCCCTCCGTCCTTATTCTCTCTCTTTCCTCTCTTACCTCAGTGTTGCCTCATATGTACACACCGTTAAACATTAACACTTCCCACAATGCACTTCATCTCACCTGTGAGGAACCCAGTCAGATCTCACTCAGTAGAGGGTTGAAAAACACACACACACACATACACACACACCGCGTATCTGTCGCTTTGAATATTTTGCCTCAACACATCCTGTTTGTTCATACAGGTGGCTCGTCAGACAGTCAGACAGAGACATGAAATGAATTACATGTAATCAGACTTCATTACAGTTTTTTTTAGGATTGGTAACACACATTTCTCAATACTGAGTTCACTTTTTTAAAACTCTTCACACAGTCAGCACAACAGAGGTCAATGTGAGCTAAACTGTGGATCACTTTTCATTAAAATGCATTCAATGGCCACATCTTTCAAAATGAATGAACATTTTCACTCAAACTCAGCCACCAACAACAGGGACAAAGGTGGCCATTACCTTGGCAGATAAGATAGATAAGATCACCTCCGTGTTGCTGCATCCTTACAAACAAAACAAACAAAACAAAAATGATGAGACTCAATCTCTGTAACTGTATCGTACATTTACACATATGAACATTTACCCATCCAGACAGAACTATTAAATAATTACTAAATTATACAGATGCTGTATTTTTGATTGAATTACAGCCGTATTTTGGATAGTGGTCTCGTTTTGCTGATGCTGATTAATGTGACCTAGGCTTAATTGTCTGTTAATTTATACATCATGTAATTTATATCAGTGAGATCATTTGGAGTAAGAGTAAAATGCTACTTCTACTCTTTATTTTAGCTGGTGTAAATTAGATTGAAAGATTGAAAGGAAATTATTTACAGATTTTCAAACTGCATGTTAAGAAGTTATCTTAGTCCAGTTGAAGTATTTATATGTATGAAATCATTTAATTAGAAGGTAAAATAAAAATCCTATTAAAGTCCCAACAGATTAACAGAATATCCTATTAACAGATATATTAAGGTACATGCACACAAACACAGCTGTGTTATTATTGCATCGTCTATTCCGCTCAGCCATAATTGAGACAATATTGAAGCACACTGGTCAATTCAGGTCAACTTCCACGTTTTACTGTTTAATACAGCGCCTTAGCTCAGGATATGAGATTGTTGGGAAGAAGCGTCCTCACCTGCAACCTTCATCCACATTTGCTGCTGGGATGCAACATAAAGTTCACGTGTCACTGACTGTGTCTTCCTTCCTGAGGCAGGACAGGTTTTCTGAGCCTAATAAATCACAGATGAACTGTCTTTTGTCTGTCCCGAGCACAGAAATGTTTCGCAGCCTTGGGTGACATGACGATAAAGTGTTGAATGAACTAGAATTATAAGTCTGAGTCTCATTGTGTGAGCTCGTCAAACTGTGGAGACACATTTATATTAGCTGTGTTTATTTTGAAAATAATATCCTAGCTAAAATCCATGTTGCTGTCAATGTCATTTTGTCCACCGCCACTATTGAAAGAACTCAAGGACATTTTCAAGACACTGAAAGCTTTCCAAATAAACCATCTTCAACCAATCAGATCTCATCATATGTTTGTGCACAGGTGTGCATTAAAGAACTGTATTGATTTTAAGGCCAACACTAACAGTAGCCCTGTGCTGGAGATGCGTCTTGGTTTTATACAGTCAAGAACACCCAACCATTTTTTATTAATGGCTGAACTGCCATGATACAATGGTTTATAGTGAAAAAAGAAAATCGTTGTGCTTCCAAGAATGTTTGCACTTTGCCTTAAACCCTTTAAGTTAATATTTAGTAAATATTGATAGACACATGGATAAACAACCCTGTCTCCTTAAAGTTATGTTTATATACACTAGTAATTTGTAACAACCAATATATTTAGGAACTGACTTTTATTTTATCAACCTCATGAGGAAGCATGAAGTAGGAAACAAGCCATATTTACTTTTTTAATATTTCACCGTAACCATGATCTGGGATGCACGTAGTGAATCCTGGACTCTGGTGTCAAAGCACTTAGTATGCCCACCTCCAACACGACCACAAGTAAAAGACTGTAAAACTTGGACTCCACCAGTTGCCAGGTCATACAGATATTACACACCAACGATGAAAACAGTTTGATCTGAGAGTTAAAAGAGTCATATGAGGTATGAGGGTCATTGGTGAAAGCTGAAGTGGACCCAGCCCTGGCTAGCCCTGTTTGGCCCTATAATGGAAATCAGGCTTATAAGGAATAAACCCTGAGAAGCTTTGTTTGAGCCTCGTAGTGGAAACGAGACTGAAGATGAAGCCCCAGCTGGCCTTGTGTTAGAAAGCGGGCCATTGTAGTTCGAGTTGTGCAGACAAGACAGTCTGAGTGACCGTTAGACAAGACTGAGACACCAGAGACCATGAAGACTCCCTCAGGGATAAGACTAGAACAAGGTAATGGTGGGAGACAGAGTGGTACAGAGAACAAAGGAGTTCATAGCTGTCATTCGTTTTCTTTTTTTTTTTGTAGTTCTATCCATTCTTTTGTCTGAGGGAGAACTGTAAGAGCCAGGAGGCCCTAAGCAGCAGCTGGCAGGTAGGAAGAGAGGGAGGGAGGGAAGGAAGGAGATAAGTGAGGGAGGTTCGACAAAGAGAGAGGGAGGGAGGGAGGAGGGAGAGAGGAATGGATAGATAGGTGAAGTGGGTAGAGGGGTGGAGGCCAGGAAGTTTGGCCACACACTCAAATCACATGTTTAGCTACATCTGTATTACTGCAGTAGATGTGTTAGGACATTTTTGAAGAAAGTGATAAAACAAGATTTTTTTTTTTATCAAACAACAAAATATTAACAGGATATAACTAAGAAAAAGTATAGATATGAACTTATATAAAGTGTAGTGAACAGAAAGTATTAACCAAATTGCAGCTATGATTGCCAGTGTGTCATGGATACAAAAAAGGGTTTCAGCATGATAAATGTGTGCAACAGCAGTGCATATAATAACAGTATATGTACAATATGTAGTCATGGGACCAAAAGAAAGAAAATATTAATAATATGTAATGACTACCAGAAAAAAATAAAAAGTTATACTTAAAAGTTTTTTTTTTGTATTAGGGTATAGAGTTAAACCTTGGAAATACAGTAACATTCAAACATTCAGACACACACACACACACACACACACAGTAGGTCTCAGTTAACCAGAGAGTCAATAGGCTGCAGACAGACAAGTGTGATTACAGCAGATACTGTTGCTCTCGCTGCTCAGTGGTTTCTCTTTCTCTTTCTCTCTGTGTCTCAATCAGGGAGAGAGGGAGTTAGAGAAATGAAGAGAGAGAGAGAGTGAGGAAGATGAAAAGCCCGAACAATCTAGTTTGTGCTCTTCTGTCTCAGTGTCTCTGTTAAGTGAGCTGTCATTACGGTACAGTGTCAAACATCAGACTTGCTGCCACTGTACGTGTCCCTCTCTCTCTCTCTGGGAAATCTTCCAAATCATCCAAAAGGCAGTAAATAAAAATCCACCATTTGTGATGTTGTTTGTCTCTTTCTGGGCTCACTTTGTCACTTGGTTGTGTATTTGTCTTCTTCCTGTTGAAACATAATTTCACCTTGAGATTTCCCAAGGCAACGTTTGATGTCGCTTTCTAAAGTAACCATAAATATTCAACAGGTAGAAATCCATTGCAGAAGAGCAAGAGAGTATTAAAAAAGAATGTAATGCAACAACAAAATGCCTGTAATTTGAGGTTCATGAGATAAATAGTGATTGTTCCCCATAGAGGTGGGTGTGCATGATTACCTTTCCAGTATTATTACAGACAATCCTGTTTTACAAATGATCAACAGCCTAATGTTTTATTATAAAATATCAAATTGAAATTGAATGAAGCACTGAGCAAGATGAATCAGTTCTTTTTGGTCACAGAAGCATGTTTAAATAATCGATTCGTAATCAACAAGATGAAACAATGCGTAGTCCTGTTGTGATTTGTGTCCAAAAGAAAAAGAGTCAGTATTTGATCTATTTATCACACATACAGATGGTAAAGAAAACGGCACCTTACAGTAATACACTTTTCCTTGATTCCCCATAATGCTAAAAGTCAAACACAATCAGAATCAATAATAAACAGTAGAAATCACACATATTTTGTTTAATTCCAGTCAGTCATTATTTCTTTTTCAAAACAGGAGGACACGTTTCTGTCACTCTCCTGCTCTTCAGGAGTTCCTCTCTTTTTCAGCTCAAGTTTAGTTAGTGCTCTGTGAAAACACACTTTAATCAGACTGATGATGAAGTTCAGTGTCAAGGTCTCCTGTGGAGAAAATCATATTAGTTTGACTAAACTACTTCGGTATGATTTCATTTCACAGCTTGGATTTGACAAAAGCTATGGAGAACTGAGGCACATTCACACATTGCCTATGGCCTGTTGACAATCCACACACACACACACACACACATACACACACACACACACACACACACACACACACATACATACAGTATAAATATACGGCCTCTGGACTAGTTTTGGCTGTGTATCAGTTGTTGGGACACAGTTTTAGTGTAGAAACAACAGATGCTATGGCAGCTTTGACTCCTCCATAGAGGGAATATTTATTCACCACACAAGGCCTTTAAAGACACAGAGTTGGAGAGAGTGTATGAGACGCACATACATGCACACGTAAAAGCGCGCACACACATACTGTGTGTGTACACAACGCTGACAGGCAAACATGCAAGTGATAAACACTCGTACAAACACTTGCAAAGATACTTTATTAAACCTTACAAGCTTAGTAATGCAGTGTTCACATAAACTGGGAAAAGATACAGAGATACAGTAGAAAGAACAATATCACACACGCACACACACACACACACACACACACACACACACACTGAGCTGTAAACAAACATGGTGCCCGGTCTGTCTCCAAGCAGGTCAACTATAGCCTAATGTCTCGTGCACACAGCTGACCGTGTGTGTGTGCGTGTGTGTGTGTGTGTTGCTGCCAGTGCCAGTAGTCCATTCACTTACACCAGGCAGCCTCGAACGCTCAATCACCCGTTTATCTCGGCCTGTCTTCCCCCAGACACACACACACACACCACCCTGACCAGGCAGATGGTTGTGCCACCCCTGCCAAAGCAGTGCAACAACACACACACACACACACACACACACACACACAAATAAAGGGGAGGGGACCGTCTGTTTCAGCTGCCTCTCCTTGTCACAGAGAGGTTGGCATCAGCCGTGCCCACCATCAATCCATCATACTACTCTCTCTCTCTCTCTCTCTCTCTGTCCCTGTGGGGACCCCCTTTCGTGCCCACCTGTTACAGTTATATAAGAGTGACTATAAGAGGATGTAAATAACAGAAACACCACCCCAAAGGAAAGCAAGTTTAGTTGAAAAGGTTTGGTTTATAGTTTGTAGGGGTTTTTATGTACCCTGTGGATTTTTTGACCACTAGTGGTGCTGTAGAGAAATGTTATGATTAGTAAGCCACTGTTTTGTTTGGAATTGTTTTCCCAGCATGCACACGAGGATGCACATGCATTTATAAGGATGGTACAGGATAAACATTTCTAACTACCACAGATGGCCTTTTCTGTTCTGTGAGAATCGTTTTAATGTCTTTTTTTGACATCTCATGGCTGCAAAATAAAAATATTTTCACACTGTCAGACAAGTGAGTTCTAATCCTAATTTAGAGATAAATTTCCAGTACCCTGCAGATCACTCTTCCTGGCTCCAGTCACTTGTGAAAGAGTTGTCCATAGAGGTGCACTGGCCAGCAGTGGAGGTAGTGGTAGTGGAATAACTGTAATTGTTTGTTGGAGTTGTTTGTCTGTTCTCATTCTGCACTTGACCTTGGGGTGGCATGAGAAGAAGATTATACCATTGAATGAAAAAGTAAAAATGTAAGGAGAAGAAATTTGGAAATATTTGTGTCACTGTCCTGTAACCAAAAACACACACGGCACTCATGAGTACATCATCAGGTGTTTGTGCACAAACAACTGTGTGTCTCGTTACTTTTCTCTGCTAAACCTGTAAATCAAACTGCAGCGGTCTTGAAAGTGAGAAAGAATAAAAGAAATTGCTCACCTCACCAGACTGAATGTTGATATTGGACGATTTTGCAAAAAACATTATGTTAAGCGACAATGTTTTTGAACGTTCAGGGCCAACACTGTGTCCTTAATTATTCCTACGGTATGGTTCAAGTTAGGCAACTAAAGCATTTGGTTAAGATTAGGGAAAGACCGTGGTTCTGATGAATAAATGCCAGCATTAATTGCAGATCTGAGACGAGACACAAACTCCCTGTTAAAGACTTCTCACCTTGCTATATAAAGGACACACCACATCCTGCGCTGGCACTGAATGTTGGCACTAGATGTAAATTGTGTGCTGCAGAAGCATCCAACATGAACGTAATTTCTGGGGAGTCTGGGCTGAATGTTTTTTGTCTTGAGGCGGTTAATTTGATAGTAGATTTGGATGCAGCAAGCAAAACATAAAACGCCATAGTAGAGGGGAGGAGACAGTGGAGAGTGTGGTGGAGGAAGTTACAGGTGGGAGGAAAAGATGGAGGAGGATACGAAGGACGGAGGTGGGAGGATTGAGAAAGGGTTAGAGAAGGATGGAGCCTGAGAGGGATAGAAATGGGAGAAATGTTGCATGGAATACAACAGCCCAGCCCAGTGGTACAGGCCTTCAGGTGTTGCCACACTTGGCTCTGTGTGACAAATCAGAGGTCCAAATGTGTGCCAGCTCTAGTCCATATAAACCTGCCAGATCTGGCTAGGTTCTGGGATATGAATAGGACCCAGGTGGAGTGAACAAGCGTAATTGTGTCTTCAGTCTTCAAAACTTTATATAGACTTTGAAAAAGAAATATACAAAATTAAGAAAAGCTACTGCTGGTATTAAATTGGCACCAATTGGAACGGTGGTTGCTTGACACAGGGGTCTTTAAAAGGCACCAACCAGGATCTGGACAACAATTTCTTCAAACTAAGGTAACAAAATCCACTTACCAGCACTTCTAGAGCTCCCTAATTTATACATTTATACTTGGTTAAAGTAAGGGAAAGACTGTGATTACAGCTTGCATGGTCACCACATAGGTTGTTTGTTTTCTTGATGTTAAACAAAAAGGATATGTAAAGTGAGGTCAACAGGCAAATGTCGGTGGACAGCTCCAGAATCAGCACCCTGGACAGCGATTGTGACAATAATCTTTTTTAAGAAAGGGTGATCGATTTTAGGGTAAGATGGAGGTCTCCTTGTTCAGCTGTATGAAACTCAGAGAAGTGATATAACAATATCCTGTTGACTTCTCAGTAAACAGCAGTACCAAGTGNNTGGAGAGCCTCCATCTGATACCAACTGGTTTTTAAACAGAGCAGCAGACTTCCGAGGCCTCCATCACTCCAACATGTTGGACTGGGAGGATGAGGGAGGATGCATAGAGAGAAAAGCAGGGAGAGTGGATCATTTTGAGGCCTCTTGCAGCTGTCGTGCTGCTTTACCCTCAGGCTGCACACACACACACACAGCTAACACATAAATCACCCTCTTAACAAAGAGAGTGACAACTAATCTTAACGGACGAGACAGCTCACTGTGTGTGTGAATGGCAATGTACTAGTGAGCATCTGTGTATGTCTTAATATGCATGTAAGTGTATGTACAGTATGTGTGTGTGTGTTTGTTTGTGTCTGAGTATCAGTCGGAAACACAACTTGACTCAGAAAAATAGACCACTTCACAAAGTCAAACTCTTACTTATGTAACTCTCAAATCTGAATACACACACACACACACACACACACACACACACACACACATACACACACCTAGTCATGCTTATCCCTGTTTCCACCTTACAAATCAACACATCCTTATAGATTACCACACACACCTTAATCTCCTCCTTAATTCCTCAATGTCTCAGGCAAACGTACAAGCCAGCAGAACCCAGATTAGATTTAGGCTGCACTCCGACAACTCGGCAGTGCTAAAAAATACCAACATACAGCAAAAAAAATCTAATTCAAAATACTGAGTCAACCGTTTGCATCAGATTTTGGGGTAAATCCAACGTGATTACACAGTGTCAGAAATGTAATGTGATATTTTCTGCATGCAACGGAAAATACCAGACTGCACAAATATACTGTAAGTTGTTGGATTTAACGACAAATCTACAGTAGTTTACCAGTCTGATGTTTACCAGTGAGATTTCTCTCCATCGTAGAGTCAGTCAGTTATGTTGATGAAGAATTTATCTCTAAACACGTCACGTCCACACGCAATAAATGATCATTTGAATGTCATCATTTAAATATTTGAAGATATTTGCAGCAAGTATATTATTTGCAGATCTAAAGGATGTTTATGTGTTCTTACTGTGCCAGCACAATGGGCTCTACTGGTTTTAGCCAATTAACCAGTAGTCGCTTATACTTCATTTTCATATTTTATACTTATACTCAACTGTGTGAACACATTGCCAAAGCATAACTTTATAGGCAACACAATGTTTACTCTAGTTGATTACATTTCTCTGGTTAACTTCAACTGTCTCAAATTTATTTTTTATAATGAAGTGAAATGAATGGAAAGCAATGATTGTCTGGAAGTTAGGAAATCAATCTAAAAAAAAAAAACTTCATAAGGTGGAAAATGGTCAGCAGTGATGTAAAATATAATGGAGTTGTAGTTACTGGTGTAAAATGATAGAGTTAGTATTATTAAGAATTTGAATTTGTTGCTCCGTGGATGTTTATTTGATGCTAACTCAATAACCCTGCTCTTTGCTCTTGGAGCAAATAAAAAACATCTGGTTAAATTAGAAGCAGACTGTAAGACATTTTGTGACAAACATTGAGCTTCATTATACTGTTTGTTAAAAGCAACTTTTTGTTATTCATCTGACACAGCTTATCGATGTCTGTGTACATGTATTTAATCACAGGGTTTTTGTTTTTC
>NTHP01000347.1:763954-790010 GCA_003416845.1 Oplegnathus fasciatus | reverse complement strand
CATGATGTCATAACACTGTAGCTACTTGATTAATTTGATGAATGATTATTTATGATTATTTGACTTCCTTTATGCAGTAATGCTTTAAGTCGTCAAAGTCTGCTATAGTTTATGTATATATGTACATTATATATAATGTACTGTGTCTGAAAGAGTATTACTGTGTCCATTAATCTGGTCACAGACATACAGTTTGTGCTACAAAAAGGCTGTTTTTAAAACAAAGTAACATGTTTATGAATATTGAAGGTATCCACATTCATATCCATATGGGTGATAACATAAATGGTTTATAACACACTATAATGTGTTTACTAATGTACATTATTTGTCAAAGATTATAATTTCTCCCAAGAAGACATATTTAATATTATTACATATAGTTTTACTATATTGCCATTTATTGGTCCAGCCTCCACTTATGAGTGCTCACAGGAGGAGTTAATAATTAATAAGCTCTTATATCTGCTCACATCTACATTATAGTGTGTTATAAACATTATTAAATGTTTATATAATGCTTATGAATACTATATAGGGGAACTTACATTAAAGTGTTTCCATGTGGGTCACGTTGGTTTCATTAAAATTATTGACCTATTTTCAAACATGTCTTTTGCTTTATTTTTTAATAAGTTTTGACCTGTTTTAGCAGTAGTTTGTGTGTGTGTGCATTTTTTGTCCATGCATATGTTTAAGTGCACGTCTTTGTCCGCGTGGCAGCAGTATTTGCATGCAGGTATGTTAATGTTTATAACAATATGGTGCAATTTTGCACAGGATTTTTTCATTTGCGAGTGTGTGTGCCTGCCTGTGTGTCTGTGCATGTGTGAGTGTGTGCATGTTTCTATGCGTGTGAGTGTGCGAGACAGGGCCACTAAGCCAGTCAACAAAGGGGTCCAGTGCTAGTGGTGTGGTCTCCTCTCTGTCTATCTCAGGTAGAGTACGTTACTGCTAATGCCCTCTAAGATCCCTGCGACGCTATCCCAGAAGCCCCCTCTCTCTCCCACAATCCTCTTTGCTCCCTGGGTCCCTAAGCACCTTGGCGTAGGGAAGGTGGCTCGCTGCGGATTGTCTTAATCTCTCCTTTTCCTTCAGAAAAGGGCTAAGCCAACCCGAATGTCACTCTCCCTATCACTCCAAAAACCAATTGGTTACAAGGATATATATTTTTTCCTCTTCTCTTGCCTTCGTATCTGTTTCTCTCACCTCTCTCTCAACTTCCTCGCTCTTTCCCCCATTTTTTTTCTCACCAATCTACAATCTCTGCAATAATTTGCCACAATAACAGGAAACATTGCACCAAACTGAGTCAGGTTTGCTTGAACTAACTGAGAAAACACTGTGCTGTTTGTCACATTAGACAAGAAACTGAATGTCAGTTACTTCTCATCATAGATTCCCATTTCTACACATAAAAATGTAAATAAACATTGAAACCGTACCCTCTACTTCATCTCTGCCTTAATGCTGCAACTAAGTTGGAGATAAACTCCTGCTGTTGAGCTGAGGTCGTTCCAAGGTTGCACGAGTCAGTGGGAAACTAACAGAATAAACTCTAAAAACAACAACAACAAACTAATGTTTTTCTTCTCTTGGACCAGTAAATCCTGTGCCTGTGTTTGTGTCTCTTGTGTTTTGGGTTTTTTGGGATGTTTTTAGCACAGCTGCTATTAGCCTTCATGTTAATCCCCTTAGAGAATAAACTCATTAGAACATTAATCACTAGATTCTAATTACCTCTCTCTCTTTCTCTCTCTCTCTCTCTGTTTTTTCTCTATGTCTCTCTCTAATTCAGGTACTTAGACAAACCACCCGTCACTGAATTCACAGGGGGAAAGTTACAGTAAAATAAATAAATAACCTGGTGGCTACAGTATGTATACTGTGTTTTTAGCTTCACAGATTGACCTCAGGTGCTTTTTGTAGGTATTTGGGCTGAGCGTCTGGTGCTTGTGCCCCCCCCCCCCTTTTCTCTCTGGTTCTTGATTGTTATTACAAATCTACAAACAGCTTTGACATCTCTTGCAGTCACATTACCACATACGCTTTGTATTAAAGCTGCATTAAGCAATTTTTGACCACTGGAGGGCAGAAGGAATCAAAAACAAACACAGAAACAAAGATATGACAAACTGTTGTCTTACTAAATGCGAATTTGTGTCAACTCTTCTGTGGGATTCAGACTGTTACAATCAAAATTTGTCAGTAAGCTCTTATAAAATATTTAATGTTAACTGCTCTCTATTCTTTGCTTTACCATTTACATTGTTTAAAAAGAAGCCTGACAGTCAGTCAGACCATAAGATGGCCAAACTCACTTTTTTGGATCAACATAGCAGCCAAAGCATTGCTGTGAACATTAGCAGAGATTCTAACTCAGTGACACTGTGACAAAACAATGAGAAGATACAAGAAATTGGAGGACGAGTTGGATATGTAGTGGGTGAAAGTAGGACAGGTCAGGAGTTTAGAGTGCTGCAATTTGTTAGAAAAATAAAAAGTCAACATTTTTTTGTTCCAGTTAGGTACCAGTAACCCTGTCTCCTAGAAATGTAAGTTTATATACAACTAATTTGCAACAGCAAATACATTTAGGAGGAAACGTTATGCCGACCAGATTACATTTACTAGTAACATAGTGAGGAAATGTTAATTAACGTATTTGGCAAGCCACAAAAATCTTGATGCTGAAAATATCAGTAAAGTGTTCATTTGTAATGTATTCAGTTTGTTTTACACACTTTGTTATGGTCATGCTTAGACACTCACAGCACTTGGTTAAGGTCTTCTGGTTTAATACAGAAGAAGTCCACAGTGGTTTGAATCACGAAACACACAGTGATTATCAACATTTAACAGAAACCACGATCTTTCACTAACCTTAACCAAAGTGCTTTTGCTGCCTAAACCTAACTACAGACGGGATTCTGGGTGTAAATCCCAGTCACTGTCCTGCGCTCTGTATGACCCCCATCCAAACAGACCACCTCCTTTCAGCTCTGGTGCAGTAGATAAATGTAGCGCCTAATTTCCTCAAAAAAAAACAAACATTGCCTGTGAACATAATCCAGGCAGTAAATACATTTTTCGTCACAACGTAATTGGAAAAACAACTAAGACAGGGTTGACCAGTAAGTGGTGATGCATATGAAACTGCATGCACAACAACTAAATGCAACTCAGCCATTAGAACGGCTACTTATACATCCTGCAGACACAGAACAACAGGAACGTCCCAACTGAGTCTTGTTTTCGCTAGTAGATGTTGGACTTTCTTTATCAACTGGTTTTATGTGACTCAGCTAGCAGCTAGCAAACACTCAAATTTTCTGTTTGCCTGGGAGTGCTGAGCAAAATAATAATGAGCTAAAAGATGCTAAAAGATGCTAAAAGGTTCATAGAGATGCAGAGTTACGTGTTAATTCACAGTGGGTTCAACACTCTTTGTGACCCTTTTCACTTTACAGAGTAATTGGATTTATGTTCATCAAAAAAATATAACTCCCTGCAGGTTTAAGGCAGAAATCTGCAACCCTTTGAAAAAAAAAACAATGAAATAATTTAAAATGCTGTTTTGTTGCTCTTTGATATAGCAGTTCAACTCATAGCAATGAGGCATATTATTACAGTCAGAATACACATAACAACTCAGTTCTTTCTGTATAAGATTCACAACTGGGAAACTGCTCCGATGCTTGGGAGTGTTTAGATGACGTGACTCAACATCTCTTGAACGGTGAACTTTGAACAACTATTTAAACAAGGTTTTGTTGCTACAGAATATTTCTGCAACTGCATGGCCTTCTTCCTGTCTCACATTTATTCAGAAACTGATTTTGGTGAGCGGTTTACAACAAATTCGACAACATTTCCCGAACATGTTTTTCGGGTTCGACATCTGTCGGAAACAAACACCTACTGAGCCTCGACAGACAACACTTACTGATTTGTAAAATATTGGCTGGCAGAGTCAGGCTACCATTGCTAAACAGACAAAAGAGCACCACCTGCTGAAACTCACTTTACTCACTTCATTAACTCTTACAGTTAAACTTCATGTTACTCATCCAGGCCCTCTTCCAAGAATGAATTCAGACACACTGGGACATATTTAATTCTGTTGTTTGTGTGAAATGTTTATATTTTGTGGTCTCATGGCGGGCATTTTGCCAACATTTTAAAGTTGTGTGTGTATGTGTGTGTCAGCTGGGATGACACTTCCTGCTAACAGGCCAGAGCAGGCTCTGGGAGCTGGGGGGGAGAGGAGGGAGGAGGCAAGAGGAGGGAGGATGGCAGTGAGGCGTGGAGGTGCAGCTCCCTCCCAGTCACACGGGACCACACAACAAGACAACAAACCCTCTTTCTCTCTCTCTCTCTCCATTTCTCTCTCTCCATGTGTCTCTCTATCTTCTCCTCTCAGCTGTTGAAAGTGGAAACAGAAACTTAAAAGCAGCGTCAGGTTTTCATATTCTGAGTGCATTGCCGTTAATGGTACTTGATACCCACAGCATTTACTTGGCTTAACTGTCTAAAAGCGTGTGTGTGTGTATGTGTGTGTGTTCTGGGTGGGACTGTTTAGCTGTCACCTACCCAGAACCCATGATGCAGGGTCTTAGCGGTAGCTTCTCATGGCTGAATGCACAGGACACACACACACATGCACGCGGCTACACACACAAGGCCTTGCAGCGCTGACAGGTGGAGGTAAACGGAGCAGAACTCTGCTAATCCACCTCCGCCTGGAAGAGAGAGCCAGAGGTGAAGTAAGAACGGAGTGATGTGAGGTGTAGTAGTGTTTTCTTAAACACCAAAATGTCACTAAATGACACATCATTACAAATGTATTCTGTGCAGTCAAACCTTGTTTTCACTGGCAGAAATGTACTATGAGATACCGAAAATATCAGGCGCATATATATTTTGCCACTTTATGGTTCTTGGAAGGAAAAGGTATCTATCGGATATGGAAGAAGCCAGGGTGTAAATGCTTTCAAGATGGATTGAAATCAAATTGAGATGCATTCTAGCCAGTTGTTTAAAAGGTATATCCATCTCTCCAAGATACACACGTAATCTTTACCCCTCCCAAGTGTAACTTTGTCAGCAAGTGGTCTGTGACAATAACCTCTACAGGATCTTTCCCCTTTGATAATGGCAGCTGAGGTTACACTGAAATTATTGTCTCATTAAAGCATCAGGGAGAAAGCAACAACACATAGGAAGTCGAGCTAAGCTGTTGTAGCATTTTATCTGATCCCAGATCAGTGCAACCACTAAAAGATCTGTGTGGGTGAGAGAGTGGCGAGAATTCAGATGCATATATATGTGGCTAAGGCCCCATTTACCACCTCCATAGGTGATACAAGACACTCAAAATGACAAATGTAAATGGGGCCTAAAATATTTAACCTGATGTAATGGTGCAGTCATGCAAAACAAACCATCTTTGGTTTTAGTATTTTACTCAATAAACTTCAACACTTGAAACCCAGCTGTGATCTTGCTTTTCTATTTCTGCTATGTGTCGGAACGTGTTAACATCATATCCTGGTTTCAAAAAACTGCGTATACTAGCTGGAGTACTCCAGTGAAAACCGGGATACTGTGGCATCGGTTTATCTGGGTTTCCAATATCAGTCTGCTATTTGCATAGTTGTGTCCTCAACTCAGTAAAACAAAATAATGTGATGTTGTATCAAAACCAGGGACTCAAAACTGGGATACTAACGTGCATGTACAGTCAGTGAACTCAGTGAAGTGCTGAAACAAACTGAATATACTGTAGATACAGTATATAAGAATGTGGAGTGCATTTTCTTTACCTTAAAGTTACTTTAAGACAAAATTTAAGAAAACAAGTGGGTTTAAAAGGTTATACATGGTGCAGGATATGACAAAAACATATAAATCTGAGTGTCAGACGTCTGAACACACCTACACAAACATACTCACACACACACACACACACACACACACACACACAGCTGGAAGGGCAGTCAGGGTAGATGTTATCGTGCCAGTCTTGTGTTGTTTCTTCAGGTGCTTTTACAGCAAGTTAGACCATGCAGCCTGCCTGCCCTGTCTGCCCCCTTCACACACACGCACACACAAACACACACACTCAGTCATTTTCTCTGTCTTTGATGTTTGTACTTTTAGCTTCGGTATCTTGGGGGCGTCTGATGTATTCTTCAACTTCTTCCATCACTACTTTTTCATCTTTGCTCCCTCTTTCTTTTCTGTTTCTTCTATATTTGGTTGTTTTTCTTGTCCCCCGTCTTCATCGTTCTCGTTGCACCCCCCTTATCTCCCCCCTTCCTCCTTCCTGTCCTCCCTCTTTTCTTCCCTCAATCATGGCTCCCTCCCACCTTTCCTCTCGTTGTTTTAAGTGAGTGTCATCAAGCTCACAGATGTTTAGCACCATATTACCACTAAACCCTTTTCCCTACATGTTTTTTTCTCCCTCTCTCTCTCTCCCTCTCTCTACTTCACACACGCCCACGCACAAACACGCACACACACACAAAGAAAGGGGCTGCTGGAGTAATCATGTCATGTAAATTACCCAGCATACCAAGAGGCCTCTTCACCTGCAATCAGCCTCACGGTGCTTCAGTCCAACCTGCTTTCAACAAGAAACTTCTCTCTGCAAAATGGAGGTGGGGGGCACATTTTCCGCACATCAGTTTCAGACAAGACATGTTACTCATTTGTATCTATGTTAATATTGTGTCTTTACATACATTTATATGTTGTGGTGTGCTTTTAAAGGAATAACAACATTGTTCACATCAGCTTTCAGCCTTCATCTTCTCCTTTTTCACCCTCTGCAGTCAGCAAAGATGTATATCATGTCACCTCAGTGCTCGTGGTGTGCCTGTGTGTCCTTGTTTGTGCTAACAGGAGATACAACCAACACAGCCTCCTTTCCTAAAACAAGTCCATTCTCCAGCTAAAAGTAGCAAAAAGGACATGAGTATTGATTTCATGAAGTCCTCACCCCTACAGGGACTTTTATAAAGGGGATGGAACGTTTTTGCACTGTTTGCCCTCAGGGTGAGAGAAAACATCAGAAAATTACAGCAAATATTTCATTTGTGAGGAAATTTAAGACTTTAAATATTAACCTGGCTGCAATTATTCTGTTTTATTGAGTTTTTATCAAAACTGTCTGCTTTTAGTCTAGTAAGGAAATCTTAACATGGATTGACTGTTAATGTGGCAAGCAGATTGTTGTTGGGCTGAATCAGGCTTTGTTTAGGAATATTTTCATTAAGCAGGTCCTTAGAAAGACCCAAGTTTCCCCAGACTGTTCTGACCCTCCTTCACAAAGACTTTAAGCTCTTGCCTTCAGGCCGCCACTATAGCGTGTCTGCAAGGTGGATCCAAAAATCTTTGCGTCTGTGGTTATCAATATGCTGATCATGGAACAGCTTACATACTTTAAAGGCTGCCCTCTTCGCCTTGTTTTCGCAAATGTAGTAACACTTTATTCTGAATCACTTCATCTGTAATCTCTTTAAACCCCTGTTTGTTAGGGTGGTGTTTCAAACCCTGGCTGCACATCAAATCTTCCCTTCATGGAACAATATGTTTCAACATGACATGACTTGATTTGATCAATCAGCATTTTACAACAGATTATCACATCAGCAGCAGCAGCAGCAGCATTGGTGAAATAAACAAAGGTCTCAAGATAATTAATGACTTCCTGCCACTCTATAATGTGTTTTACTTTCATGCTACAATTGTTTTGCAGGGAAGGTGTCAATTTTCAAACAGCAGATATCTTTCATTTTGGAAGGAAACTCTTTACCGTCTGTGTCTCAGGCTGCTGCCAAATCCAGTCAGGCTTACTGTACTTTACCTGCCACTGGCCATAATGCAACAGCAGCTTAATATGTGGCAGGCTTGGCAAGGCATAAATAAGGATTAGCTGTTTGTCATATGTGGTATATAGAATAGTTGCAGCATGTCTCAGTTGAATATAAAATGCAATTCAGCTTTTAATGTCAGCTGGGAATGGCTGGAACATGGATTAATTTTTTAAAAAAATCTTCAAAGTTACACTTTACAGAGTCGGTGGAATATTATTTTTTTGGAGTTGGGGTGCTGAGGCTCCCGATAACCACATGACACAGTATAATTAGAAATGTATTTTCTATGCATGTCAGACATACAGAACATGTAAGTCTCACAGTTTCACAGTGCAGCAAGACTTCGGCTAGAGCAGGTAGAGCCTCAGTGACTGACTGCTGCAGGGGACAAAACCTGCAACATACTGATCACTGGTTTTCAACCTCCTCTTCCTCTTAGTCTTTTACTCCTCATTTTAGTTCGTGTAATACACCACACCAGTTTCATGGAGGTAAAGGTGCTTAAAGGGGCATTTTGCTACTCACTGTCACCAACTGGCAGCCTTTAACAAGTTCATGAATGCTTTTACATCCTCTGTTCTAATCATGGAGTGCCTGGAAGGTCTTTCTTGGGAAATATTATCTGCCAATCAAGGAGTGACATTGACACTGACAGTGAGACGTCACGTGCCAGCGTTTGATTAGAAGTTGAATTAGAATTCCTGCTCCAGATTTCCTTCTTTTGAATACAACATAATCTAATTCAGGACTGTTTTTTAAAACCTGGTTCCCCACATGTTGTGGAATAAACATACCTACAGGGTTAACCAAATAGTACTTATATGTATGCTTTCAAAATCTTTGTGTGATTTTAAAAGATGTTTTAAATCAAACAGCAACTACGTCAACTTACAGTGGAGATAAGTGAAAAGCATGAATTCTGGGTTTGTCCAAAATGCATTTGGTAAATCAGCTCTTGCCTCAATATCCAGGACTTCTACCTGCAGGCTGGGCTTCCATGACCAATGTCTCAAACACACAGAGTCCTCTGACAAAGCTGCATACATATTAGTCGGTGTTAAGGCCCCTAATCCACACGTCTTCACAAAATATTTGATCCTGGAAGCTTGGTGACATAGTGACAACTGGCTGGGGTAGTTGGTGAACTGCTGTAGCTGGCGAGCTAACCACTGACACACTGTCACAATAGATCTCTATTTTCTCTGTACTGGGCAGTTTACTCCCCCCCCCCAAGCATTTTGTTCAACACTGAACACCATTTTGTTAAATAAAATGTTGCTGAAGAGGGGAAATAAACCCTCGACTTCTGTCTCTTAATTGTCAGCAAACCATTGCTCTTTTGTGGAGCAGGTTAGACTCCAGCAGAGCAGGTTAAATGAAATTGAATGGTGCAACACAACTAATAAGCTACAATAACTTCCTCCATTTTGTAATTTGGCTCTCCATTCTCTCATAGGTCAGCTCTGTTAAGACCATTTGCTGTTGGTCAGCAGGGTAAAGTCGCAGGTCAAAGTTCACCCAAGCTGAACTCGACTTGAAAAGATTTGCATGGATTTACTTCGGCCCTGCGAGCGAATCCACTAATTGAAATTTTGCCGTTTTGAATGGTGGTGTGTTGGGCCGTGACTCTGTCTTTAGCTTTCTCTTCCTTACACTTCTTTCTATGTTGCTTATATTTGTGTCTGTATTATTCCCGTGTCACACACATCCCCATCTAAGTGTCATCTAAGTCACATGACCTGTGTGTCTCTCTCAAACACACACACTTATTCTTAACTTCAGGCTCATTCACCTGGGTGGGCCTGTCTGTCTGGCAGCAGTGTGAGGATTAAACCAGAGATTAGACTGACAAAACACACACAACAGGAGGAAGTCAGGGTTGTGTGTGTGTGTGTTTGTGTGCGTGAGAGAGAGAGAGCGAGAGAAAGATGGGGAACTTGTATGCACTTACATATGTGTGTACATTTCGTGTGTGAGCACTGCTTAGCCTCGGAGGAATCTCCCAGACGAGTCACTCTCTTCCTCTCTTCTAAGTCATCCGACCATTCAAGTCAAATCTTTTATTAATCCTTTCAGTTAACAGTGCATTCCATTCAAATCTGGCTTTAAAACTTTATGCTAACTGTGCATTCCATTCAAGTCAACTCATCCAAAATGATATTACACTGAACCCAGACAGGAAATGATAATTGTTTTTCAGAAGGTTCAGACTTACCTGATACTTTCCCTCGCCCTCAGCCTAATTTTAGACTTTAATCCTGGTTCAGTACGCCCAATCCTGACCCACCCTGAGTCTGACAGTTCCCTCAGTTTCAACAATGACATAAAATATGAGGCAGGTTCCTCGAGGTTGACAAACCACTTCAGGTTTTCGCTCTCTGAGGCAAAACAGGAAGCTGCATTTGGCACCCAGACAACCACTCTAGAGATCTAAAGCTTAAAGTATGTATGAAGCTGGCGGTAAATCTAATCAGAGAGCATGTTACAATGTAACAGAGGTGTAATGTTGGACGTTATTTTCAAAATGCCTTTCAAGCAGCGTTTTTTTTTTACAATTTGTGGGAACCAGGAATGAAACTTTGGCTGTTTTGGCATGACAAAAACGTGAGACGTGAGAAAGCATGAGAAATATTCCTACCAACTTTGTCACTCATCACGTTTATAGCTTGCAAGATGGCAGCTTGAAACAAACAGTAATGACCTTCCAAAAATGCTGTAAACAAAGCAAATATGTCCGCCTGTAGAATCCACCACCGAAAGACCTGAACTGCTGCTTCAATGAGAACGCGAACAAAAACAGTGTGTGTAAGATTGTGTAACATTATCACAACAATACACTCACGCAAAGTGTGACACTATTGGCTCGAACGTCCTCTTAGTAGTTATAGTGATACCCTAATCATGTCAAGTAATTTACCCAGCATGCCAAGAGGCCTGTTCACCTGTAATCACCCCCATTGTGCTTTAGTTCACCTGCTTTAAACTGGAAACTTGAATCTGTAAGTGGAGGTGACATTTCAGCTCTCGTGGGAGTGTAGACATTAAAGATGACATGTTACTTATCAGTTTGTGACAGTAGCAAACCTATGATACAGAATGAAACATGATATGGAAATATCACTCTCACGAATAGCTGGGGACTGTTTTAGTCTCTAGCTACTGTTTCCATAGAAAAACAGAAAGGAAAATGACTGTTCAGTGTGGTTGCTCACAAGTAATGGTTCTAAAGTGCAATACACAGCGGCCGGCAGTGTTGCATCAATTGATGGCCATAGCACACCGCAGACGCACTATACAGACAAGAAATGATCAGTGTAACACCCACAATGTGCCAATCCGAGGAGCAAAAGTGATAAAAGCATCAATATAAGCATCAATCATGTGCATCATGGCTTGTTACCATACAGTACGTGAGCTACACTGAATAGCTTTAGTATTTCCTTGTTTTTCTTTCTATTTAAGAATCTGGAGGCTTACAATGTCAGTAGTTACCAGAAACAGACAAAGTTAATGTAACATTTTATTGTCATGACGGCAACTATAGGAGCCAAACCACCAGTGTTGGAATTGGAAAACCATACCAAATTAGAAAATTCTCAGTTAAAATGGTTATTGAGTTTATCATTCACACTTTTGGTTGACATGGTAGCCAAGGCGCTTATTAAATAAGTCTACCTTTTAAGATTTCACATTGAAAAACTCACACAGTGTTTTGCAATAGTTGTACTGAGATCTTTGGTCCTCCAAGCGTCCATTTAACATGGACAACGTCGTGCCATCTTTTTTTTATAATTCTATTTTCAGTCCAACATGTAGAAGAATTGGTATGTAGCACAGAGAAACATGTAAGACAGCCAGGTGAAACAAGTAACAGGTAAGCTGACCAGAGTATAGCAAGAGCTGACTGGTAAATGCACCAGAAGCGACTAACAGGTTCGATACATCAGGTCAGAGCTGTCAGTCGAGATCAATGTTAACGTAAAGCCTCGTCTGTCACTGGACTCATTGTCAACACACTGCAGTGGACGAGGCTCATTCCAAACTGTCTGGTCTGTGTGTGTGAGCAGCACAAGTCGACGAGGGGTGTGGGATCCGTCATGTTTACCTTGGTCATTCAGTTGAGTTGTGAAGGCAGGTAAACACATTCCAGGCTCTTTTCTGTCCTCTGTGTGTGTGTGTGTGTGTGTGTGTGTACTAGATTTTTATTACTTCATCAATTAATTATGAATTATTTGTCACTCTGACAGGAATTCTTCACAGTGAGCACAATAACAGTACACTTTACTATTTTATATATATGTATATACTATATATACTTGTTTATCTTAAGTAAAAATATGAATACAGTATTTGTACATTGTGGTAATATACTAATACTAAATATATACCTTTCAAAACAAAGGTACAAAGTTCTTTGTAATCCTATGAAATAAAAGACAAATAAAAGATTCGAAACATTAAAGATTCCGATAAAAACACAATAAAAATTTAAACAAATAATTAAAAGAAAAAAATATGTTAGAGAAGACTTTGCCATCCTGCGCTGATAATCTATTCTGTAGTGTTGAAGCCCTCAGGCCAGAAGGCCCTTCACCTTTAGTCTTGACCGTGGAGCAGCCAACAAAGTCACATCTGAAGATCTGAGCGTGAGGAGTTAAAGAGAAAGAGTCCTACGCGATATCGCTGGGGGGCCTTACTTCTGATTCTTATTCTGAAACATACAGGCATCTCATTAAAAAAACAAAAAAACAAAGTGGGGGGAACACAATTATAGCCTCGTATCACTACTTTTAATTAAAAAAAAGAATTTGAGTGGCATTTGCACATTTTACCTGTGCACGTTCACTGCAAGCTATACACACATGCACTCCCATGTCCATGCATACGTGTATGAGTGCCCGTGCTCGCGTGTGGCCCCGGCCTTTTCAAGCCCTTTGTGAGTGTGTATTGTCTGGGCCAGTGATAGAAGTGGTTTTGGGGAGGGGCGGAAGTTTTCCGGAAGGTATTTGTCCAGAGTGAGGGCGTCTCTGCCCTGAGACTAAACAGGAGGGAACACAGGTACGCAGAGAGAGGCTTAGAGCAGCTCCGCGGAAACACGACACAAAGTGGACTGACCGGACTCGGCCCAGACAGAGCAAAACAATGCACTCTTACGCCACATATACTGTTTACCAATTGGTATTCAAGTTTATGAAAGTAAACTTCTATAACTTCTCTGAAAATACTTTGTTTTTTTTTATTGGTATGTGTCTTATATTTTAATCAGCTTTACAAAGCCTCATTCCCTATTTTATAAGGCAGGTTTTTTTAAGTCTGGATCGCAGATTAAGCTTTTAATGTAGCGGCTGCTGTTCACAGCTGAAATTAAAGCCCGGGAACAATGCTTAAAAAGTTCAGAACTGTTTGATTCATCTTTTTGCTGCAGGGTGAAAAGGTCAAGGAACATTCTTCCTTTCATTGCTGCTTTTTTGTACTTCTCTACACCCCTTTCTACCCACTAATACCCAATATTTTAATAACAGGTGCATTTATCACTGAGTGGAGCATCAGAAAGAAAATGCTTTTTCAAGTTTCGTCACCTTGGCTTTCTTGACATTTTCCAGCAGTAACTTTTTTGCATTGTCTCAAGCGTTTGGTTCTTCAACACTTACCTAAAAAAAGGAAAAGAAAACTTTCCATCTTTCCGTACCTTTTATGATTGTGTATTAAGTTTTGCACTAAAATACAATAAAATTTACTTTTTAACCTTCAAACTTTAAATCCTTTCCTTTCCTTTCCTTCCCTTTCTTCTGGGGTGGTCTGTACTGATCTCTTAACTCTGACATACCAGTCAAAACACCACAGTGTGTCTGTGCATGCATGTGTGTAGAAGTGAGGGTATGATTCAGAACTCATAACAGTTAAACAAGGTTTTAACATACCACTATTTAGGGTTTCAAGCAGCATTAAGAGTGGGGAGGGTGTTATGGGGATGGAGCCACTTTTGTGGGAAAAAAAAGGATTTCTACATTTCTATTTCAGTCTTGGAATTAAACCCTCGATCTGTACTGAGAAAATGTAAATATAATTATAGCTCTAGGCATTCTCTTGATCTTTAGTCTTTACATACCACAGCAGTGAGATTTTAAAATAGTGCCTCCAAAACTTCATATTTTGTTCAGTTACAACACAAATCAACCAAATCGAATCTTTGGTTTTAGGATCATAACACATACTGTACAGTATGTTTGAAATGATAATAGAGTTAAACAACTTAAACATGACTTTATTTTATACATAAATATATATATATATATATATATATATATATATATATATATAACCAATCTTTCCTGTCGTCATGATATAAATACTGTTTAGTCTGCCATTCCAAGTGGTAAAAATATGCTATAAGAATATAGAGTTGTTTTGAATAAAACTAATTCTAATATAAAGCAATAAATAGAGCGATAGAGAGAACTACTGCAGCAACAATTCTGATAATTGATGAATCGTATTTTTAAAACGAAAACTCCTTTCATTCTCTCCAATGTGAGACTTTTCTCTGTTTTATATCATTGTAAATGTATTATTTCCAGGTTCTGGACAGTTGGTCAAACAAAATGAGACATTTTAATATATCAACTTGGGCTTTGGGAAATTGGGATGGACATCTTTCGCAATGTTTATGAAGTAAACAATTGAGAAAATAATCATCAGATTAACTGAAAATGAAAACAATCATTAGTTCCAGCCCTATTCTGATATTATAACATACTGCTGTGGTGGTCACAGTTAGCCAGCTTTTTATGTAACACAGCATCACTGAATGTAACACTCTTGTTTTGAAAGGTTTTCATGAACCCTAGGGCCACGAAACTTACTCAGCACCTCCATCACTATGCAAACTAAACATTCAATTCAAGTGGAAAAAATACTTCAAAGCAAACTATTATATCAGCAATATGTATTATAGGAAATGGGATTTAAGGTTTTAATCTTTGCCTTGGCTCACATCCAGCACACCTGGCCGGGCTCAAACAAACACACAAACAGGATCCTCAAAGACTTACAGATACAAATTGGCAACAGAGATCACCAAACAGTTGTGTAAAGCTGGGCTCAGTCACTTCCTTTAAATACAACCTCTCTGTGGTTACAGCTTTCTCTGTCTCCTCAAAGGAAGAAAGAGAAGGGAGGATCGCAGTCGGCATAAAGACAGAAAGAACGAGAGAGTTGAGGGAGGAACTGGAAGATTTGAATGCAGACAAAAGAATGTTGAAAATGAACGATCTTAATGAAAGACAAAGACAGTGAGACGGAGAGAATACAGGGATGGAGAAGAAAGAAAAGAAAAGAAAGAAGGAGAGGAAGAAATATTTTCTCCCCGTTGTTGACATGGTGTCAGCCGCGGCTATCAGAGTTAGAAAAACACATCAGAGATTTGTTTGCTCTGTGAGAGTAAACTAGCCGGAGCAACGCCCTAAACCTGCATCGCTTTCTCACACACACACACACTGAGAAAAACAAAGTGTGAGGGGCAGGTTGGCTCTTGCAGCAGGGAAACAGTTTGCAGAGCAGACAGGGAGAGTGAGAGGCATTAGGAGGTTGATCTAAGGCGTGGCTCACATGCACTTACCTGGTCAGGTGGGGGGCAGAGAGACAGACAGTTTTAAAGTAATATTACCAAAACAGTGACTCTACTTGACTTCAGCACATGTTCTATATACCCGGTGTCCAGCAAGTGTTTTTCTCCAGAATAATCCTCCTCTGGTACAAAGTGACACAACATAAGGAGAGCTGAGAATCTGTGCCATGTTCATGTCATGTGGAAGGTATACGATGAGAAAGATTCCCATGGTTACGACTTGCAAGCATTGATGCCGATCACCTAAAACCAAGTGTAAGTAGTATTCCGGATGAATAGTTTTCTAGCCCTGAGGTAAAGATATATGACAGATATATGAAATATAGTGAAATATTGTTGAATCAAGTTCAGTTTTCCGTCATGTGTGACCATGGTAACCACAAACACAACATCCAGGAAAATGATGGAGTAGCAAATTTTACTGGTATCTGAGTTCCCTGAATTTTACACATCTTCACCATGTTTATATTAGCTAAACTTGCTGTATTAAAGGTGTAGTCTGCAATCCTGGATAAAGCTTCTTGATATTTGAACTCAACATCCAAAGTAGAGAGAGTAACACACAGCATTAGTGTTGTCCTGTGCATGAGCACAAGTTGTGACAAAGCATCGGTATTTGAAGACCTGGGAATGAGAACGGGTTGTGGCTGTGTATGAACACCGGACATTTCTCAGCACACACACAGAACAGACAGCTCGCGGACCGTGAGGAGATATTCACTGAATTTGACAAAAAGTGTACTGGATTAGAATTGCAGACTACACCTTTAATTGTGCTATTTTAGTCACCATTCCTTAAATTTGAAGCTATGACAATTTGGCTATGTGATAAGATTAGAATTGATAGCAGCAAAGTATGGCACAGGTTGTCATAAAGATCAGATGTAGCGGCCATAGCAGAGTTGCAACCCTGCTGTCAGTCATTCAAAATACAGAGCACCAACGTCGCCAGATGGCACATGCAGCGGTAATCAATCAGTGTCTCAATCCACCTTAAATGAAACTTTATTCAACTTTACCGATGCCTGACATCAATTTGTTTGCACTTTAAACAACCGGTCACTGAGAACACACACAATAATTACACATAGGCGTGCAAAATATCACATGAAAGCATCCCAAAGTTGTGCACACACATTTAAAATGGCCAATGACAGGACATTAGATTTTAATTAGACTTTATGTACTTCTCATATCATTCACTGCGGCATTAGAAACGCTAATGGTTATATATCTGTTTTTCTGTTGCTTTTGGGGGAGCCCAGGTCTTCTTTGGGGGAACTTCACCCCCCTCCTGGCTCCCCCATAATTCGAACATTTAGTTCTGTATTATTTAGCAGCAAGTAAGAGCGGTCAAATAAATACAACAATCACAGTCATAACAACCACTTGTTATAATTAGGATACATAATTTCCATATGAAGTGAATGCAGTATCAGAGTGCCACCTACAGAAGATATGAACAGAATGTCCGACAAAAAAACGTGAGATGGAAATCAGTGCTTAGCACTATAATAAACACTCAGATCACGCACCTCACAATAGAGATTGACATTATGTAGGCTGTACTTAAGGAATACACCAAGCATTTTCTAATAGTGATACTTGTGTATCATAGAACAATAAAATAATACTAATAGAATTTATAGAAACATTTATAAGAAACATTTTTTGGAAATATTGACAAGTCTTTTTCATGAGTTGAGTTGAAAAAGTGAAAAAAGCTGATGGACAGCTTAAGTACTTACAGTACAAGGAGGTGACAGTGAGTTCTGTTTCATTTCTGTAATTAGATTAGCTACATCGACACATACACATTCACACTACACATTTCTGTGTTTGAGTGCCTGGCTAACATCCCCTAACCCGCTAATAAGCTTTAGTTATGTCATTAATGCTGTTTGAGAGGCATTAAAACACTCTGATCTGTTTGTCTCTCTGTATGTCTGCCTGTGTGTGTATGTGTGTGTGTGTGTGTGTGTGTGTGTGTGTACATGTGAGACCTGTCATTGGTTGGGTATAGTACGTCCGTCTACATGTGTCAGCCTGTGAACATAAACATTAAACCCTCATTAAAATACTGTTAATCCCTTCCTATGACACACAACCTGCCTTCAAACACACACGCACACAGACACATACACAAAAACATATGACTGTTGGGAGGTGATTTGTCATTCAGGTGAGTTCGTCATTATCAGCTGTAAAAGCTGTACTGTACATTCGCACCTTTAGTTTGAAGGCGGCAGCTGATGGGGTATTTTGTTAGCGTGAATAAAACTTGAGAAAACACAGAACTGGGTATTTACTACCCTTAGACCCAAAGCTTATTTTTGTGAAAGCTTCCTCTAGTGATAAAACACACATGCACACACACACACAAACAAAAACACATTCTCAAAATCTTGAAATTAACAAGAACATTAACAAGAACCCTTTCAAAATAACACATATTTTCATTTTTGTTAATAAAAGTGACATTTTTTATATGCTGAGATTATGTTACTTGTTTTAATTCAGAATTAAGAAAATGTATGGAGGCAAGTATGAGTACAGTGAAACAGGTAGAATGAAGCAGCATGAAACAGATAATTCTGATATCCATTTTGGGCATTTTAGCAGCAGAATACAGTGTGTACCAACAGAGGGACATTTTCTTATTTAGAGGGAAGGGGAATTATGTGACATGTACCCACCTGTATCATCATTTACACTTGTTAGCTTGAGATTAGTAAGACAGTGAGTGTTTGTTAGACCGGAATAGTTGTTTGTGGACCCAGCATCACCAAGTCTATCAGGATTTAATCTTGAAATTCAGGTGATTAAAAAAATCTTCTGAAAACTTCTTTATCCTATGCCAGAGGACAGCTCTTGTCCTTGAACAGGCCCTACCTGAAAGTGGTGCTCTCCTTGTTTCACACCTGAATGGAGGTGGGGGCATATGAAACAAACAATCACTCTGTTCTCTGTGTTGGTTGCAGCTTTGAAGAACAACAGAAAGGTAGAAAATGCTATTAACTGACTGCTCTTCTTACAAATTGTTATTTACAATATGTGATTTATTTAACTCTTTGGAGTTAAATCAATGGAAAAGAGTAAATGGATTACTTTCCCCTAATTTTCCTGCTAAATGAATACATTTTCCTGCTATTGTCCATTGCTTTTTGATACTCTAACTATGCATATATAGAAATATCTGTAAAATACAGAAACTCACACAAAAATATCCATGGACTCAATAATGAACTCTTCCAACTACTCAATTTAAGACCACTTCAAACAATACGGAACAATATACAAATTTAGAAAGCTGCAGCACCAACGGTTATTGTTATTTATATTGACATCTCCATCTCCTCTGCACATGTTTGTTGTGTTCATCTTTATGCAGATGACACCATCTTATACTGTTGAAACAACTTTCTGCAGCTTCATGTAGTACTTTTGCAAAAAATGGTTAAAGACCTTAAACTTTTGGTAAATACATGATGTAAATATAGGTAAATATATGGGTAAATATATGATGTTTCCCAGAACTGGTGTCATTGATTTATTGTTGTTCAACATATTTTTTTCCACAACTTTGCCAGTGACAAAGTGGCAAGACTGTACAGCAGTTAAAATCCCTGTTCCTTTTTCCAAGTCACTGAGATTACTGTATATCCCAGACGAGAACTTCATTTACTCTGATAAATAATGATTTATGAAGCTAATGATATGTACGCGAACAATTTAAATGTCTGAAGAATGTGTTATATGTTTTATGCAACAACTATATTAAATTGCAGAATCACGACCCCATCAAAATGCTGTTAATGTGGTTAAGCAACATTTTAATCATGTTCGAGATTCTTTAAAAGAAATGAAGGCATGCAGAAATAAATAGCAAATATTTGGCTATGTGTCAATTATAGTGAATGTCTGCAAAAATGCCAATCTGAAAAAGGAAAGCAAATAAGAACAGAGATGAGGAGAACGTGAAGAAGAATATGCGACTGTGAGAAGCAGTTTTTGACATCCACAGAGTGCCGTCTCTCTTTACCTTCGAAATAAACAGATGGAAAGTGAAAGAGAACAAATGAGAGGAGAGATGAGAGAGGGGGAGGGCCCAGACTGCTATCTGCCATGCAGAGAGGCATATTTACCAGTGGTGTTTTTCAAAAAGACATTTCTCCCTGGAAGCAGCTATTTGGCTCCCGCCAGGCAGTTGTGACAGGGAAATACATTAGGCCTGATTTGGTTTGTTTTGGTTGTTTTGGGGATGCTGCAATTATGAGAGACAGGGGGCTGGTGATCGAGCAGGGTCAGTTTGATTCTTTTTCAGGCAGCCATCCTGTGCTCGTTTTCTCCTGCTCTTTTGCTCTTTTTCTACCTGTTTTGCTGTCTCCCCTCCTACCTTACGCTCTTCTTTCATCCCTCATGCTCTCTTTTGCTGGAGTAAAATTGTGTTACTTTTTCATAAATGAATTAGAGCGCTTCCGAGATGTAAAAATGAAGAAATTCATTCCACAGTGCTACAAATCCAAAATAGAAAAATTGTGTTACCTGAAATTCATCAGATAAAATCAAATAAACAGAAATTATTATCTTCTGGAAATAATGATTTTCACAAGCAAATGACATGAATCCCTAACTTAAATACTAACCCATTGAGTCTCATTTGTTAAGCTCCCCAGCACTGCCGGACTTTTCCTGAAATTGTATTGAAGTCCCTTACTTTCCCAGTCTAGAAAACAAATTTCGGAAACTTCATGACCAGTAGGAAGCCTGTTTGTTCTTCATACTTCATCTCCCTCTGTTACTTGTCCCACTTCCCTTCAATTCCCCTGAAGTCAAGACTTCACATTCTTACTTGGCAAAGGAAGGTCAGAAAATCCTACTGGCATGAATATAAAAAAAAATTCTCTCTTATGGATTTTTTGACAACACTTTTATTTTGTGACTGACAATATTTACAGATTTTCATATCTGAATAACAACCACAAATTGTTAAAGTAATTTTATGGTAATTTTTATGGTTCAAATCGCCCTGAGGTAATTGCACAGAGGACTGAAAAATGAGGAGGTGAGAGATTTCAATTCATTCCTCTCCTCACTCTTTCTCTTCCTCTCTCATGTCTTTGTCTTTTTTTCTCTTTCCTTCTGTCATATTTCTGCTTTTTGAGTCTCAATTTTCAATGTCTATCTCTCAGCATATCTCCCCCTTTTCATGTCTCTCGTACTTTATTACTTTCTGTTGCCCAGTTTCTTTCTCTTCTGCCTTCTCTCGGTTACTTCAGGTTCCTCTCATCCTTTTCATTTTTTCTCCCTTTTTATTTCTGATGCATTTAAGTAGATGCTAATATGTAATATCCACAGCAATTTCAAATACATAGACATGTGCTTGGGTTTAACACTCCAAGATCTCAAACTAAAATTTTTCACACTGTTTAAATAATACTTGTTGTCACTAACCTACATAAACCAGGGATGCATCAGGTGCAGCATCAAGGTGACATGACAAAGATGCGAACCCCCCCCCCCAAAATCACCTTAGAACAGAGGTTTTTCAGGGGAGGCTCTAAACAGTTTCAGGGGAGGCTCAGTGAATGGAAGTGAAAAAATACATCAGTTATTACATTAGTTATCAAAAGGAGATCACATAGAATAGCCTAAATATGTATGATTTGGTTAAAGAGATAGTTCAGAGATACAGTAGTTTTGGGGGAATTTTACTGTTTTTCCCACTTTCCCAAAGTCAGAAACTAANTTTTTTATGTATTTGGTGTAGTTTGAAGTTATGTCAAACAGCAATATTAGGCTATCTTGGCTCAAGTGTTGAATGTCTTTGAGATCAAATAACATAATCATGATGCCATAGGCATCCAGGAATTGAGCACAACTAAGCAAGTAAACTAAGAGAGATGAGGGAACGCCTTTTTCCAAGCTTTGTCTGAGGGGAGGCCCACAGTCTCAGACTTTGAAAACCCCTGCCCTAGAATTAATGTAATCTTACTGCTACAAAAGTAATGTAAGCCAAAAACTCATGGGATCTACACGTATCACAGAAATTACCTATATTGGATTTAAAATGGCGTTTGCATCCCTGATAAACACAATTACATTGTTTTTTTAGGAAGTCTGATATGGTTTCTGTATGAAAACAGTAAAGCAAGGAGCACTCAGTAGAGTAGTAAACTGTTTTATTACTTTATTATAGTAATAGTATAGTAGTAATAGTAATGTTTTTAACACATTAAACCTCACTTACCTGTCATTGGGTTAGTGATAACAAACTCATACTGTGGAAACCCACAGAAGCTTATTTTGAAATTCTACTGGAGATCCCAGAGTTTCAAAAGAAACCTAATATGTCAGGCTGAATGATGTGAAAATGATGCAAAAGACATTTAATATTTCAGTTTGATGAAATGGTCCCGCCATAAAAATCATGGAGTCTTGGGTTTTAATATTTCACTCAGTGAAAACATCATAGAGCTTTTATAAAGAGGATGATATAAACAGGATGATACAAAATGCTCTGTATGTGATACTATTAGACTGTGTGGACTAAGATGATTTTAACAACCTTAAAGCTACTTAAGGGGATAAAAGAGGAAAACTGTATGTTAAGGGGTTAAAGAAAAGTGCCATACAACTAAAGCCAACTGTAGTTCCCCTTTCCTCTTCTCTCTCTCTTTCTCCCTCTCTCTCTCTGGAGGGCAGCCAGATGGTTATGGTCAATAAAGGGTGCTACAGGAGTACCTAAGTGTGTGTATGTGTGTGAGAGAGAGCAAGTTCATGTGTGTCCGTTTCAAAGGCTCTTCTCAAACAGACGTCTCCTTTAATTCTGCCACCCAGCAGGACACATACTCTCTCTCTCTCCCTCTCACACACACACACTCACACACACAAACATCCCTCTCTCTCCTACAAGGGGCTAATAGGGTGAAGTGAGTGTGTCTCCATCTGAACAGTGGGTTCTCTTCAGGGCGGGCGCGGCTCTCGGGGCTCGGGGTCCTGAAACTGACATGTTGGGATTTGGCCTTTAATCAGCGACATCAGTGTGTTTCATAATCTGGGTCAGGACCCTGATTTGGGTCACAAGTAGATTAAACGTGGTCTCAAAATTCTTCAGGAAACACAAACAGCTTCAGCTGCAGCAGAACAAGTGCTCTGTCACTAGATGAGTGGACCACAAGGGTGTATAGATGCTGTATATCTTCAGGTTTCTACGATGTTACCACAGCCAAATAACCATCCTGCTGCCAGCAACACCAGTGGAAATGTGAAATGATTTGACTGTGAACTGCCTGAAGATATAAATCCTACAAGTCATCAGTCTGAAATGCTTTACCTACAGAGCTCACAGCTCATGGTGTGATGTTAACACCAATGAAAGTACATTTTTTACCCAAGTGTGAAGAAATTATTTCAGAAAATATATTGTCAAAGCCAAAATTAAGAACACAATTATATATTAAGCCCAACATTTTTAGCTGCACAAATATGAACTGGTATTCTCCTTCTACCTATCGAGGTTGGCAGATATTTGCAAATATTCGGGAGGAAAATAAATTGTGTTAGCTGTGTGTGGAAAGCGAGTGCCATTTTTCTTTTCATTGTGAATACAACTATGATTTGATAGTGTCAAACGTGTCAAAGTGTGTGACACATGAGAACGCCGTTTGTTTCCTACCAACTGTCAACATTTGTTTCTTTTAACCCAAACCGCAACCATACAGGTGGCTGATACGAAGATGATCATATGAATTATTTTTTATTTGTGTCATTTTATTTTTTCAACAGTTTTGGAAGACAGTGAAAAACAGTGTCATCCTGTCAATAGGGGCACCTACTGGGTCTTTATGCAAGTCAATGAAAAGAAAAGTGTTTTGTTGTTTAGGTTGGAGGACTTGTTGGCCTGAAATATTCCAGTGGACCAATGATCATAAACTGTAATGGTTGTTTAACTTTGTCTAAGATTCAAAGGCTTGAAAAGGAAGGTAAGCAGAACTATTTATTTAGTGTTTACTTTGATTTCTCCTGTAGTTACAATGACATATGGTTTATAAGTAGTATATTAATTATCTTGTAAACATGAAGGCCTGAAAATCCTATAACGTAAGTTTTATTTTTTTCTTGTCAGCTCATATCTGTACTACTAATTACGGACGCATGAGAATGCTACTGTACATACCTGTGTAACAGCGACTTCAAAGGGGAAAAAGTGTCCTGAGGGAAGCCATTTTTCTCCCCCATTAAATTGCTACATCACTCACGTGGAAACAAATTTGTTTTTTAGTGATGGTGACCTTTATGATCCCGGGGTCACCTGATGAGCTCTACCCACAATCCCTCAGCCAAAGGCCAACCAGGAAGGTGAAGTCAACGTTTCTCTTCAATACAAAAGACTTCCCCTGTTTAACCCCCCCCNNACACACACACACACACAAATACAGGCACAAGTAGACACAGGCAAACATACTCGCAGAGCAGCTGTTTAAACTCTCTTTCCACTGAGACGGCACAGTGCTGAAAGGCGGCCTCGCTGCAAACATGGATGGAAACAAGTAAACAAATAAGCCTCAGTAAACAATACAACATGTTGGTAAACAGATGTAAATTTGCGAAGCAGCAGTTAAATGTACTAAATCATCTTCTGTCAATATTTGTTTTGTAACCGACTTCTGTGGACCTCAAATTACTGTAATCTGGTATTTTTAATATAGGTGTTTTAACTACAATGTACATAAACATAAAAATACATATTTTCCACTGCAGATAGTAATTGTTTTATTCTGAGATATGTCTGCCGATACCTCAATAAAACAGAGCTGACTTACATTTCAAAAACTCAACAGTAATATCTCTTTCTAGAAACAATGTCCTGGTTACTCAGAATCATTTTCTAAATTAAGCAGAAAAGTTGTTCTCAATGGGAACCATTGCCACAGACGTCTGTGGATTATCATCAACAATAACAACCACAACATGTTCACCATGTTCATGAGAGGAGTCCATTTTAAAGACCAAGTGATGTGACATTCAGGACTTCATAAGTGGAAAGTTTCTGAAGTTGTGCTCCAAAGGCAGCTACTTACATTTTTAAAATCAATGTATTGTTGTCTTCCATTTTCCACACATGATGTTGAAATGTGAAAAGACAAAATGTTTCATTAACTGGGGAGAAGAAAGCATTTTTTTGTTATCAGTCACCAGAGCAAGCGTTCTCATGAGTTATACCACTGAATGCCAAGCATTTTGTTGACTCGACTTCCAGTTTGCAGCAGATTACACCAATAGAAGGCAACAGTGGACAAAGGAGCACTGTCTAAGCCTCATGGGAGCTGTTTGTTGTTGAATGATCGCAAAATGATTGTTGTTTCCTGTTGGTTAAAATGAGACGCAGTACAAAAGGAAAACTGACAGAAAACATGAGTATCATATCTCAGTTTTTTTTTTTGAAAGAGAAATTAAATACACTGACATCAAATGAAGCCAGAGTAACAGTAGCAACCCCAGAATTAGGACAAGTTTCTAATAAGTTTTAAGAACATTTCAAAAGGCTTCTGCTAAATAAAATGTGAATCAGTGTGTGTTTCCATCAGGCCTCTTGTATGACAACACTATGACTATATTCTGGAGGTTGTGAGAGGATTACATAATTACTCGAGCAGCAGCAACTCCAACACATCAGGACATTTCACTGCTGCCTGTCAGATAAAGCACACACCACAAGTACTTGTGGTGTTTTTGTCAGTCACAATTGAGAGAGGGCGGTGACGTGAAACAAGGGTCTCCATTTGGAGCTCAAAGGGGTATACTGCTTTAACGTACACCCCTAACACCACCAAATCTTTAGTTTGGTAACAGGTAACAGTAGCTGCATGATGTAAAGGCTTGGTCTTCAATAAAAGCAGAAGCAGGTACCGCACTATCAAGCTGTATTCAAACATTTCTATCTGTTTCTATCAGTCTTTATTGCATGTTCTCTCTTCTGATATGTCAACTTTCCACAAGAGCTTATAAAAATAGATGGATGGAGACATGCCTAATGTTACTTAAACTGGTTCAGATGCCAAGACTGCTCTCTTGTGAATGTAAGTCAGAACTAAATGAGCTATTGTGTTGTAAAAATATTTGTAATGTGTGTGTGTGTGTGTGTGTGTGTGTGTGTGTGTGTGTGCGCTTTATCTGTCTGGTTTTATCTTTCCACCCCTCCTCTCTCTCTCTCTCTCTCTCTCTCTCTCTCTCTCTCTCAGGATTAAACATGTTTATCAATTATCACTCCATCTTGCCTCTAGCTCTCAGCACGCCACACAGCTAATTGAATCATTAAACAATCGCTACTCCTCAGGGAGTGTGTGTGTGCTTGTGACTGTGTGTGTGTGTGTGTGTGTGTGTGCGTGTGTATATGTGTGTGTGAATGGTGGGAGAGTGTGTGGAGGGGGGGAAAGGGGGAGTTGTTTGCAAACATGATGATGCCCTCGGGTGCCTGCAATGCACTTGTCAGATATGTTTATTAATTTATGATGCATGCGTGTGCACACACACACACACACACACA
>NTHP01000347.1:744605-763791 GCA_003416845.1 Oplegnathus fasciatus | reverse complement strand
GTTCTCACACTGGCAACTGGTCGACTCATACTGGTGTGTGAGTGTGTGTGTGTGTACAAATAGATGCTGAAATATGTCCTGCTACACACATGGTGTGTGCAGGACCTTAGAAAGTATAAAAAATAATTTAAATTAAAGTGGCAATAGACAACTTTTCAACTTTTCCTAGCGTTTCCTAGTGGTATTATTGTTGGCGCCACTGTCACAAAGACAATTCAATTCAAACTTTATTTCAGACTCACAAGAGGGTTCATAGCTATAAAAGAAAATAAGACATACAAGATATAAGACAAAGACAATCAGATCGCTCTCTGTTTTCCTCAGAGCAACTACCAACAACACAGGACACACTGCATTTGTTTTCAAATGCCTGTGAAAAAATGATCAGCACCACTTTGGAAATAAGAGAGCTGAAAGAAGCATGTTCACTGAAGAGGTAAAGTGAAATTGTCATAATTTTATATTGAGTAATATCATAGTTTGAGTACTGCTTCGTAACTACAGCAGGGGTTGGCATCGGGGTGGAGGGGGGAGTAAGAGAAAAAGTGAGTTTATTCATTCATTTGGTCTATTATGGAGACATGAAAGCAGATGGAAATTCTATAGTATGTGTTGAGAAAAGCGAACTGGGTTGGTATGTTTTTTGATGTTTTTACAAAATGAAAGAAACAGCGCAACGGAGATGGTGATAACATATTTTTCACTGGATCAATCTACCTGATCATATCAAAATCAACATACAGAAAATATGTTATCACCGTCTCCGGTGCCAGCTGACTGGTAACATTATTCTGGTAACAATCCAGTAACGTTATTCTATGGCTGTAGGGCTGGTAGCTAACGGGAAGAAAGCCTGAAATCAAAAGACAAGTTTATTCAGTTAGTATACTCAATGCAACTAAAACATAACGTAAGCATATAAGCAGCGTCATCAGATTTGCCTGTGCAATATTCCACATTTATCATATAGCAATAAGAGGTTGGCGTGCTTCCTTTGTGACGTAAATCAAGCCTTCATTTTCCTGGGAGATCGTACCAGGTGACAAACAGAATTGCATAGAGAAAGCAGAGGCTTATAGGGAACCTGTCTAAATGCTGATGGTGTCATTATTCTATAGCCATTACATTGTGCAATCAGCATTTACTTCATGATGATAAGTTAAAGCAAAAAACTTGTCTCTTGCCACTTTAAATATCAGGTGAAAAACTTGTTGAACAGTTTAGTTGATTTTTTTTAGATTTAGTTTTGAGAAGCTATAAAACCTGAAGCTACCTTGGTGGTTGCTATGCTTTTCCTAATGTACAGCATTTAGCTTAATATATAAATAAATACTTCACATTGAAACTGTAGGCTTTAACAGTGCCTCTGAAAAGTTGAAAAGTAGCTTGATCTGTTGTGAAGAACGGCAACTGTGGTCAACTTGAATTCACTGCAGTTACAATGGACTCCAATGGCAGCCCAGCAGTTCCTCCACAATGTAGCTAAATGTACTGCTAATGCATCACGCTATCACGAGTGTTTGATACTGGAATATTCCTTTCATGGTAGCATCTACATTTATCCTGATACACATCTTACTTGAAGTAGTAGCCTGTTTAATTTGACCTACGATCTGACTTTGCATTATTTGTGTGTGTATTTACTTTGTCTGTTTATGCAGTCTGTCTTCATTAGTCTAGTCAGTGTAGTCTGTACAAATGTTAGCTGTAGGACAGATTTTTGACTGAATATGGAGCATCTGAAATTCTGTTAAATATATTTTTGAAATCTCAAATACGTCTCTGTTAATTGAAATACAGGTAACACAGCAGGTGTGCTGAGGAGATGTATTTGTGTTCTTACAGTTTCCACAGAGCTGGCCTGGTCACATGGTTCAACATGTGAGATTTATCCCATGAGCCACCCACCCAGGTTAATGCTATCATTGATTACAGCTGATCTACAGTATATCAAGTAGGCTGGTATTACCTTTCCCGACGTAGAGTAAGGACCCATTCTATGATTGCTGTCATCACTGATTGTGAATGTCTCAACCCATCATTACCCATAAGCCTCATCAACTGTCGACCAACCACACAATCAGAACTGCTTGGACCACTGTCGCTGTCTCTTCAGCGGTGGTTTCACATGGTCCTTATCTCTATACTCTGCAACTGATAAAGAAATAATGACCACGGTCCTTCTCTGGCTTACAGGGCTATTTGATAGCATCATCATCTTCCAACTTAGCCAGCTGAAATGACTGCCCTTTCAAATTTTATACATGCCCACCTTATTTTGGGATTTTTTTGTTTCCTCTTCAGCTAGCTACTCCTGTCTGTGAGATAGCAGGTTTTCAGTGTGGCTCTGTCTGCAGTGCAGATGAGATGAGATGGCTGATGGAGTGGCATGGCCCTTGATTTATCACAAGCATTAAAAACAAAGATGCTTCGGAGAGAAAAGTATAATTTTCCTTTTTACAAACACACACCACCCTACATGGAAAAACTGTTAAAATATTTTAGAATTAAATACAAGCCAATCTGAGTAAATGTCAAGTAATCCACATGTATATTTCCAACTTTAAGTTAATCAGTTTAACAACATTTGCATTTAGTCTTGAGCGTATCAATGCATCCTGTGCATATTCACCTTTTATATTTTTTGTATTTATTTACAGATTGTCGAACCAGTGTGCACAAATGATCTGACGTGTGGATTTGGTTATATTTGTGTAGTGTTGAGATTCTATTAACATCATCCAATGCACTAGTGATATTTAGATCACCCTTAAATGTCTACTGTCATATCTAATTTGCCTAAACTTTGTCACAACTGTCGTTACCAGCCTGTATCTGATCCTTTCCCTGTGACAGACAGATGTTTTGGCATCTCTCTTAGTGCTATAATCTAAAGTGCATAATTTTTTTTGTTTTTAAAACCCAGTGCAAAATCTAATGTTTTTTAGGTCTGTCAATTTTTCTTCTTCTCCCTATTACACGAAAACACAATAAATTAACCTGAAGAGAGGTCCGAGACTTCACATGCCGGTTCGCCCAGGTGGATTTCACTCTGTCTAGTGAGATTTTTCTTAATATTTTGATTCTATTTTTTGTTCTACATGGAATTATATTGAAGGTGCAGACTAACTGAATACTGGGGATGTGGCTGGACTGTACTGGACTAAATCTGGATGTAGTTTCTCCTTCCTACGAACATACTATGTGTGATGGGAAGCTTCCTAGCATGAGAGAGAAATCCAGAAGAGAGCAGGATGGAAGCAGAGTGACATGAAAATTATGGGGCGACAGAGGGAGCGAAAGAGGAGCAGGACTCCCCCCAACCCCATCTTGAGACCGATTCGTCACCGCGACAACCATCACCCCACCTTATTCTGGGATGTCCTGTAGTTATGTTCTTCAATTATGTCTCCCTCTTTAATGTCGCGGCTGCACATCCATATTTAGTCAACCGCTGCAATTTTAGCTGCCGCGTTGAAATGCAACCGTCTCACCCTGGAATCAAAGGACAGATAGAGCTTCCTCAGGCACACACACACACACACACACACACACACACACACACACACACACAGAGATTTACATTTATTTCTATATTCTTTCAGGCTACATCTGCAATTTGAGCCACAACAGGGAGATTTTCAGCATGCCAAGCAACTTTCAAGGAAAATGTGAGGTATGGCAATTTATCCACTGTATGTGAGATATTTTATTTTTGTCTGCACTGTAACCCCTGAAAATATGTATATTATTAAAAATGGACAGAAAGAATGAACGAACAAGAGACTGAAATCTGCTGCAACAATTATGTGTAATGTGTAAAGAGAAGGTTGAAAAGGCCAGGTGTGAATTAAAGCTTCCCCATTGTTGATCCTTTATCATAAGCTTTCTAGTAAAGTCATGCTTCAGGTACATGTACATTTTGTACACACACGCACACACAGAGAAGGGATCTAAGCCTTGATGTGTGTCAGGAGAGATGGATGAAATAAACATGTCTTACCAGTGAGGACTGATATTGACTCAGTGTATTTATTTCCATCGCACATTATGAGTAAATGTTAGTGCTGTTGATGGGCTTCAGAAGGATTTGAACTGAACTGACTGAGAAGAATCTTGCCAGAAAAATATCACTTGTTTGAAGTCTGTTCTACACAGCTACTTCAAAACAGTTCATAATTTGTAAAAAGAGTGAATTTATTGTGTATTTTTGAATGTGTGTGTGTGTGTATCATGTACATGTACTGCCAGCTGCTTTACAGGATCATATAGATCACAGTTACTGGTTCGGTTCCTTCACACATGAGCTTTCAGCATTTTTATGAATTTGTCAAACTGGGCTGCTGAAATTATAAAGCCAATCTGGGATTCCGCAGCTCCACTATCAGCTAGTGAAAGTTTCCCTGTCTTTCTCCTCAATAGTGAGAGTAATGTGAATTTTAAGGAGTAAAGGATTTTTAAAAAAATGAATTGGCCTCTGTTTGCAGTGTATTATTTACAGTACAACGAGGTTAAAGGGGTCGCTTTCACTGTACACTACCCGCCCACCACCAAATGACTCAAAAATTTAGCGACTAGCTGGTGAATAAAGTTGAACATCTTGCAGCTCAAGAGCAGATATTTCCCTCAGGAGTTGGTGGAGACCAAATCGGACTTTAAAGAGTGAATATTGGACTTATATTCACCAAGTGGCCATGAACATGACTCCAAGTTAATGCTAATGTGTCACTCAGTGTCTGCTAGGTCAACTGTTTGCTAACACATTTGCCATCTCAACTTTTATTCATTTTTTATTATGTCAATGTCGTGTTCACAGCTTGTTCAACTGCCCCCAAGTGGCCAAACATTCATTAATACTGCTTTGAAAAGTTGGATTGTCATGCAAACTCTTAAAGAGCTGATCAAATGAATTTTGTTTTTGTCAAAAAAAAACAACCCAAAAGTGACACCATCCATGAAGAAACATGAGATACTGTTGTTCCACAATCCCTTGCTCCAAATACTGACTCGTGATGTGTTCTCGATTCTATCTAACATCCTTGAAGCATTTGTTTAATGGATTCATGTTTCTAACTGATGTCGCACGCTTACGTCACCTGGTGTAATGTCAGTCCTTTCCAACTGAACCATTCACATCACAGAAAAAATCTTATCTGCAGTTGGCTGCAGTGGGTCATAAAACACACTGTGATGAAATCCATAATCCTTTTACCCTCTTAATAGTTTTCACCTATTCATTTCATAATTAGACCAGCATGGTTCGGGATAAAATAATGTATAATTGGGTGTTTATTGAATGAAACAGTAGCTATCAATCCAGAACAGTTGCACCACTGAGCCCAAATGGTAGCCAGGACAAGGTTTTATTTAAAAATAGGCCTGCAACAGTCAATTTATGTTTCAAATTCTAAGACTTTGGTTGTTGAGCTAAATGGCTCTTTTTTCGTGGACCCAGCGGCACAGCGCAGATATCAGTCAAATGCGTCCTACCCTTTGCAGTGGGGGCGTGCCAAGCGCACTTTTGGTGATATCATGGCCAGGCTCATCTGGCGCAGCCATAGTGCATTTGGATACAGGTGGGATCAGAAAGAATACATCATCACACATTATAGGTAGGCCTGTTAGAGGCAGTGACAGTCTTGGCCCATCATATTCACTACTTTCTTCCCCTTTAAACACGTGGCTCTCCCTGTCATGGCGCACTGACAGTTGGGAGCTCTGGACAATTTTATTTGTCATCACAATGATCCATACAGTAACCATCTGCCGTTAAATATCACCGTAATGCCATGTATACGATGTAAGTCAAATTAGTTAGCTAGTTTTTTTCATGTTGTATTTCTTTATGAAATTATTGTTAAACTCAGTTAGATTTGACTGTTGTACATGCATAGGAGTTATCAGGTGAGAATTTTTAATTGATAACAATTTTTTATGGGACTGTGTGAACTGTTTTCATTGTGTCAGTATCCAACACGCCTGTTGATATGCAGTAGAAACTGTAGAATAAGTTTTATGTGCACATAAGCACAGAGGTTTCTGTGGCGGCATTAATGCCATATTCCAAATAAAACTCTTGTCTGCATGATCACGTCAGCTGGCTGAAAAACACAGAATAAACGTGGAAAGACGAACAAAACATGTATAATGGGGTTTGTGTGATATGGATGTGCCTTCACTATATAAAGTGACGAAAATATGGAACACAAGTGTGCTGAGCTTTCGACCTGCTCTGAGCAGGTGAGCAGTGGACCATGCAAGACCTTCTCATTCTTGGCGCCAAGATTGCTGCGCGCCACTGGATTGGCATCAGCGCACCCTCTACTGCGCCTCTCCCCCCACTGGGGCAGCCACCAAGATACCAAACTGGCGCAGTCAAGAAAATAACCTCAGTGCGCCACAGGAAAATACCAGTTCACTGGTGCAACACTGCGTTTCGCACCCTGCGCCAACACACAAATAGAACCCTAAATGTGATACAGACCATAAAGACTCACACTGAGTCATTGTAAGAGTGCAAACCAGATGTATGTAATATATATGAAAAACAAAAGTTAAAGGTGAAACATTTTTTCTTCTCCATAACTCAAAATAAGTCTCTATTTGAGGTGGATTGAAGAGGTTGTTGATCACATTTACACAAATGTTCAGATTTCCAACTGTCAAAAAATGTATTTCTGACCTACAAAGTCACCCAGTAAGTTACTGGTGACTTCTTCACAACAGGGCAGGAAATGAATTAAAGATTTAAGAATTAGAACAATGAAACTGGTTAACTTGGTGAGTTGGCTTCTATCAGTCTTTCTGCATTTATGGATGTGTGTAAACTTTATCAGGCACAGATTGAACTGGCACTGCTACTAATGACAATGTTTACACCTACAGGTGTGCAGTCTGAGAAACCCCAGTAACAAAGAGCATAACTAACTCTGTATTTCTCTCTGTGTGTATGTGTGTGTGTGTCTCTCTCTCTCTCTCTCACTCACACACGCACACACACAGAGGAATCTCCCTCATGCGGAGGTGGCCACGGGCCATGAGAGGTGTGTCAGAGATGTGTTGCACGCAGAGAAGATAGTCCTCACAGGTGTGACAGGATGACCTTTTAATCACACACACACACACACACACACTAAGACTGACTAAATGGGAGAGATAAAAAGAGGGAGAGTACACACTGTACAGGCCAAGTGCCAGAAAATCCATTTATCTTATCTAGTGAACATGTGCATGTCTCCTTAGTGTTAATTTTTTATATGCTTTGATTTACTGTTTGACACATCATGTTCTCAGAAGTTGGCCTGAGGTTAATCAAATCATCCTGTTAGAGAGGACGGGGTGCTTTGATTTTCCATTAATAACTACAGTACGTAAACTATAGAGACTCTATTCAAGCTTCTGTTCATTTCTACTTTGCCTCTACTTTATTTGGTAAAATGTAGGCAATAGAAATCCTTAAGGTTATGATGAAAGACACAATACTGTATAAGGAAAGTGTGCTGCGTCTTCTTAAGCAAATGATGTACATTGTATGTGGTACCTCTCATCCATTTCTTTCTTTCTTAACCAGTGTTTTCATGATAGCCCGTGAGATTTTTTTTTTTAATTTAAATTTATCCCACCATTTCTCCACTCGTTCCCTTTGCATTCTTTATTTGGATTTCCAAGTGAAAATGTGTCTACTTCAGACAAAGTCAAGATGTCAAAGACAGCAAATGGCTCAAAAATGGCTCGAGGCTCAAACAGGAGCGAAGCGACGATACATACCTGCACTCTTACACTGAGTCACTTCACATGTCTTGGGCGGACCAATTTTCAAAGAAAAGCGAAGTGAAATACTTCCAAGAAGCAAATCCAATTGTTCAAACTGCCTCGGCAGGTGGCCGGATGTTGAAAAGGTCTAAATGCATCCGTCTCTCGAAGACCCACACGTAATCTTTATTCCTGACTATGTCAGTATGCGCTCTGTGGAAAAAAGTCTGTACGGTGTCTGTACTCTAATTACTACAGCTGAAGTTACTGGACACTGAAGTTACAAAACTTGTCTTCAAAAACTGCAGCATGAATAAATACGAATAATGCATGTGTTTGTGTCAGTTTGTGGATAGTTGTTAGCTAGCTAGCTAAGGCCAGGCGCACATTACACGACCAAATGTTGCAGTACATCTCACATTATCCGAGCTGCCATCTTGCATCATAACAGTGCACACACTTTAGGATGAGGCAACAACGGGAGTTTGCACATTACAAGACTCAACGACAAGAGACGGCAGAGTCTCGAGTGTGCCGAAACGACACGTTGAAGTCTCGTAGGTCGGGTCTTGCAGAACTGTAGCCTGCCGTATGGAAATGCATGTTGGAAAATGATCTGGACATCCCAGACAGCCCCAGACTGCATCGGGAGATCGGGACATGACATGCTGACCTTGTCACACTATGCGAGCAAAGACGTGCCGTTTTTACTCCGATCTTGAAAAGTTGTCTGGAACCGTCTGGGATGCCTGAATTGGCTGTGATATCGTATGGCGTGCGCCTGGCTTAAGCTGTTATTGTTGTAACTAAACTGTTGAAGTGCAGACGTTATGCCTTTTCTGGCATTTTTGGCAATTACCAAACAGCTTCAGGTACATTACCACCACCCTCCAGATTGTGATGAAGCCAACAGAGACACATACTGTATATATGGCTAATTGTAAATGAAAGTATTAAATAGCATCTAGATTTAAATCCGGATATGAGACACTTGAAAAAACCATAGACTGTATATAAAGATGGACGACAGGACAGCTCCCCAAAAGTGAAGCCATCTCAATCACCCCCTGGTGGCTGGTCCCAGTATAGGTCATAAGTCCCGCCCCCTCCATGTTAGCAGATGGGACATGGGCCAAACTAAAAAATCAAAGTACACATCAAATACATTTTTCCAAAAGATGGCCTTTGTCATTTTAGGTAGTTCTTATTACGCTGATGTTTGTTCAAGTGTTCGTTTTTCTTATAAGTTTGGTTTTAATTAGTTACTTGATGCTATAAGAACGGGGTGAAACGTCATGATTGACAGCTGTCAATCACAGTGAAGTAGTCGCGGAGGCACCTGCAAACGTATTTTCAGGAGTTGAATGTAGAGTAGGAACGTTGAGAGGAGATGTAACGGTAACTTTAGCAGGTGTTCGTTAGTAAGCAGTTACTAGTTATTGATTACCGTTCGAGTCAGGTGGGTGTATGGGAAGGACCTCCTTCCCTCATCACTGCTGCGCAGACTCTGGTCCCAAATGACGTCGCCAGCGCAAGATGGCAGCACTCGTATCTGGGATATTTTGACTTCGCTTTTATACAGTGGGAGGAAGTGGAGACACGTCGTCCATCTTTATAACAAGAAAAAACAAGTGCAAATGGGGCTTTAGATATCATGGGCAACCCCATCATGGTAACCTGCTGTCATGATCAGTCACTGTACCAAAATCAAGAGTGATAATCAGGTTTTAACAACTCGACCTCTCTTTTCACTCACTTTATTTCAAGGTAAGGAAGTAAGGAAATCACTTACTTTCATTTTTTGAGATTTTTTTCCCGCTTCTTTTGCATTTGTTCCATAGTTGAGAGTGTAGAGATAAATAAGAAACTTGGGGAGAGAGAGAGTGGGGGAGGATATGACGTGCATCAGTCGCAGTTATATGTTATGCTCCTGAACTATTAGGCCACCAGGACATCCCAATTATTTCCTTCTCAGCCATTATTTCCCTTTTTTGTTGTTGTTGGTTTTATTTTTCAGATAAGAACTTCAGCTGAGGCACATATAAACAATCATTTACTCCAACTGGGGTGAAATCCAGAACAAAGCTTTGTACCTTTGCTTCAATTTAGCTGCTGAAAAGTCGCTTAATTTCCATTTTTGTGACATTGTGAAAGTTTAAAACTACACTCGACAGCTGGATGCAAAGTACAGCTAATCAAGGCCTATTTTTAACACACCTGCTGCATTGTTGCTCCTCCCTCAGGGCAGTTAGTTGGAAACTGACACTATCGCGACTCAGATGCTGGTAATTCTGCCTGTGGCTGGAAGTCTCCTGCCAGCTATTTTGGCAGGAAGCCAGTCTGTTTTCAGCAGTCTGATCTATTGTAAAACTACTTTGACAAAATATTTGCTTCTGAACGAACTTGCTGCTGCGGCCAGTTGACAAAAAAGAAATAACCTCATTATAACCGCAGAGTCAAACAGTAATCATTAAAACATTTTCTTCTCTGTCATATCCATTATAACTTTAATATCATGAGATCAAAGTAATGGGATTAACTTGAACCACAGTGGTTACTTCAAAAGACACAGTCAGACAATCACAAAACTTGTTTTTACAGATTGTGGGCCTGAAATCAAAGGGCGTTGTGTAAAAACGTGATAAGATGTTTGGAAGTGAAAGCACACAGAGGAAGCTGATTAATTGATTTGCAGGTGTGTTGGAGGAAGAAAATGCAGCGAAACTCCTTGTTCCCTTCCTCTCTGCAGCACCTGGGTCTCAAATGTCAGGCCTGTTTCACCTGGAACTGCTGAGAGAGCAAACAAACAGTGTGTGGGTGAGTGGCCGAGTGTTTGTGTGTTTGAGAGAGAGAAAGAAAGAGACTTTTAGATATGCTGTATGAATTAGAAAACATGTTTCTGATATGAAATCTGAAAGTTCAAGTCAGTTTTTGTGGGGCAGTAAATGCGGCGAACTTTAAGGATTGTTGTGAGGAAACAGCTGCTCTGCGTACAATAAAGGGAATTAAAAACTTCTTTGCCCCTCTTGTTCTTTAATGGAACTGCCACCAAACCGCATTTTTAGCTTAATCTGTGCAGCCAACATCCACATTAAAATCCACAAAAAGGTCTTTGAGTTCATGTTCCAGGTTTTACTCAGCAAAGATAACACTCTGATAAGCTCAGTAAAAGTGCTTATTGGAACAGGCCCCAACATCTCAATATCTCGTAGTGTCTCTAATCTCAGTATCAACTGAGCTGCATTCAGATTGGAGCTGGTAAACATTTTAATTTGTATCAAGATGTTGATAAGTAGCCGATCTATGAGAAGAGATAGCCTCTTAACCAACATTTCCAGTAGCATGTGGTAGTCTAAATATTTCCCCAGTGGCTTTGGCATACAGTAGTTTCATTCTCACTGCAAGGTCCACTCAATAGCTGTTCTGGTGCTTTCGATCGTATCACATGATCTTCCTCAGCAGATGGAGTTCCAAGTTGTCGTGGAAGTGCAGATGTTCTAGTTTCCATTTTTTTCTGAGCACTTCAAGGACCTCTTGTTGCCTGATAATCAGACTGACATTTTGCTCAACTTCATTCGTTCAGCCTGAAATTGTGTTCATGTGAAAAGATTTTTCTTGTCGGGGTGGGGAGTTATTTAGCTTTGCCCTAACCAGTCAGTAGTGAAACGGAAGCTGCAGTGGCAGTTGCCAGGAGAAATTAGCACTTTTTATGCTGATCGAAGATTTATGCCAATTTAAGATTTGTTATTTCTGACGGTTGACTTGCAACAACTTGTACAGCTGCGTCGATCTCATCCACGCTCGTCACAATCTTTCGGACACAAATTTTCGGGAATGTAGCTAGGTAGCTAACTAGCTAGCTCGCTAAGACAACATCTCTATTCTTAATCCCGCCTACCAAGCACTGATTGGTCGACACGAGTGGAAACAGCCGTCAATGAGCACAGCACCAGACCTATTTGAATTGTTGAACAAATCTGAGATATGGGGTCAAGTGTTCATCAATTACACCGATAGCAGAACACATCTGACTCATTACATTTACTCAGCTCCGGCAGCACAAAGATGATTTAATATGAGCTAAAATTCCAGTCAAACAGGTCGATGTAATTATGTATGACCCTGACAACAAAGCCATGCATACCTTACATTACTGTTTATCATTCCCCAAAGCATACCACAGTGTTTAAGATTTCTGTGTGTGATGTTCCTACTGTTTCACTTTACTTCAAAGTGAAAATTAGCCGTAAGTAATCCATCAACAAGAGCATGAACATAAAACTTGATATTGCGTTTGTCAAAGTTATATTATCTCCACATAGTAACACAGTTCGGATTGATTTAAAAACCATTCCCAAACATGGTGGTGTGTTTATGTGCTGGTGAGATGATCTGACATCTCGAAACTACTGCCAAATCAACCTTTTTACTGCTAGAAGCTACCAAATGCACATTATTATTTCTTTAAATCTCTATGTTTGGTTAATGTTTTACGAGTTTTATTTTATGGAAACATAACTTAGAGATGCAACAGTGTTTGAAAAAAAACCACAAGCATGAAATGTGAAAAATACATTATGATATGCTTTGAAAACAGGTCAGCAGTAATTTCATGGATTTGTAAATTAATAATAAATGTTTGGACATAGTACTTGTGTACTAAGGCTGTTTTACAATAACTGAAATGTGTTGTTTCTGTTAATACATTCTGGTCATTTCTAGAAACTGCCAGATATATATCTTTCCATTTAAGCTAAACTTTTACATTTTGTTTGTCATGAAGTAACTTTTGCGTAAACAACTATCTTTTTTTTTAGCTTTAGCTTCACCATAGCATAACTTTTTCCATTGTGGAGTAATTGGTAGCCTAGATAACAGGTTCTGGAGTAGCTTCTCAAACACTAAGCACAAATCTGAAAACATCAGTGGTGACTTCAACAGCAATTCTTCACTTCACCTTTTTAACATGCAGTCTGAGGGAATAGCTTTAATATGATGAGCTGATTACTGCAAATGCCTGATGTTTGAGTACAATGTTTGAAAAACTAATTAATTTTAAAAGCATATAACAGGCCTGACAGATACTTTTAAACCCTGCAGTGTACGTGGCCTATCAGGCCCGCACATCTGACCTGCTGTACAACAGAGAGACTGGAGTTTACAAAAGACGTCAGTCAAAAGCATGGGTATAAACACTAATGCAGTACATACAAGCTCGTCCATTTGCATGCACATATATACACACACACGCAGTGCTTACACACATACACAGCCAGGCAGGTGGTGTTGAAGAAGGGGGTGGTTATTGCCTAAGAGGGAGGGGTTTGGCTCCGTGACTGACAGGCCATTAGTTATCAGGGTTCGGTCAATCGTCTTGTTGACTGACGTCAGAGTGAAGGAACGCACCTTGTACTAAATATAACACACACCTGCTTTCACACACATGCAAGAATGAGCACACATATGCTGAGACACACTCACATACATGCACAGCACGCATGTGGGACAAATGTGAATACACGCACACATTCCCACACACTTTTATCTGCATAACAAGCATGCATACTAAAGTAACTCCATACTTTACAAACATAAACTTTGACCTTCAGCAAACGCCATACCTGTTTTACCATCAGACACAGAGAAGAGCACACGGCATACAGAAAATGCACCAGGAAATGTTATGTGACATGAACTTTATGCCAGAAATGCTTAGTTACAATTGGTAGGTCAAACTTCATTAACAGAATACTTACGCCGGGCAGATCACACTCATACATAGGAAATTCCTTTTCAGCTTAACTCTGTATAGCTCAAGATATCATGAATCAAGGTTTCAGATGTAAATGCTTTTCGTGTAAATATTGTGTACAAGGTCTGTGAGATGTGAAATAAAGTGGAATCAATGTACAGTCACTCAGATGACTTTTAGTTTGAAGGATGATTTCTTTTTTGACTTTAGTATTTCAAGGTGCTGTGTCAGATACAGGTAATGTTTTTTACATTATAATATCATTTTAAATTTTAATATAAATACAAGTAAATGCAGGTGATTTCAAACTGAACATGTTTTATGATACTTTTCTACTTGACCCAAATATGTCATTTACCATTGGGTTTTATTCACTTAGGTTCTCCGACGAAACTAAAGAAATGGTTTTTTTTTCTAGTGAGGTGACATGTGAAGACCAAATAGTCACATGTCTTTGTGAGCCTGAATTTCAGATAAAGATTTTAATTTTGCTACATAACGTTTTCCGAATCAATAAGAAAAAAAATGACCAAAATAAGCATCTCTACTACTGTCTGTGAAATCCACAACAAATGGATACCGTACGGTGTCGGTCAGAACAGCTGCCCTTGTCATTTTCTGTGTACACCCACTTCAACAGTGGCAAGACACGTATTGGTATAACTGGACGCGACATGCTGCGACAGAATACACCCCTGTGCTATTGTCCAGCCTCAGAAAAGAGGCAGACTTGCTCATTCAAGGTGGCCGACGCATCCTGACTTCTTCTCTTGTCAGGTGATAGCCCGTCTTCTTCTGTGGTCTTCTGCTGTCACAATAGAGGAGGAGAAACTGTTTGTTGAGAGAGAAAAATACTCTGAACTCCACGACCCACAACTTCTCCTCATATTAAAAGAGACTTTTTAAAAAGAGACAGCCAGAGAGATTTACCTCTTTATGTGAGGAATCAAGTGAAATAGCACACATCGGGCTCCTAAACCCAGCACAGCGCTCCATATTCAGTATAAATGCTTTATATTCTGCTACATATGCTGTGGACTATTGTTGATGTGTAGCACCACAGAGCGTCCAATGTGTGCTGAGAGAGATGTGTTTAGGACTCTATTCTGCATCTCACATTGTGCACTACCAGCTGGGAGTTTGCAGCACATACTGTATACCACACTGCTTTACAGCCTAAGAACTGCATTTCCTGTTTTAAAAAAGCTAAAACTTTTTATTGTTTCAGCAGATGGTAGAAAAAGTTAAAACACCAATAAAATCATATTTGTCTTCTTAATTAAAAGCTGCACTAATCAATATTTCTAACAGTGTTTTAGAGTGTAATGTGAAAAGGTTTGATTGTAGTGACAAACGCACAGAGCATTATCTTAAGTTCCTCTCAGCTCCACAAAGGGTTTCATTGTCTTCCACCTGATTGTTTTGTTTTTGCAGCACAAAACTTTACTGTTTTGATTCACTCTCACCGCTCTCATCAGCGGTGGTCCCAGTTTTCTCACAAAAAAAAAGCTCTGACAAGCCCACTTTTTGCTACCTGCCCAGCACCGGAGGCAGACAGAGAAAGTTAGCAACTGTAGCGAGGCATTTAACCCCTTGTTTGTGTTGATGTTTCCCTCAGGACTTGGTGGAGAGCAAAATAATGCTAAAAGGAGAGTGGATATTGGACTAAAAATGGTCAGCTGGCTAACACATTCGCAATATTAAATAGCTATATAAGGTGACAATGTGCAAATGTGTTTTCAGCTTGTTCTGCTGCCCCCAAGTGGCAAAAAAAAAAATGTGTGCAGCTTTAAGACAAACAAACACATGTGGAGCAAACTAAGGAGAAAAACGGGATGCAAAGAGCATAAATGTTAAAAAGTAGCACCACAATACCACTGCTCTGAGATACAGGATGCATGGCCGTAGCAACTTCTGCACGTTCTCATATGTCAACAGGAATTTACACCAAAGTGTAATAATTTAATTTAAAAAATGGTATACAGGTGCTGCTGTTGAATTTCATGGACAACATTTAAATTAACTTAAAATTATGCCCCGAAATCTGGAGAAGAAACAAGGAAAAAAGCACATCTCCACTTCCTCAATCCATTTAATTTAATATCTGGCCTGCTGCCCGACTGTATTGATAAAAAGTTGTCTTTCATGTCAGCAGTTGACGTTAGCATGATGAACAAGATACAGACACAATGAAAACAGTGCAGCAGCCGAACACTGTGACTGAATGGTGTAGCTGTGACAAAGAACTCAACACACAAATGTTTGCTGCCAGATAGCAGAAAAATAAATGACTTAAGATGATAATGAATGTGACGCAGAGATAGTTTATTTGTTTAAACACACACATACACACTATCTCCCTCTCACAGACTCACACACATGAACGACACACACTTGATGAGAATAAAACAGAGATAAATGCATACTCACCGCACTCAATTAATAGCATTGCTTGAAATCTGTCATGCAATTACCAAACGCAAAATCACTGCCCTTTAAAGATACGGTAATGGTGACTACTAGCTTTTCTAAAAACAGATAGCAGCGTTGTCTTGATAGATGCCGGGGAACAATACCAAAATCATTTCCTTAATTATCTCCTCTGGAACTAATGTTGCAGATATGTGTGTGAATTAATTATTGGAGCTCGATATAAGAGAGGGAGCAAGAGAGAGAGCAGCATTATCCACCAGAATCTTTTTTTTCCACTCGGCATTCATTAAGGCGAAGGCAACTGTCAGTCACTCGACGAGACAAAACCCTGATTTCCAGAAATCAAATTAGCGCTGAAAACAGAGAAAGAGAGGAGGGACAGAGAAATCAACAAAAGACAGCCGAGACCTTATTGTGAGCGTCGATGAGAGACACATTGCTGCAGAGGATGTTTCTTTCTTCCATTTGTCACGTTTCATTTTGTCTTCCCCTTTTTTTCCCCCCATACAGTGGCTTTTCTGTAGGCAGCTCTTTCCATTTGTAAGGGTCAGCTTCATTTCAGGGTAACCACTCCCTCTTTAGCAGCTTGGCATCACGAACATGACCTTGTGACTCTCTCTCACTCACGCACACACACATATTCAGTTCTAGCTCCTCTTTCTCTCTTGCTGTAATCTCAGTAACTAACTGATTACACCTCCTCTACACCACCTAGATCTAGTCAGCTAGGATAGGGAGCTCAAAGTACGTTGCATGTTGCTTTGTGAGCGGAGGTAGATAGAAACATGTCCATGACAGGGAGGCTTTTATCCAGCAAGTCCTCCAAATTAAAAGACAAAATGCGTCATTTGTCCATGCCCTCTAGAAGAACGCATACAAGCATTTTCCGATCTGACGCCTCTATCGACAGGACGACATCATTTGTCTGTGCCTTCCAAAATCGCTACACTGTTGGAAATTAAATCCATTATATGATGGATTAAGGTGTGGTTTGGTTAAAGTTGTAATCTGAAAGATTTTCATTTCGTTGTCTTTCACGGCACCTATGGCGATAATCAGTAAGTGCAGGTGTGTTTTTGAAACTCATTTAAGTTTCACTTTCACTTTCATCGTCTGTAGTCATCAATCTTTTCTGTTTTTTTCCGGCCATAATAACCGTTTACTCACAACGCTAGCAGACACCAGATACAACAGTACGCCGCTTCACACACAGGTGAGTTGAAGACGAGTCTGTTGCGTTAAAAGCCTTGTTGAAAGCTTTACTCTGCGCCACTCATGATTTTTCCAGGAAAGTCCCTCCGACACCCGGGTCGTAATACTCCAAATGCAAGGGCTTTCATCAGTGGGCCATAGGCTCAATCACCACTGTGTTGCATCATTTGGCGATAAATAGTGACTTAACAGACGTTTATTTAAATGAAAATCTTCGAGATTATATCTTTAAGACACAAAACAGCTTCATTAGGGTTAGATCATGGTCATGGTTATGGTTACAATCATAAACAAGCAGTTAAACTACGAAATGAACAGCAGTCTCCTACGTTAAAGTCTGATGTTTTGTTGACCCATCCATTCCCCTCGACCTCCTCCCTATACTGACTTTGTCGCCCTATAACATCACCTGGATTCCTCCTTTGATCCCTTCATAATCACGATGGCCACTAGAGGGACGTCACATTTAAGCATTTTCTGAAACAACCGATGCTGTTGTTCTTCTTGGGAGGTCCGTCTCCTTTTATCCTACTAGCTAGTCACCAAACAAAAAGTTGTTGAGCACTCTCCCGATGTAGATACTAGTTTTATGTCATTGAACTGCGCTTAGCTTGGTTTCTATCAGTTGCTGTGGAATAATTTTTCAGGGAAAGGAATGTGTAAGAGTTCTGATTCATCACCCCTCTGCAACAGTCAAGACTGGTTTCATAGAACCATAAAGTGATCTCTCCCTAACCTTGAGTAACTACTTTTAGTCTAAACCTAACTAGACCTTCACTACAGCGGCAGCGGATCACAAAGCGCCCGTATAATTTACTTTGTAGCTCAGACAAAGGACCTATTTTGTCATTTCAGTAGGTTTTTTGCTTCTGAGGTATACAAAGAGAAGGAGTTAGACCCAGCCACAGTCCATGGCACTCGTTTGCCTTGGTGAAATTCAGGTTTTATTAAATGCTTTGCAATTAAATGGTTCTGTCCTTGGTCAGGTTTCAACCGAGTCCTCATTGGTTCATCTTGGGACAGACACATGTTTTGGCTTGGTCAAATCTTTAATCTTTAATCTGTTTTAGAGGTGATTTAACTTGTATGTTTTGGGCTTGACACCTGTCATCATCTTTGTCTTGGTAAAGAGTGACAAAAATGACCATGATGGGAACAGGTTTGGAACATTTATGTCATGTTCACAGTAGTTTTTCTAATCAGCTTCAGGCAACATAGCAAATAAAGTACCAAATACAGGAAACTGAAACTGTTTGCATTTTGAAGAAAGTCAGTAATTATGTTTTGCAGTTTTTTTTGTAAAGTTTACATTAACACACTAATTTGCCACGATACACAGCAGACTCAGACTGTACCGGCAAGACAATTATGTAGATCTTAATGTCTTGACACTTTTTTTCACTGCAGTCCCTCTTCATGGTTTAGGTAGTTAAGGACCTTCTGTCTCGGTGGTGAACGTAATTAGAGCAGGATTTCCAGGTACTAAGCACTAAGGTCCTCCTGTCTCTCAGATACCCCTGCAGCCAGCCATCACCAGTTCAGCCCTTGTCAGTTTCTGGATTCAGGGCTTTCATACATTAGGCTGGGATTTCTCAAGTGCTAAGCCAAGTGAAGGCCAACACTATCTCAGATTTTAAGTAGAGACACTACTAGCCACCCATTCCCCACCTGGAGTCTGTCAAGCTCAATTAAACCAGGAATATCTGGATACTCTGCTGCCCTATGCGTGTGCACATTAGGTGAGGATTTTAAGATGTCAAGCTGTTAGCTGTCCATTTTCACCCCCTTTCTATCTCTGGATTCTGACTTATTCCTAATATGGCTTCACTTACATCCGTGAATACAATTTAAACTCATATCATGTATCACTACCATGTTTTTCTCCTGAATTATTGGAAGGAAATGATCAGAATAGATCCAGACCACCAAAGGTTTGTAGGCCCTGTTCAGTCTACGGACAAGTTGTGCCCCCTGACTGACAAATAGGGAATTATCTCTCATCTGTATTAAATTATACTATAACTATATTGAAATCAC
>NTHP01000347.1:730581-744505 GCA_003416845.1 Oplegnathus fasciatus | reverse complement strand
CAGTAAATGTGAAATGGCCATTATTTACCACAAGGGGTAAGTATCTAAGTAATTATAATTTTTTGTATTCATAACTGGGGTGATCCATTGGCAGTTATAACTTTATAACTTTGATTGAACAATAAATAACTGTGTAAAGAGGAAGAGCCCAGTTTATGCAGCCTGTCACACATGGAATATGTGAATGGATCTGAAGGGTTAAAATCTGATTTTTTGGTAACACTAGTTAATATTCACCTTCTCAAAGCCGACATTAGCATAGCTATGCCAAACCTCAGCACATTAAACTTTGATCACCTATACTTAACCCTCTATAATCCCAAAAGATGGATATAAATCTTCTTTACTTTCCACCACTCCCTCCATCTTCTATAATTGTCTTTCCTGATCTGCAATCCACCAGGACCCATAAAGGTCTAGAAAGATACCGAAAGCTTGGTAGGAGTGAGTCATGAATTGAAGCAAAATGACAATATTGTGGTTAAAATGTATTCATAGTATGAGTATGGAGTCTGTAGGTCTGTAGTATTCAAAGTCCCAAAAATGTAATGATTTCTTAAGATGCTTTTCAGGTGACACATTTTCCAGTTTTGCAGTTCTTTCAATTTTCTTATTTCCTTCAATAGTAAAAAAAAAAAAGGTGGCACAAAAGAAAAGATCTTAAAATGTCTGAAATTGAAACAAGATTATATTTCAGGGACTACAGATAGGGTTTCAGTTAAAATACAAAAGTGAAAAAACAAAGCAGCACTTGAAAAGTGTTTGAACTGCAGTTCCTAGAAATCCTGTGAGATGACATCAGTAAAGGCACACTTGTTCTTAACAACCTGGCCAGTCTCTGATGCCTTGTACCAAATAAAACAACAGTGACATGAGAGAGAAATGATAAAGCTTTGTTTGGATGGAGTTTTTGCTCAGTTTTTGTTTTTGCATTTGGTTTTAATGTCAATTAATGTGCGTAGAGACGTTTTAATACACCTCAGCAGAATTTCATTTGTACTATTCGAGTAAATATTAGACTTAATGGAGACTGTATGACAGTATGTTCTTCTTTTTGTGCTCCTATCTTCAGCATTCAGTAACTTTGCTCGCAGGCTTTAATGGGCTTTGGGCTCACTCTCCGATATTTTGTTGAATCTGTGTCCCACTTCTTAAATGTCATTTACACCTTATTGGTGAATACACATAGAGTACTTGTTCAAAATTCATGTACGTGTGTTGTTCAGGTGTGACCTCCCGCTCTCCATTTCTCCCCACGCACAACACATAAATAAGTATTTCCTAATTGAAACTAAGGATGGGGATTTTGTTAAAAAAGAGCAGGAGAGATAGCGTAAAAGAGCTTGAGTGCACATGAGAGAGTGGCTGAGTGAAAAGGCAATTTATTTGAGTCCTTTTTTTCCTTGTTTCATTGTGGATACTTTCTAAATAATAAAAAAAAAACAGTTGATAAAACTCTCAGCAACACTCAGATTTCACATATTGGTTTGATACAGACGGGGTCATTCGAACGATGGGTCAGTGGGAGTGCTGACCTTCAAACCTGCCAACATGTATGTTGTGAAAACACAACACCACAACAAGAACCGGTCTGGTCTCCTAGAGGGTGTGTGTGAGGGTACGTACACATTGCATTTTACAATATACAAGCCAATCCATCAAAACATCTGTCACTGCAGCTGTAGAGTAAATAGGATTATCAACAAGTACCCTCCCGTCAATGACCACAGAGCTGTGATAAGTCCTCATGGCTCCCCAGCGCCTCGCTCTATCTGTGCCTCTCACACACACACATCCATCAGTTTGTCATCCATCACACTGCTCTGTCAGAGTTCAAACTCTGTCAGCCAATTAGGTGATAAGGCCTGACATTACAGGGTGGACCTCTCTTTACTCTGTTTGTGTGAGTGTGACCATGATCTCTCTGATCTTGTTATCGACATGCCAATGGCAGTTCAAATTAACGCCTTCACGCTTGTGCATTGCGGTCAACAGACACACTCATACTGGTCAACATCTCTAATCAGAGGAAAATTAATTACCCGAGTAAACAAGCGAAGGCGAAGAACAAACTAGGCGGCCCTCTTCATCTTTGTTTGTCTGTTTTTTTCTTTTCCTCCTAGTCTAGTTACAGTCGCAGAAAGTAATAACGACAGACGAGGAACACAAACAGGAAAGAAGAGAAAAAAGAAGGCTTTGAGGGTCTTTAAGGCGTGCATGCTCACACACCAAAATGAGCCATATCTATAAACATATAGATTCCCTATTATTGGAGCACAAAGCAGCTTCACACTGCAGGTAGCAAGCAGGATTAAACAGGAGAGAGGAGAGGAAGGGAGAGAAATGGAGAAAAAATGGAGAGATAACGACAGGTTCATAAAAAAAAAAACACAAGTGTGTTTGGTTGGTGAGCTGCAGCGTTAAATGAAGACATGGAACCACATTTCCATATGAACGAGGCACAGGTAGAAACACACACATGCACGACTTACAGTATATGCAAAGCACGCACACAAACTATACACTCTGCGAACCCTCATGAACACACACCCTCCACACACACAGCTCACCCACACACTCCACCTTTCGCACACACACAGTCACCCACTTACCCACTCACTCACTCCACCTTACAAACACACTCACGCACGCACGCGCGCACACACCCTCCACCCTCGACACACACCTTCCACCCCACCCCTTCATTAATACTTTCCTCTCTAAAGCGAAGGAGAAAGCCCTCCAATTATAAGCGACTCCTCAGCAGACGGGCTCAGCGCTGCATTTATTAGGAGCTCATTTGGCTAAGCAGGGCTAAACACAGCGCACTGTGGAGAGGCGGGTGAANGGGGGGGGGGGGGGGGGGGCACAAGAGGAAGAGGAAGATGCACCCTCTCTCTCTGTGTCTCTGTGTGACATTAAAGGGAACATCCCTGTATTCTGTCCTAATCCAAACTGATTTGAGATGGCATAGGGGGGTTTGAGAAGCAGCGCTGGATTATTTGTTTATGGTGGGGGAGCTGGAACGCCTCTGCTTCCCCAGATTTACCATCTTATACCGTCTCGCGGCTCTTAATCGCCTCTCTTCCCCCAAACACAACCCATTTACAGTTCAAAGCGGCAGAGCCTATATCTATCGTCGGCTATATTACGATTAGTATTAATATCATCACCATATTCAAGGCTGAGAAGTCTCAGAGGGGAACGAGGGAGGGGTGATCACAACAATACTGTTGCTGCCCAAATATGGCGGCTCGCTTTCTGAAAGCATGACCTTAGCGAGGAGACGTTGCTTGCTTTAATCATAACTGCAGCTTTGCCTGGTTTGGAGGGTTAGAGGTGTTACTCAGCACTTTCACAGATGGATTTTTTTCCCCCCACGTTGGAAATCAGACAAAGTCATTTTCCTCTCTGCTTTTCATTTTGCATTCAGGAGACCTTGAAGCGGAAACAGTATGGTAAATAATTTGAATAGCAGATGTTTGACATTGTAACCTTGACAGCAAAATTTGAAAAATCCAACTTTTCTGACTGCAGCAGCTGCAGTTTTCTATTTAAATACTACACAGTTCATTTCTATTCTAGTAGTTCTATCTATAGTTCTATCTATCGCTCTATTTCTAGTATCTCAGGGTCACTTACTGTAGATCCATGAGGGGATATAGAGGAAAAGAGATAATACTTAAATTTCTCTGTTACTTAAATGTCTGCAGGTTAGAACAATACTGTAATCACAATGATGGTGTCTGTTTATAACCCACCCTTGTACTATATAGTGATGTGCACTTCAATACTGTATTATAACTAATAAGCAGGACTCATGGTCTAACATCATTTTTGGGGGGTTTATTACAGGTATTCAGTACATGACTAAACACATCTTTAACACTTCATCTTCAGTCTAAACTGTTTATCCTGAGTCGTCAGTGTGACTGAGACTGAGTGGCTTTTAATGTCGGAGCTCTTCTTAAAGGTGAGTGAAAGTGCCACTGTCAGCTCAGCTGTGACATCGAGGGTGTTAGTAAAAGCTTACAGAGGACCAAAGAAACAATCATAATGTGCATAATTGTAGAGAGTTGGTCGCTGAGCTCTTCATCTTATATGCTGTGCTTGTATAGTCCTGGTTTCTTACTGAACTGAATGAAAAAGTTTGAACCGACAGACTTGACTTAGAATCCCAAACTGATCTAAACACATACGCAGTGCCCTGACATCAGGGTGACTTATTGTTTAGTGATGTGCATTTAAATGATGATGTGATCTCAGTGGCAATGAATTTATGAACTGAACTGAAAAAAAAAATCCAAGTCTGCAAAGTAATTCCTGATTTTCTTGATGTGAAACGGTTCAAGATCCCTTGGAAGAACAGCTTTAGGTCAGATGTGGAAGGAGAGTTGCATTGTGGGCCTGGAAGGTCCCCTTTGTCTCTGTTTTTGTGCTGTGTGGGGGGCTTATGAGCAGTCCCATTGCCATTGGTTGTATTCATGTAGACTGCAATCTCTAGGGATGTATTACAATGCATGCCATCTTTGTGATTTGCAATAAAGACAAATTGAAACACAGATGTATGTTTTTGAAATATTTTCCCCGGCAAGAACTGCAGCAGTCCTTATGGGCTGAACTAGAATAGAAAACAATATCAGCTTGATACTTGAAGGTTTATTATTTACTTTGGAAACAGACGTTTGACAAAAAAAATCTCAACCCAAAGTCTAACTTACTTGTTGTTTCCAAAGCTTTCAACTACATCTTGTGACCTTCCTCTGCAGTTTATTTGTCAGCTAACAACAAAAATAAAGCACATTAAAGTGGGACTTAAAGACATGAACAAAGAATACTTTTGCCTAACAATTCTCCCCATGAAGCATTCTTTGAAGCATTCATGAAGTAAATTATTTCTAGTTCGTATCTTTATGCACAACTTCCATTTCCATCCTCAGTGAAATCAAGTTGCATCAGGATGAGATGGTGTTTTAAACATATCAGAAAATACAGTATATGGTCATACATCAGAAAAATAAACAGAGGGAAGTAAGCAGAGAGAAAGGAAACAGCAGACACACATAGAGACAGATAAAGTAACAGACAAATGAAAACACAGATTCATGAAAAAAGTGCAAGGTTTCCAGAGAGACAGATAGAGCTGGATGGGGAAGATAAAAAAAAAAGCAGAGGATAATAATTGCCCTCCCTCTGTGGCACTCTGGTTTTTAAAGTGTGTTTTTACGTGTCTGCGTCGTCGTGCTGCACAGCGGGCGTCCCTGGCGTGGTGCCAAACTCCATCTCTCCTCACCAGGCCCAATAACCACCCAGCTATCTGCACCTGCTCCAATTATTATCCTATTAGCAACAAATACCGCACAATTACCGCTAGAAACCCTCACACCCAGGCCGCCGCAGGCTGTAAAAACCCAGGGAGAGAGAAATTAGCGGGGAGCAGCAACAGCAGCGATCAGACAGCAATTAATCAGCAGAGACACATCTCTCAATGTGGAGAATATAGACAGAAGCCCAGCACCTTTAGCTCTAATGGAGAGGGCTGATGAACAGAGGGGAAGGTGGGAGGATACAGATGTGGCACAGAGGAGAAGAGAATTACATTTTATTGCTAGTTTCTGTTGCACAGGTGGACACAATTTCAATTCCTCAGGGTCCTTGAACACCATTCAAAAACTTTCAAAAGCATGTTCGACAGGTGGCAACATGTGGGAGATGACCCACCAAAGCGGTTTTGGAAAGGGTTATGACATCAGAAAGATTCATAGATCCCAATTTTGCTAAAGGATGCAAGTAGAAACATGCAGTGGACAGTGGGCCAACATATGCAATGTTAAAATGTGTATATTTTGTCAACATTGAAATGAATGATTAGAAATATGTAGAAGTTGGATTACTTACTTTTTTCATACCATACCTCCTCTAGAGTTTGCTGAAAACTTATTTTTGTGTTGTCTCTTAAAAGTGAATAAGAATGAACACGACCAGTGGTTCGTGCAGAGAGTGATCTGAAGGGAAATAAATGGCCACTAAACTTGTTGAGCTTTACCACCCAATTCATCTGTAGATTTGATAGAAAATCACTGGGAAAAAATGATAGTTTTACGCTTTATCCCTCATAGGAAACTCACAAGGAAGAAATAGCTGCAGGTCAGAATCAGTTTCAGGGGTCAAGTCAGTTCGAAGCAGAGTTAATAGATTTTTTTGGCCACTTGGGAGCAGCAAAACAAGCTGCAAACACAACATTGACATATTGTCACCTTGTAAAGTAGCAAACAGTTGTCTATTTACACATCGTGCAGATACAGGGCAACATTAGCATTCATTTGGAGTCATGTTTCAGGCCATGTCTTTCCATCATCACCTTGACATCCCGGCAGACAAAGATTATGGTTCAGGAATAAACACTTCATCTGACAACAACATCCCAGATGTCGCTGCCTTGTCCTGATAGGCTGGAGATGTCCGGCTGACACAAAAGCAAAACTCGAGTTAAAAATGCTCCCAGCACGCCAAAATATACCTGCTACACACACACGCACACACACACACACACACACACAGACACACACACACACACACACACAAATAAAACCCACTAGCATTCATATTCAAATGAAAATTCTTATCTTTCAAATTGTGGCTCTTCCCTTCAGTTGCTTTTAATGCATGTCGGAGAGATTGAAAAGTAGGTGAGCAGAGAGAGGAAGAGAGAGAGAGAGAGAAAGGGAAAGAGGCAGGGGGGGATAGAGAGAGAGAAAGAGAGAGAGAGAGAGAGAGAGAGAGAGAGGTTGAAAGGAGAATTTGGGTGAGACCGAGGCGTCGTCACACCCTCTCCCCGACAATTTATCAGCTGAAAATTTGACAAAAAGACAGACAGACTGACCGACAGACAAATTTCTTTTGCAGGCCTGTTAGCCACGCCCATGATGGCTGTCAAAACAGCAGTTAGGAGGAGAAAGAGATGCAGCGACAGAGAGAGAGAGGGGAGAGCGAGATAAAGAGGACATTGAGAGCCAGAGAGAGAGAGAGAGCAGGGGGAAGATGTGTGTGTCTATCTCTCCCTGTCTTTCTTTAATGAAACAGTCGTGTGCTTTTGGAGACAGTTAAAGCTGACAGAAGCACTCAAGTTCTGGCCCAGAGGTCTCACACACACACACACACACACACACACACAGACGCAAATCATTTTGGGGGAATGTCATGCAGCAAACATGTAATGTGTCCTTTGGTCTTTGAGACACACTGGGTTCTTTGACATCTCTCTCTCTTCCTCTCTCTCTCTATCTATCTGAGCGTGTGTGTGTGTGTGCGTGTGTGTGTGTGTGTGTGTGTGTGGCCTCAGGCTACACCAGCCGGCTGTTCTCCAGACTAATTCACACAAGGCGAAGGTCAACCAGAATTCCTCCAAGGTCTCTCAGTCTCTGTCTGTTTTTCAGTCCTCGTCCTTGTGTGTCTAACTCTGTCTTTCTGTCCGTCTTCTCTCCCGATTTCTGTCTGTTCTCTTTTTATTTGTCTCTCCTTCAGTCTGAAGAAAATATTTGCCTAAACAAAACATTGGTGTAATGATGGTATAAGAAAATATGTGCTTTTTGTCACTCAAAAATGAACTTTAAATCTTATTAACATTCCAGGCTGGAGGACTCATCTTGAAAGAGAGCTGTTCGTGTTTGTAATTTGACTTAACTAGACTACATGAATTTCTGTTACTCTATGTTTAAAATTTTAAGATAATGAGACAACTCCAGAAAGCCAAAAGTAAGTACGTTGATTTCTTGGATACTAACTGCAAACACAGGATGCTATCAACAGTAATTCAATGAACATATTGTGTACTATTTGTACTTTATACTCTGGAATTGGTATGCAGGTTGCAGATTTAATCAGAATTGTTGGAGCCACCTGCTCTGCCTGGTAACAATTGCGTATTAGTTCATATACTCCACATAGTTCCCATCAACAGTTTAACCACAATCATTTGTTGAGTCACAGTTGACCCTTTTTTCAGCGTCAGATGCACATTCAAATAAAACATCGGAGACTTGTTGGAACAAACTGTAAAATCCTCGATGCAATTAGTAAGTAGTAAGTGCAAGTATTGAAACTGTACTTCAGTATTGTTCCAGGCATGTCTTCATTTGTCTGACCTTTAATCTCACTTTGGTGAAATATTAAATTATTTATTATTATTATTATGATTTCACTGTTGTAATGGACACTTACTAACAATGGTAGTCATTTAAGTATTAGTAGTAACAAGGTGACGTTTAGGGTTAGAAGCCTGTTTCTCTAACCTTTAGGCCACTACTGCCAAATCATTAGGTTTACGTTAGAAATAGTAGTATTTAGATATACAGTGGAAATGATGATTTCATTATTGATACTTTAACTAAGTTTTCATGTCACCACAATGTCTTTATGAACAGGTTGCGTCTCCTCTCTATCAAAAACATAAAGTAAAACAATGGATATTACTGATTAAAAGGTTTACATTGTGCTGGACAGAGTTACATATTTCAACTGTCAATGTGTGTGTGTTTGTGGAAGGAGTTACAAGTCTCCAAATCTATTTCATGAAATGATATATTGCCTTTTAACTGTTTTATCAGTCTATAAAGCAGTCACACAGTCTTTATACCGCTGGTGTATCAAACTATCAAATAAACTTGTTCTACATATAAACTTGAACTTGGGTGATCCCCAGTAGACTTGTAATAAAGAAATGAAGTACACACTGAAGGGATTTTTACTTTCTTTCTTTCTTTTCTACTTTCAAAATCTGTTGAAGCAGAAGTTACGTTTGCATGCATTACCATGATAATACAACAGTCACAGTCTGTCCTCTTCTCCTCTGATTCTGATTGGTGCGATCACTCCGCTCTTTTTGAAGGTTATAAAGCAAAACTAGGTAACTTGATATGTTGAGAATCCCGAAACCTTCGGCTGCTTTCATCAGGACGTCGGGACAATTGCTCAAAACCCAGAATTGTCCTGTTTTACTCAGGATTGGCGTTGCCTGATAAGCCAATAGAAAATGAATGGATAGATTCGTATCTAGAGTGTAAATGCGTAGGCTAGAGGGTACGCTGTGGCGTAGCCCATCCCCGCTCCCCCCCTGGAGCCGCGTCTGCTGTTAACTGAAGAGTTTTGTGATTTAGATGAAAATTAAATTGTACTGTAAGAAAAGAAAAACTTGACACCAGACCCAATCAATCCAACAGGGACAACTGCAAGAGTTAAGATATCAAATGTCACTGCAGGCACAGAACGAGGCCTGTGGAAGTTACAAATTACCAATCAATGCACATCACAAATAACATAAAAGTTTAAAGAAGCTTCTCTGAATGAGAAAATCAAACATGGCCCCAGTCACATCCAAGAGATGTGAACTCAGTCCAGCGGTACAGGGTCACGGACCTAAAGAACACTTCAAGTGTCTCAAGTGACTCAATCAAAGAATGTATAAAAAGATAATAATCAAAGTGTAAATAACCATCTCCCCAGTCCATACCTGACTTTCAGTGAGAAATGAGTAAACTAGAGGGTTTCTCTTCCCACAAGACCATGAAGTGTTGAAAGTTGTTGTTGTAAACAGTCAATGTCTCTGACCTGTGGAAGAAATCAATTTCAGAGATTTATCGATCGACACGGAAACAGAAGCTAGACATTCACACAGTCTGGCAGTAAATCTCATTTCCAGCCCACACACTTGACATCCTCAAAGACTAACACACAGACACTGACTCTCGTATTATATTTTGTCACTTTTTCGTGCAACATGCGATCTCATGTGTGTTAACAAGTGCACACACGATCCTGTAACAAACAATGAACATAAAGAATCTTTTTTTTTTAGCAGCGACTTGGGCAATAAGCCCATTCCAGGAATCTACATGAACAATCAATGTTTGTGTGTCCCTACACGATGTGCAAGTTCAAGCTTTGGATTTTCGAGTTTAAAGAAAAGGTCCATTTCAGCTGCAAAAGCAACAGGATGCAACACATAGAATAGCGAATGTATCAGGAACATTTATACCAACCTCCTTGCTGCCTTCTGTGCTACCATGACCCCATTTAGCCCCTCACCTTCCCTTCTTCCTTCCTCTTCTTCTTCTGTTCGCTTTATACATCTCCTCTTAACTCTTCTTCTTTCCTCTCCTCCCTTTTGCCTCCTTGGTTTTCCTTTCTGCTCTTTTCCATCTCCTATTCTCTTTCCTCCTACCTTATCCTCTTCTTTCCTCTCTTTCCCTCCCCTCTCTAGTCCTGTCCTTTCCTCTCTCCCTGCTGTGCCCTCAGCTTCCAGTCCCCCAACAAGACAAACACATCAAATGAAGCCTTTTCATTGTTTCACATGCAAATTTGGACCGGAATCAGAATTAAATAAACGTCTCCCTTTATACAACGTTACTGCCTTCATAAGTGACTCATTCACACACAATAGAAGAAATGTCTCATTTTATTGAGACACAATGGCTCTTTGGCAGCTTTTGTCCCCTTCTAGCTCCACACCCCATTCCCCTCTTGGAAAAAAAAAACAAAAAAACACACTAAAATAAAGTACATCCCAAAATTTTCAAGAACTCTTATTATTACTAATCGTCATGCGGAGGCGACCCCTTACATGTGCATCATGGGAAATGAGGGAGGTGTCACGAGGAGCAATGCTGTCTTGTTCTGTCTTGAGTGAGTGGATAAGTGCTACATGTCAGCGTCATGTTTAAAGACGCGCTGCATGATATCTTTGTCATCAGGGCCGACAGAAATCACGGTTGGAGACGAGCGGCGCGCCCGCTTGTCACAACAAACCCCTGCAAGAGGGGCGCGCGGCGCGATGGAAAGCTGTAATTTAGAATCAAATGAATTATCTATGACTTCAGTAAGTTTGTCAGAGAGACGAAGATGTGACGGCTCACGACAGAAAATGTTAATGTTGTGTAGTAAATTACTGCAGCTCCAAAAATTATTTCAGCTGTTGAGGAAATGTAACAAGATGGAAAGAAGGGCCTAATTGAATTTGTAAAGTACATGCGGAGATAATAAGCTGGGAAGCAGATGATGTGTTAGCTGTGGCATTTATGAAAATGACAATGCAGAAAAGTACACAAAGACCCTGTCAGATCGAGAAGAGTTAGTATCACAGAGGACTGCGAGGTACAGTACAGTGATTCTCACCAGTACAAACTCCTCAGACTGGGTCAGGACATGACGGTGAGTGGCAGACACTGAAGAAGTCCATTTCCAAAATGATCCTGGAGAAATAATCAATTTTGACCTTATTTGGTTCCTATACATTAATCTTTAAAACTTTAATCATCTGCAAAAGGAATTTGTCCAAGCCAGCAGTAATTGCTGAGAACTGGAGGAATGATGGCATTGCTACAATAAAGTGTGACAGATCAAGAAACACGAGCAGTCAAAGGCGATCAGACAAGTTGTAAACAAGCCAACAGTTCAGCCAGATTATTGGAACCACTTTATTTAAAAAAGGAAAAGCTGTAAGTGAGCGTACCAGAAATGAAAAAGTTTGAAGGTTTGTAAACTGTGATGGATGTTAATAACAGACAGTTTGGGAAATAATATTACCATTCACCTTTGTTTCCTTGGACAAATAAGTTTGGCTAACCTGGATGTTTGTTGATGATTAGCTGACTGTTAGCGTTTCTTTCCCCATTAGACTTTTTTGCAAAGCAGTAACGTTCCCAGATCTCAACTATTAACGTGGTTAGTAGAAAGTTATTATTAACTGCTGTGTCTAAGAAAAATACGACCCAAGTTATAATAGGGCGGAATTATCCATTAGAAAATTGTCACGTATGGGTTCACTCACAAAGGTTGGACCCTCAGTGTGACTTAGAAGTACCTGTTTTTCTATATTTATTCACCTTGTCATCATAACCTGTTCAAAACCTTAGAATGGTTCATATTATGCTGTAAATATAACTTCAGCAACTGTGGGTGAAACTCTTGAAAATAAACACACAGTCTTTGGATCGTTCTTTTCAACATTTTAACTGTCGTTATCTGTGATTCAGACCGTTTTCATGCCTTTTACACAGACTTCTCCCTTTCCACTGCATTGAGAAGTTGTCTTTGTTTACATGCTGCTTTGCTGAACTGCTGTCAGCCAAAAGGAAAATGAATGGAAGGGGGGAAATAGTTTAACATTCAGCATTTCCTACTGTGGTGGGAAAAAAACACAAAGAACACTGCTCTCGCTCAGTGTTTCTTGCTTTCACTTTCACTTTGACTCTTTATCAACATCAAATTAATCGCACTGGACAGGCCTGGAAGAAATTAACATATATCTTATTTGTGTATAACTGACAGTACAGAGTGGCAAACAATAAGTGACCAGGTCGGGTCTCAGTGTTTTATTTCTGATCCATGCGACCTGTGGCCTTTGGGCTACTGTTGGTAGCAGGTTGTCAGCATGTACTGTAGTAGAGTGCAAACTGGATGCTTTCAGTCGTAATAACACTTGTGAACATAAATCTGTGAAAGTGAGTCTCATTATTCCTGCAGTTCAATCTCACTGACTTCCACCTTCTGTTTCCAACTTTTGCCTTCTACAAACACAGTGAACACAGCGTAACTTATTTATCATAAAGCATTAATGCAAAACTTGTATTCTATCAATGAAGATGGTGAATGAAGGCTTTCTGACTGTGGTTATACAAAAGGAGAAAATAACATTTAGTTAAACCTCCAATTACCTGCTTGGAATTCTCTACAAAAATCATTTGTACCTAAAAGCTACTTTCTGTTCAGGGTCACCTGGGTCTGTAGTCTATCCCAGCATGTCTAGAGAGGGTTGAATCCAAATCAGATTTAAGTTGGATTCAACATTCAGACCTGACATCCAAACCCAGGTAGACTGAAAACTCAGGGTGAGTTTAAAATGTTTAAAAGTGTTTGGGTCGCCAAGGGGTTTAAGGCACTGACCATGTAATTGCAACATCCTTGGTTTGATTCCAGTTATAGTAGGGACATTTGTCACTCCTGTCTCTCTCTCCTAATTTTCAGATCTCTCTTGTGTCCGGATAAATAAATAATAAAGCCAAAAATGTCAGGCCGAAAAAGTTCAAAAAACAATTTGGGGAAATATTTCTGCACAGAAAGAGCAAGGTATGAAACCTTGTACATGTTTTTGGTTACGGTTTGCATTCACATTAACTATTAATCCACCCAAGTGGATCCTTGTGATGAAATAAAGGTGACAATTTTTACTTTTCCTTAAACTATGTGCAAGCTGCCTGGAAGAGTGCTGGGCTATGTAGAGGAAGATCCTTCACTGGGTTAATTGGAGAACCATCTTGGAACACAGTATCCAGTTCTGTTTATGCATCTGTGACCAAAACTTAAAGATTGCAGCTTGTAAATCCAACTGCAGTCTTACTAAACATGAGCACCAATGAGCTAAAAACTGAGCAGGAGTTTGTTTCCCTTCACACTGAATATTAAACAAAGAAAATATCCAGACAAGCACACACACATACAGACAGCCTTCAGACTATAGTGTTTAGAATAAAGCCCCCCTGTTGTCCCCCCCTATAAGAGACATCTCAGGTGGAAAATAGAATGAAAATACTTGTTTAAAAACTTGTTTCCAATTCAGGCAGAAACTCAAGCTTGAGTGAAGATTGTCTGAAAGCGAGAGAGAGAGAGAGAGATGGAGAGGGTGGGATGGAGAGATGAAGAGAGAAAGAGAGATAGAGGGACAAAGAGAGAAAGAAAGAGAAGGAGAGCAAGAGAGATTTGGAGGAGGTTTTAATTGTTTTCCCATGATGCTTTGAGGAGGGCTCTGGGCTCAAAGCGTCGGAGCAGAAAGCTGTTGGAGGGCCTATCGTCCTGGCAACCAAGCCTGACCCTTTAGCACACATGAACATGCACACACGCACATGCACACACACACACACACACACACACA
>NTHP01000347.1:684908-730363 GCA_003416845.1 Oplegnathus fasciatus | reverse complement strand
GGGTTGATTGGGATCAGGAGGCGTTTTGTGGAGGGGGGGGTGATGATGAGGAGGTGAGGAAGGAGGTGGGACTGGAGGGGAAAGGAGGAGAGATGATGAGGCAGAGAGGAGAAGAGGAGGCAGCAAGGGCTCATGGGAGTTTGACAAAAGTTGACAAACAGAAAGAAACAAACAAGGTTCTTCATAGATTAATACTTGATGAGTGAGTTTACTGGATGTTGTGTTTGTTATTCCAATAAAGTCATGTTGCTTAATTTTATACACTAATTGCTACATTAACTTATTAACTAACTATATTAACTTCATGTAACTGGAGATACTTTCTTACCTTTACAAATGTGTAAAGTTCTTCTCTTGTGAGTGATCAACACCAAACAGCACTGGCGTGTAATGCTCTGCCCTGTTGTTAAATTCAAAGAAGTGGGAAGTGAATTAAACTGTCATTTTGTCATTAAAGATACAGTAGTGTAGTGTGGGAAGATGATGACTAATTCTGTTGAAAATAAGTCAGATTGACAGAGGTAGGATGCCATTTTAGGACAATTCAATCATCTCCAAGAGGTGATGATACAACAAAGATACCAACTTACTTTTTGATTGGTAATAACTGTTATTAGTGACACTGAAGTACTAATTAGCTATGTTTCTCATTATTGGAAAAATCAGTATTATCACTGCAACGTGTTCTTCCAAGCAACACTAAATATATAACAGTGATTGAACTTGTACAGCAAATTAATAAAAAAACCCCCACCAGAACTGGAGGAAATACACTATGCGGCAAAAAGTATGTGGATACCCACTTCACATACTTTTGTGCACTTTTGATCCGGGGCTCTTTTTCATGGTTTGGGCTTGGCCCTGTAGTTCCAATTAAGGAAAATATTAATGATACAGCATACATTTTTTTAGCCAATGCTTTGTGTCCAACTTTGTGGCACCACTTTGTGTTTTGCCCGTTTCGACATGACATTGTCCCCGAGCACAAAGCCAGGTCTATATAGAAATAGCTTTCTCAGTTTGGTGTGGATGAACTTGACTGGCTTGCACAAAGCCCTGACCTCAACCCCATCCAGCACCTTTGGGATGAACTGGACCACCGACTGTGACCCAGGCCTTATCACCCAACATCAGCGCTCGACCTCACTAATGCTCTTGTGGCTGAATGGGAGCAAATCCTTGCAGACAAAATCTTCACAGACAAGTAGATGCAGCATATTATTGTCTATAGTTTTGGAAGTAGTTTAGAAGTTTAAAATATGTAGACACCAGAACATTACACTCACACGTGGTGTGGGTGTCCACAGACTTCTGACCATCTTTTGTATTATATTAAATCTTCTGTTGATTTAATTACAGCAAACAAACAGGATTTAAAACAATAGCACCATAACTATCAATAGTACTACAGTGGTAAACCCGCCGAAAGTACACAACCACATCAGACTTAACTGAAAGGTACAATTATAAACTATGCTGCATTTCTGCTAGTGGGACATTAATGTGTCTCTGTAATTGCTCCACAGTGTAGGCTTACTGAACTTTCATTTTGAAAGGGAATCAGAGGGGTCAGTCTCTACTACACTCACTGTGTATTGTCCCATTACAAACTTTTTTTAAGTTTTTTGTTTGTTTGTTTTTTGTCTGTGAAACCCGTCATACCAACATTACTTTATAGGTTCTGCAGCACATCAGTGTTGTTAACACCATTTTTCACAGACTTCAGTTTTGTTTCCCAGTACTGTACCCTCTAATTCATTTCTCCTTTCCTCTAAAATACCCAATTTTTACTCCCTTGTTCCTGTAGTCTTGTTTTCTTCCTCTGTATCTACATATAAATACCAGTAACTGGTAAGCACAAACAAAATTACACTATAAAGTGCTGCCTATCTTTTAAATTGAATGTATAGCTTAAGTGGATTTCCATTTAAATTATTTTTACATGACCGATAACACCACAAAACAACAATTATGTGTGTCTTATTATTTTACTTTACTGCATAATGAAGTCACATTTCAGATGCTGACAACTTTATGAGTTTTGAATGTCAATATTATACAAATGTTAACAGAGCGGCTTTCGCTGATTTCAAGTGAACCCTAAGATGGGAGTTGTAGTTTCGGGGCCTTTATAACCAGTCAAAAATTTACATCAGATGAGGCAGTGAATACTATCATGTATTCACACCTTAATGTTGAGACAAGCTAGAAACAAACCAAACCGTGCACACAGTTTGCCCCCACCCCCCCTCCTCTTTCTGTCAGGCGGTTGAAGCATTGGACTCACTCTCTTCCTGTGAGAAGAGAAACTTGTGTTTGTGGGGATGGAGGGATGAAGGGATGAAGGGATGGAGGAAGGAGAGGAGGGAGAGTTCTTGGCTTCTTTGTTTCCAGGCCTTGATGTGTGACCAGCAGCTCTCCTTCCCTCCTCTTTTCCTCCCTTCATCGTTCATACGACATACTGCCCAGCTCCTCTCCTTTTTTTTCTCCTTCCCTTCTCTCACTCTTTCCATCCTGCCTTACTTAGCCCTCTGCTTTCTTCTCACTTCTCTCCTCCTCTCCTCTCCGCTCCTTTTTCCTTCTCCTCCTCTTCTTCCTCTTCACCTCCTCCTCCTCCACCTCTCCTCTGCTCTGCCCACCCATACTGTCTCCACAGGGAGCTGCTTCACACTGAGAATGAATCAAAAGGCAAAGGAGAGAAATATCCTTTCAACATGCGTGCACACACACACACACACACACACACACACACACACACACACACACACACAGACCAGAGGACTGTGTGGGAATGAACCAAGGGGCCTCGCTCAAATCCCTGTCTCTAGGCAACCAGCAAGGATATGCTGGGGGAACAGCATTAAAGTTGGAGAAAAACTAAAAAACACACACACCGCAAACACACGCACACAAAAATAGACAGACACGCACACACTTTCAGGCTCGCTCTCTTTCTCTCTGTATTTGTAAAACCAATCAGAAATGTTGAGCAATAAAAAAAGGAAAGGTGAGTGAGTGATGCATGTTGTGATAGTGTGTGTAGAGAAATGATTAAGTGTCACACTGAGTGTTGACCTTCAGAGGTTTGACTCAAAACCAACAGTGATGCAGAGGTGAGCAAGAGCGCAAGAATGTGTGTGTTTGTGTGTTTGTGTGTGTTGTCGGAGTTGTGTGAGTGTGCAAAAACTGAATCGCAACAAATAGTCACTTGTGCTTATTTTGTATCTGTGTGTGTGTGTGTGTTTATGTGAATGTGTGCCTGTGCGTGCTCGTTTGTGCACAAATGTGTGTGTGCCTGAGTGTGTGTGTGTGTCTGCCACCTCTGCAGCTGGCCCTCCATCAGCAGATTAATAAGCTTTGTTGCCACGCCGACCGGAACCTAGTGACAACCATCCAGACCCAAGGCATTATGGGTAACGGACTGACTGGCCGCAAGCTGGCCCTGTTTTTACAGCTCTGTTTTGTCCCACACCGTGCTCCTGTGTGTGTGTGTGTGTGTGTGTGTGTGTGTGTGTGTGTCCAGGGGTCCTAGAAGTGGGAAAAAAACATCTGTGACCGCAGTGATGTCATTGAGAAGGGTGGCAAGAGAGGAGCAATTAACCATCATACACACACACACACACACACACACACACACACACACACACACATACAAGAGCTCAGGAAACACTTCCAGGCTTTTGACTCACTCTCTCGCTCTGTTTCTGTTCGTCTTTGTGTGTCTTTCTTCTTTCCTTCCTCCTCTTAGTCTTTCCTTCAGCTTCTTTTTTCTGGCTGTCCGTGCCGCAATATTGAGAAAAATAACCCCATTTAATAAGAAAAAAAAAGTTATTTTACTGCTGTTGCAATGTAGTTTGGGTTATGGTGTGTTACCTAACGACGGAACATGCAGTGGCAACATTACAAAGTTTTATAAACATAATACGCATTATGTGTGTGTGTGTGTGTATCTCACCAACTACCTTACACTAGGTTTTCTCTATTCAGCATTACATAACTTAAAGGGGTACTCCAGTCACTTAGTATTACAGTTCTATAAATTTGGGGGACTGACAGATTTTCAAAAGAATGGTCAAAATCAAAGCAGCAGAGGCCGAGATATCTGGAGTTTTAGTCTCTAGTATGGGTCAACCTCCAGATCCTACATTTCCCACAATGCAATGTGGGAATAGTGTCTTTCATGAGAGCCACTTGCTTTCGAAATCCATCTTCTTTCAAACCACACTTCCCTTTCATTTTGGGCTCGATCTGAACTGAACAGATTTGTGTGTGATTATGATGAAAAATTGTCAGAATCAGGATCAGAAAAATAATTCTATCATCTTAGAACTAATCACTAGTGTAGTCATAAAGACTTGTACGTAACATTGACCTTTCATTTTCAGCTTCATGAGGGAACAGTGCAGTCAGACTCTGACTACTTGAACTCTTCATGTGATGTCTCATGTCCTTGTCCTGTCTTTTCCCTCTTAAAAAGCTCCTTCTCACGTCAAACTTTCATTGTCACCTCTTTACATTTCTCATTTTTTAGTCATCCATTCTTGTCCTATGGCTGAGTTTTGACATTTGTTGTGTGGGCTCTGTGGCTCTGACCCTTGACCTCCCATACTGTTGGCTGTGACACTGGTGTTCTAGCTTTTTCAGGTTATTGTGCTGTTTCACCCATTGTGAGTCATTGTTGCTGCTGTGAGCAGTTCATTCGAAATGAGATGTTGTTAGTGGAGGTCTGGCAAGTCAGAAGTCAAAGTCAGGACAAGGACAGGCTGAATCACATTTTGTGAACAATGTCGTTCTTTGAGTCCTTTATTTTGTCAATATCCAAAACAAAACACAAACAAAACTGATTTTTTTGGTCAAAATCTAAGACAAAACTCCAATTAAACTGCTTTTTCTAATAGTGGTGTGATGCTTGTTACCTAAAAAGGGTCGGACTTGAATTGAGACCACAGAGCAGACATGAAGCAAAGAGAGTTTTAGACGGACAACCACAGACGAATGTCTCTCCATGACGCTAAGACACTACAGAAAGTGTTGTCTTCGCCCCGAACTCCTCTGATCAACTCAACAGACTCAGCGTTCACTCATAACTGCCCTTAACCCTGTCTGTCTAATCCATCTCCCTCTTTCACTGTCCATTTCTGTCGATCACACGTCTTTATTGATATCACTTTCCCAACATTTCTCTCCTCCTAACTACTTTTCCCATGTCTCTTTCTCTGTCACACTTTCTCTCTTTGTCACAAACTCTCACTACACTCTCTCCATAGGCGTTCCTCTCTAGCTCCATAGCGGGGCCATGAAGTTGCAGTGCCCCCTAGTGGCAGACCGCCATCACAACAGAGCTCAAACAGAGCCTGCAGAAGTAGATGTTCCTTAATGGTTTTTTTTCTTTTCTTTCAGTAGCTAAAGAAGCAGTTTAAAGACATTTCAGCGAGCAACATAAATATCTCGTCATCTGGATATTGAATTCTCAAAAATCGGGATGAGGTGTTTTCTGACAGCTGACGGGGGAAGTCTGGGAATATGACTTTTTTTTTTTCTTCAGAAAATGACAAGAAATTTTATAAATGGATAACTTTACAGGAAGCTTTATGATGCGCTACAGGGTGGTTTTTTGGACAAACCGTTGAGGAAACATGACTCAATATATGGCTCAGGAAGGAATAATAACATAAAAGGAAGGAAATATAAAATATGGAATAATAGCATGAGGCCAAGGAAGCATTCTGACTTGAGCAATAGAGGAAATTTTATGCTGAGGTCATGAAATTCATATTTGAAGATGACTCCAAACCGCTTTCATCTCTGTTCTGCTTGTGAAACCACATGAAAGCAACCGCGCCAACAGAAAACACCAACTTCTGTCTCGTCACGAGGAGTATTTCTGTCAGATCATTTCCCTCACTTTTAATTTCTGATGCTCCTCCGAGCGGCTCTGAAGTTAAATCAGGCTCTCCTCGGGCGTAATAGAGACACGTGAAACCACTTGCAGAGCGGTTTTTGGCTCAGGTGTGATTTCCACAAACAGGCAAGATGATTGACACTGGCTGCCAGACAAGAGAACATTTCTCAGTCAGCACATTTGTATTATGACAGTAGAAGAGAGCAAAATAGAACAGAGTAGAATGTATCGGAGGAGGAAAAGAAAGGATTAGAATCAAAGTAAAAGTTGAAAATCACTTGACATTTGGTCTGTGTTAAATTATCCATGACTGAATGCTGCAGACTGTGGGCCTCAGTGAAAGCTACTTTGTCTGACTGAGCTCTGTCTGTCTTAATGAAGCTAAAAGAGTCTTAAACAGCTTAACACAGTCTTCAGGTTTCTACCTGTGTAAGGCAATACAGTGAGTGTAATGATGCACAGAGCAACACTGTGTGTGTATGTGCACACGAGAGAGAGAAACTTTGTATATACTGTACTGTATGCATGCGTGTGTGAGTGTGTGTGTGTGTATGAGACAGCGCAGGCGAAAGCAGAGACGACATCAGAGTCCATATTAAAGGATAATTACAACTAAACAACAGGAGACTGTTCCCATGAAGAATCCTGGGGGATTATCACTGCTTATTGCTCCTTTACATTGTAGAGCTTTCATGCTAGAGTGTGTGTGCGTCTCCGTGTGTGTGTGTGTGTGTGTGTGTGTGTGTGTCCGTGTGTGTGTGTGTCTCATTCTTTCACCCAGCCTCAAATGTCCTCTCCCTACTCACCTCACCAGTGTGATGAGAGTTACTCCATGTTTGCATTCATGAGGTCTTTAACAGCTACTCTATTTTCTCTAAATGCACCTTGTGTGTCACCAACATTAAACAAATCATATAGCGAAGAAGATCAGGAGCAGCATTATAACTGTAACACTGCAGCTAAACTTTGAATTTCCTACTTACAAAGGAAAAATAGAATAAAAACTGCCATTAGAGTCCTGACTTTGACACCAGACACCAGGGTTTGCATCCCCTTTTACATGAAGGTGATCTAACCATGACCTTAACCATGTGTTGTAGTTACCTAAATGTATCAGTCAGATCAGAAAATACTCATATGTGTCAATTTGTGGGAGTTTTTTTGGAATGCACTTCTTTTGTTCTTTTGATATTAGGACTTCTTGTTCTAAAGCCGCCAACTTCCCCTTTACATAACATCAATTTATCATATCTCTTCTGTGTTTTTCCTGGCTTAGAGGCACTCTGCCAGGGGATCGTAATAGTAAATGTCAGGGAACACATCAGAAAAAGGGGTGTAACCAACCAGAAAAGAGTAAATAGTAAGAGAAACCGAAGGAAGCATTAACGTTGCAGCTTAACGGTTTTCAAAGAATGTATTTAAGAAAGCCTTTTTTGTAACCTAACATTATCTGTAATGCATTTATAGGCTCACGTTAATATTTGTTGTATCTGTGGTATGTCAAAGTTTGAAAAAGCCTATCAGCTGCTGCACTCAGCATGGAGTCAGCTGCTCTAGACAACTGTGTTTACGTTTACCTCTGTATTTTGTTATTGTGTCAATGCGTACTCTGAGTGTATAGTGTATGTGTATCAGTATAGTTTATTGTTTTGTTGCTGCTCCCTGCTTGGTGATCATTTGTTAAGATGAAGTGCTTCTTCACTTCAGGAGTAGAAAACACAAAGTGTCGGTTTGTTTTTATCAATTGTTTTGTTCAGCTTATATTTGGTCAAATTTGTATTTTCCTACTTTTATTTTCAGTTAGTTCATTTTTTTGTTTATACAAGGAAAACTAGTCCATTAATACTGCGTTCAGTCGTCACCATCATCAAGTTTTAAGCAGGTAATTTAAAGGTAAGGGCATCATTTAGGAGAGGGAAGCAAAGTGATTTCAAATAGCATTCCACATAGCAGTGTCACGTTTTATTCATTGCATTCATACTCTAAAAGGTTGTGTTTCCCGAAGAAAGCATGAGTCAAAAAAATGCATTTTCTCATGAGCTTGTGGTGGAAATCAAATATTTAGCAGACAGATCATGGTCAGATCACAGTTAACTATGAACATACAACAAATGAATTGATTTTAAAAGCTCATTTCGCAGCTCATTTCTCAAGGACAGTAAGAAAACAGGACAGGAAAAAATAACACTCATTGATGTTTGATGTTTTTCCTACTTTTAAGGTTTCCTCTCATAAGAAAATGGAACCGCATGCAGATGTCTATAATCACTTTTTAACTTTGAACACAATACGAAGACTCTCCTCTCCCATGTTGTCCTCGATCATACTCTAACATCAACTCACATGTGTCTTGGTTTTGGTGTGTACACACAGTCGAGTCAAAGTTTTTTAACTTACGATACTCAGAAGAGATTTTAACTTCACACTTGTTCAGTAAAAACAGCTTTTTATTGTTATGTGCTGGGACGTGTTAGAATATTTAAAAAGTTCTACCTTCATAAATCAATATTACAACATTTTCAGAAGATTTAATGAACTGATGAACACATGAGTGCCTGGATATGATTTGTCAGTCCTGCCAGGCAATGGCTACAAATCCAGACAGCAAGCGTTTATCAAACATTTTGTACCAATATTTAGTCACCAAACTCGCAACTGGATCACTGAGATCTTAAAAAAAGTTCAGCAGTCCCTCGATGTCACAGCTCCGTGGCTGAGCCCTCCCTGTGAGACAAAGCCCGAGTCCCAGCAGAAAATTAGCGCATTTAGCTGTCATCGCTCAGCTCGCTTTACAATCCCAACCAGCATTCACACAGAGGGCCCTGGCTTCTTTTCTCTCCCTCCATCCATCCAACCCCTCCACCTCCCACCCCCAACCCTCGCTTGCCTGCTTGCTTTCTTTCTTTGAGTAGGAAAGGCGATCCCCTGTATAGCTCAGAGATCAAGACAGGAAGGTGTAAACTGCAGATAAATGTGATCAAGTGTCTCTGCTATCACAAGCCCTCACATCGGAGTGGCTGGCTGGCTGGCTGGGTTTACCTCCCCCCTCCTCCCTCTACACCAACATGGATTAGCTGCCCCCTCTTTGTGCCTCTCAGTGGAAGCAGACAGGTAGAGGAGATGAGGAGATGTTCAGTCATTCTGGACTTGCAGACCTTTCAGACCTGCTCTCACTAGTAAAACGACACTGAGCGGCTATCATTAACCTCGTTTAGACCTTTCTGACTCAAAGGTCATTTCATGGCGTGCCGGACAATTTAGGCAACAAACCAGAAACAACTTAGTGAGATGAATACAGATACAGATAGATAACATTATATTCATTAGCCAAGGAAACTGAATGTAACATTAAGGGTGCTTTCACACCTGTAGTCTGGTCTGATTAGCATTCACATTGTACTTTGTCAAGCGCACCAAACACTGTAAAGAAAAGTCACACGGTCAAAATGGTCGCTCGTCTATTGGACAAAATATCCGAGTGAAACTCGCCAACACTTCCTGATCTCAGAAATAATGGAGAAACACCAAATTTATGCGGCCTTGGGTTTTCTGGTTTTGTTTTGGTGTTTCCATCAGTCAAATGCTTTACAAGAAAGCGAACAATATGAGCAGCTGACAAGACAAGACATTCTGCAAATGAGCGACGAACGAGGTATTGTCATAATAAGTTATGGATTTGAAAGTTATCATCCGCAATGCACTGTTTTTTTGGTTCACTTCCTATATTTGGGTCGGATCGCGTTCTCACCCATAGCGAACTGAACTCTGGTGCACTTGGAAGCGAACCGAGACCCACGTTTTCAGGCGGACCAGAGTTCGGTTGTTTGGTCTGCACCAGAGTTCGAATGAGCTTTCATACCACCCCGAACCAACCAGCCATTCTGACAAAATGCTCCAGGGTTCGATTAAAACGGACCAAACAGCTTTGGTGTGAAAACATCCTAAATGTAAAAATAGAGAACCTCTGTCACTACATTGTGTGATGACATGTTTGATACTATTATTATTCCTGGCTTATTTGCGCTTCCAGCAGACATGGAGCAGCATTAGCATTAATTTGGAGTTGTGTTTGTGTCCAAAAGTAAGCTCAATATTCACTTTCTTTTAGCTCTGTTTTGGTTTCCACCTGATTCTTTAGCTGCTAATTGCTCCACTATGTTCACCACTAACTTTATCTGTGTGCAGTTTGGAGCTGGGCAGGAAGCATACAGCAAGAGTTTGTAGCTTTTTTTTAAGGAACAGCTGTCTGCTGCATTTGGAGACAATGGGCCTCACTCACCAACTGTTTTTAGGAAGAAATTTTTTCTGACATTCATGTTTTCTTGTTTGTGATTTGTTCTTAGGTAAGAACAGAATCTACGCACACTCAGGAGCACGTTTACGCACATCTGAGTGCTGACATGTTTGTGCAAAATAATTGGTTATTGTGTTTTCTTTAATTCTGCAGTTGTAAATATTATAGGATTTTAATTACAATAATATTTTTATTATTTATAATATTTTCTAATAATTATTTTCATTATTTTACAAAGCATTATGGTCTTTTAAAATAAATAAACACTACACTAACACTTCAATTCACATCAATTGTGTTAATTGGGAACCATCCCATCCAATAATATGTGATTGATCACACTATTTATAGGCCCAAAGTAGGCCTATTTCTGCACACTGGGCCTACTTGCATATTTACTGCTGCTGCAAGATGTTGCAGATCGTGCCCCGAGGAGGGAACGCATCTTCCAGGATCATGTAGATCTATTTGCGGAGAGTGACGAGTACCTCTTGGGCCGCTATAGGCTAAGAGCACAGGTGCGAACAATTCTGCCATTTAAGAACACGTCATGAATCTGACATAGACTTTTCTTAGGACCTTTCTCAAGAACAAATTTAAGAAAAAACTTGTGAAGATATTGGTGAATGAGGCCCAATGCTGGTGAGATTCATGGGACTGAATCAAAACTGTAAAGTTGCACAGCGTAAAACCAAAACAATGAGATAAAAGACTAAAATGCTCTGTAGAGGTGGGTTCAGCACTACGAGCGACCTGTTTTCACATTACAGTAGTCATTTTATCTATTGTTAATATTGTTAATATAGAGATTTTGATTAGAGCAGCTTTAACATGTTTAAAATCTACTTGAGTGAAAGTTGAAAGTAGCTCATTCAAATATAGCCGAAGTAAAACTTAACAAGTTACATTCTAGTAAGGAAGAACGCTGATCTTATGTTTATAAGTTAAAGGAGAACTCTTCCTATTTTACACAACAAAGTGTATTTACAGGTCTTGGGCAATATTACTGCATACAGTATATGAAAAAAGTAGCATTAAGCCTTTTGTGGAGGTAGCTACGCGAAATCTGATAAATTGCCTTAAGTGTCACTTGAGTCGGTGTCGGCTGGAGCTGAAGACTACAAGTTTGAAAATGAAAAAAATCTGTGGGTGTGGAGTTAGAAAGAAGTGAGCTTATCAGACCTCCATAGCCCGCTCCTCATCTCTGCTCGAGGCTACATTTGCCGCTACTAGCATAACATACCTGAACAGTCAAGTTGCATTGTGGGTAATGTAGGTACCAGGTTTTGTGAAGGAAGAGAAAGAGAAAGAAAATTAGAACTTGGACTACTGTGACACCATTTTACTTCTCTGTCTGACAGTAAGTGGTGATTCACAGTCAGTGGTGTCACTGTTGTCTGATTTCTGGTATTAGTATAGATTATAAGGTGTGCTCTGCAAAACTACTCTTTATTGACTATTCTACTATTACTATAAACTCTTTCTTAAGTGATAAAAGTGGTAAATTGATTGAAATTTTCATGTAGTTCAGCGTAATCTGGTCTGCAGGTCAGCAGGGTCGGGAACACTTGAAGTTTTGAACCTCCATTTACAGGCAGCAAGAGATGTCTGAGTCATATCTGCATTCCATTGTTCTCATTTAGAAAGTAGCTAATAGAAATGCTGTAGCTGAGACAACACTACAAAGTCAAAGAAAGGAATATTATTTCTCATTCTCTAATAGTTTTTAGAGATTATTTCCATGATAATGGACACTAATTACATGAATCTAGACACAGGATGCAAAGTGCAGTTCAGTCACCGCTGAACACTGCCAATCGTGTGACAATGACAATTAGCAAAGTTTGAGGGAGGGAAGCCATTGAGGGTTCATGTCCTTGTCTCTGCATTAATGACCCCTACTGGTTGACGGGCAGCAGATGGAGGACATGAGATCAAGTTTGACACTGAAAATGCAGTGCACCACCAAATTGGCTGCAAGTTCCCCTCCTACAGTATGTCTCTGCTCTCACTGCGGCTCACATACTGTAAAGTCACCAAAATACCAACCATGCTACTGCAGGAAAATGCTTCTTCACTGGCACTGGTCTGTTAAAAATGTGCCTGCATGATGATGTGAGTCCATGAAAAGCAGAATGGAAATATCAGAAATGAATTTGAGACTGAGAGGATTTAAACCAGGGTGCAAAACACCAAAATAAAAACAAAATTAAAAAAAAATCACAATCAAAATGTGATTCTTTGGCAATGCACTGACTCGACTCTTACTACTCATGCTGTAAGCTGTGGCGCCCTGAACACGGGCGCTATATAGTAGTCCCCTAGATTATTTCAGTACTTGCACAGAAATGTCTGCACAAACACACATGCACTTTGACTTTCTCACATACACTCAGAAAAACATTAGATAAATATTGTTCTGTGAGTGCCACAGACAAATTGACCAGGAAAATCAGAAAACAGGTGAGGAAATACAGTCACACGCCTGTTAGTATTAACATGCACTGTAAGCCTGAACTGACTTCATGCAACAAGTGAATTGTGTGGTTTGTTATCTGACCCTTCCATCAACGTTTGCATCGTTCTGCCATCAAATAAGTGACAAGGTAAAGCTTTGTGGCCAAATAAGCTGAATGAAAGGCCAGTAGCGTGCAAAACATATGGACTTCCACCAATTTGCCTCTTTCAGAGGTATGAATATATGTCTGACTATTGACACCGCTTTTCTTCCACTTTCCTTTTTTTCTCCATCTCTCTCTCTCACTCCCCTTCTCCTCAGTTCACATGTCTGATAAACCATTTGTCCCTCCAAGGACATTTTCCCCATCCGAGCGTCCATCCAGTGAAATTACACACTCAACACATAATGGAATCTGTTCCTATCGTCTCAGCACAGAGAGACCCAGAACCCACATCTGCTCCCGAATACCCCAGACAATAAACAATTCACTCCTCATGTTCAAATCTCATTTTTCGGACAAAGTCTTGACAATAAAAAGAAATAAATTACGCCGCCGCTGAAGGGGCCGCCTTAGCCATCCTGGAGATGTAGGGAAAAGTTTTTCTCAGAGTTTTTTCGCGGCGAGCAGATTCCTCTGAGCTAGCCATTATCTCAGGGAGGAAGTTAATTAAAGTGGCCCAGTCTGAATCAATGGGGGAATTTGCTGCCGCGCGACGGACAGACCGACGGACTGACGGGAAGAGCGGAGTGACGGCCATGACACCACTTCAGAAGAGAAGATTAGCCCAGAGACAAAACTCTCGGCTCTGATCAAGCCTACAGTACGGCTCTCCTCCTGGATTACTCCTCTCCCACCCCTCCCTCTCCTCTTTTCTTTTTCTATCTCTCCCTTTCTATCCATCCATCCACGCCTCCCCCATCCTCCATCCCCAAAAGAATTTGAGGGGGCTTGTCTTCAAAGCTCGTCCCCTCCTTCCATCCCTGTAATTCCTCACATCATTACCAAGTTTCCAAAACTTAATTTTAGCAATTACACATGCAATTAATTAATAAATGTGCTGTCATTACAGCCCCTTGTGTGATCTGAGCCCCATGAATGGGAGGTTGAAATAAAGTGGTCAAATGAACTGGGAGGGCTTCAGAGAGAGACAGAGGGAGGGAGGGAGGGATAGAGGGAATGAGATTGTTATTAAGGGATTGCAGAGTTAATCGGTTGAGGGGCTGCTGCTCTATCAGAGGCAGAAGTCTGCAGGGAGAAAGAACGGGAGACAGACTGAGAGGGAGATAGGGGACAGAAAGAGAGCGAGAGCGAGACAGCAAGAAATGCGCAGAGAAAAAGGAGAGGCAGAGACGGAAGAAAGACAGGATGGTGAGGACAGAGAGGGAAGAAATAGACCAGAAGAAACAGGAACAAAAGGAAAACAGAAGAGGAGGATAGAAACAAAAGACAATAAGGGGAAAGGAAAGAGGGGAGAGGAAAGAGAAAGGGGGGTGAGAGCTCTATAGAGCGCGCTCAGTTCAGTCAGCCGGATTATTAATGAGATCAGCAAGTTCTCAGGTCACTACAGCAGCATGAGCAGCAGAGGCAAAAGACACATACACACTCATATAACACACACTCAAAAACTGCTGTCTTCGTAGTCTTCTTATGAGTTTGAACAAAGTTTCAAGACAAAATGATGAAAAATGAGAAACAATGAAAAAATCAACATCATATTGATCCATGTTGTGTTGAGGCTCTGCTAAACTTTCTTTCTCTGTTATTTCCTTAGAATGAAAAGCTCATGATGTGATGTGATCATCAACCAAAATGGATTTTTGCTGTAAAAGCAATGAAAAACTGAGGCGAAGTGCTAACAAATTCATCAAATTGCAAAGTTGAGGAACAAAAAAAAGTGCACGTGTAAGTTCAGTTACAAACATGCAACTGTGTTTTATTTCTCCTTGTTTATTGATATGACACGTTCAAAGACAAAGGCAGTTTTTTTGTTGTTGTTGCCAGATCTGATCTGAATGTTCGGTGTGGAAGCGCATAGCAGACAAACAGGGTGCTGACTCATTTATCACTTCAGCGTGTTGACGGGAATCACACCTGATATGAGGAACAGGATCGAATTACAGACGTGTGTGTGTGTGTGTGTGTTTGTTTTAGTCGGATATCAGATGTACAGTATGAGAGCAAAGTCCATTAGCCAATATTCCAGCTTCATCAAGCTACACAGAGCAGGAGCAGTGATGTAGGATGTATAATCACAAGACGTGACTCATGGAAACCTTTGACCTTTTAGACCAAGATGTCCACTGGGCTGTCTTTAGCTTTCCATGGTTTGAGTGTGACCAGATTTGCCAAGAGAAAGTCACAAACAGATCCAAGTGTGGCTGAAATCATGCTCAAACGTACAAAGTCAAAATTACTAACCTGTAAAACCTTAAAACTTCTGTTCACTTTGTCCACAAACTTAAAAGGGGTCAATTTAAAGTGAGAGTCCACTGAATCCAGGACTGGTTTGGTAGAAAATCTGCTGCTTTGCTTCACAACTACTGGTAAGGATAGAAGAAGTAAAAGACTGAAAGTCAGTGACAATGTGGAAGTTCTCAGCAAAGTCAAAAAGAAAAACTGGGACAAAAACAAAACTCGGCCCTAATTTTGAGACACAATGGCACCAACAACATCAATGCAATAAGTCAGTGGTTATACCATTCACTTCACCTGTGATCTCATTTGTTTACCATGGTTACACACGTGCAGCAATATTAATTTGACAATGACATATTAATGCTTAATGTCAGCAAATGTTCCCTTCACTTCACTTCAACTTTAACTTTATTAGTCCGAAGGTGAAATTTGTTTTGCAGCCATGTGAAACACAGATCACACACACGCACTTGAACGTACATAAAACAATATAAATGTATAAAACATAAAAATATGTTTGCTAAAATCAGCCGTGCTCAAGCTCACATAAAATACAATGTACATCCAGTGACGGCAAAACATAAGACCTGGAGTACATTTAGCCATCTTCATCCAACCCAATCCTCAGTGGTTAAATCACCCACCATGGAGATGATGCCTTGAGCCAGGTGAGGCAGTGTGACACCAACCGTGTTAAAATAGAAACTGCAGCAGGAGACAAAATGATTTTGATTGTGATCATTCTAAATGGTTCACAGACTGTATAAGGCTGACAAAAGAGAGAAGAAGTACAGTTTAAAGTGTCCAGAGGCTTATTGAAACTTCTCATGTTGAATGAGGACAGAGGAAAAACAAAATTATAAACAGAAGAGAAACCAAGTGACTCTCTGCGTCGCCTCTCGGCTTCTCTAATCTGCTCTGAGTGCAGGCTGCTTGGTCGGGATGAATTAAAGATGAGGGTTAAAACAACACAGCTTCCAGGGTTAAGAGGAGAGGAGAGGAGAGGAGGAAGAGTTAAATCTAGTATCTAAAATTGTTTTTTCACTCATTCTGTGTCTCTTTTTTAAAGTTTTTGTAAAGAAAATCTATCACAAATTAGGCTCTGGACTGTCATGAATCCACTCTCAGTGCATCAGTGTGTTTGCCAGTTCAGGATATTCATTTTAACTCACTGTTACAGTATGTCTCTTTGCTTTCCTCTGACAAAGTGTGTTTACCTCTGTCAAAACTGCCAGTATGTATGGGTATGGTCCGCACTCTGCCAATTCCATCCCAACACGCCCGCCTGTCAAAACAACAACTCTCCCTCTTTTTTAAAGAGAAAAAGGGTAATTCCATGAATTAAAATGCTTAAATGACAGTCAATCAGGCTTGTAATTCCGTCTGGTATAATTAGAGGCTGGGAAAACTAATTACAGCGGAGAAACCTAACTCTCCTCTCGCTCCCGCTCCTCTCGCTACTACAGCAACCCTCATCACCGAGATCAGGTGACAGCTATCAAACTCGTTAGGCCGCCACGCACCGCCACACACACAAACACAGACGCACACACCCACACACACACATACACGCACTGTGTGGTTGAGCGAGCAGCTAGGCCAAAAAGAGATGGAGATGAGGAGGAGGAAGATGAAGGGNNAAAAAAAAATAGCAGTAGGTAATCAAGAAAGAGTGGCGACAACAACAGGTTGTGTTCTTAATCAGCAGCACAGAGAGGGAGACAGAGAGGGAAAGATGTACAGGGACGAGGTAAAACAAGTGAAACGGAGAGGAAGAGAGCAGGACTATGGATGATAAAGAGAGATACAGAAAGAGGGAGGCAGGCAGTGAGAGCATATGGACCGAAATGTAAACTACTTTGCATCAGGTTGCTCTCAGGTTGATTACTGCTGGAAAAAGCTGTTTGCAGTAAAAAAAAAAAAAGTTTCTGATTATGCCCACGACTTGCTTACAGTTTTACCCATCTAAATGGCACAGCCAGCTGATAATTAGTTATGGCTATAATTAACTGCTTAAACTGCAGAAGAATTTAATTTTACCGAAAGTCCTGGAGCACCAAACACTGGAGTACAAAGTACTTCACTACCAGCTGCTGTAGGCTGACAAGTGCAGTACAGTAATACTTGATCATATTGTGCCAAAACTAGCACCAAGTACTGAAACACCAAATAATGTAAAACTGTACTGTAAAGTACAGCAGAGCCGACAGCACAAAGAGAGGTTTTTGTACTGGTCATGTTTCAGAGAGTGAATGAGAATCTGTCCAATCTGAGTGAGGCTCGCCGTTTTCACTTTTATATCCACCAAACATTATTTGTTTTTTTACTATCCATTGATTTTTCCCAGAATTATTTCCCCAATGCACCCATAATTTGTTTGTGTTTTTTCTGAGAGAAGACAGAGTTTACCATCAACAAGGTCCTCTTGTTCAAAGATGCTGATGAAAGTGAAGAGAAAATGTAAGTAAATGAAATTTTAACATCTGAAAACATTAATCTGTACATTTGTCATAAAAACTTAAAATAATGAGCCCTTGAAATGATGATGATGATAAGATCACTTGTGTGTGTTTGACATACAGTAAGATGACATCATTAAACTCTTGTCAGTTTGGGTTAAACTGGTGATTCCACAGTTTTTATTCATGAATTAGGCTGATAAAATGTGTTTTTAACTGCCTTGTGTAGTACAAATGATGTTTACTACACTTCCAAGGATGCTGTCGTGCCTTTAGGCTCACAGCTGCAGTAAACTGAGACCTGCTGCTGGCTGGTCAGTTAGCAGAAGCCTGTTACGTTAAAGACTCTGTAACATTTAGCCCCTTTTACTTCCCTGCCATGACACAGTAATGACCAGGTATCACCGCGAAGACAAACTCATTACACCGAAACCAATTGTCCAAAACCAAGTTTCTTAAACTACGGGTCGGGACCCAAAATGGGCCCAGGGCCTGATTCTGAGCTGGTGTCCCTGTGAGAGTAACAGGATACCTTGACGACCTTCCAACTTAAACCCAGGAGCTGTTTTTTCCACTTTGCTCTGTGTAGGAAAATCTTCGGTTATATTTTAAATTAATTCAATTTATCAACTTGCCAGAGTGTAAACCAGGAGAGTGAAACACTTTTTGTTTTGGCATTTACAACCAAACACAAATACACACACAGATGATCAGACTGACATAATTAGAGCTCTGACACATTCTCAGTAGAGTCTCTCTGTCTGTTTAATCTTGTTTACTCTGTATTTACCTGGTAACCCTCCGTGTGTCGTCGGCTCTCCGGTGAGAAACCGGCTAAATGTCACTGTACGTTCCCTCCAAACCACGTTGTGAAGGTGGGTGGGGGGCCTGTTTCCAAGGCGACCGGGGTCTCATTTTTCGCCAGCGGCCCATTCCCAACCTGTTACCAAATGAGCCGGAGCAGCACCGCCAAAGCTTCAAAGAGCAGCAGCCTCGAAGCCGCCACGGGGGCCGCTAATGTCAGGAAACCCAATACTGCAGCTAGAGCTGGAAGATTTCAGCTAAAGCTACGTAGACAGATGGAGACAGACAAGTTGTTTAGTAAAAGAAAAAATAAATTCTGTCTGCTCCAAATCCCCGCAAAAATTCTGTTTCTACTTCCTATCTTCCATCTAACCGATTTGTTCTCATCAACTTCAACTTCAGCTGATGGAAGCGCGCCTAATTCACATTTTACTTTCTGGGACTTTTCAAAAGTTTGCGTAAAATTCACTTGATAGTTGCATGGAAACATTCAGTAACAAGTCTCTTCCTCACTCCCTCTTCATCTACCTGCATTTCTTGCTGTCTTTCCCCCTCTCTCTCATTTTCCTTCGTGCCTGGAGGTTGCAGAGCTTCAAAGTTTATTTCCCTCCATGTTAACTTCTGGATGGATGCTTGAAATGAAGAGAGGAGAGGAGTGGGAAGAGAAGAGAGAAGGGACGGATACAGTAGCACAGAGCAGTTGAAGAAAAAGACAGGCGCATGTACATGAAGAACACAGAAAGACAAATTCTGGGATTTGAAATAAATTTACAACAATGAGTCAGTTGATGACAATAATTTTCCCCTGTTTGGCTCCTGCTGAAACTTGGTAACTAAAAGAAGAAGTTGGTGTAACTTGGGCACTGCAACAAACATATGTGGATTCAGAGATTGTGTGGTACGAATTACAGGTGTTCAGCTCACCCAAAAGAGATTTGAGTCCACCTGAATATGAGTGCATATTTTCAGATTAGGTTAGAAAAGCTGATGATTCATCAGCCAATAACTTTACAAATAATAACATTTCTACTCCGACAATGGATCGAAATCTCGAAAGACATCAGAATGCATCATTTGAATTTCTTCCATCTTCCAATTTCTTTTTTCTTTCTTTTCTTTCTTTTCAACACTGAACATTCAATAGAGTGGGTTTCACAACACCAACACAAGTGAATCTCCGCATTGGTTTTGGTTTCACAAAGAAGCACAAAGCTACAACTGATGCCAGTATGGAAATACAGCTGACCACTGTGTGGTTTGTCTTATTGGCATAAAGGTAATAAAACGTTTTGTCTGCACTCATCTTTGTGCAGCTAAAGCTTTTGCATTTCGCTGGGATCTATTGACAGTCCGCATGAATGAGTACAGTATGTCATTGTGATGAAGGCACCTGGATTGTACAACAGTAATTAGATGTAGGTCCATACATGAAGCACAATCAATATCTCACAGTTCATTCTGCAAGAAAAAATGTGCTTTTTGTAGTCTTTGTGATAACAAAAGATGAAGGTCATCGTGTTGTCATGCATACCTATATGGTTACACACTGTCATACATATATAAGTAATATACAATGTATACATATTGAAGGTCTTATTCTAAGTCAGACACTTTCAAGCACATGAGAAATTCATAAATCCTAACTTTCTGCATATGTTTTCAATTTGCAAACTTATTCTTTGTCATTTTACTCATAACTTATTCTCCTAACCTGGTCTGGTAGAAAACCACCTTTTTTTGTAACAAAATGCAACAGTTCTGTCAGTACACCTTTTTGCTTCACATAGTAGTAGTGATTTTCAGAATCAGATTGCTGTTTCAGATGATCCCTGTGGAGGAGCAAGGGACTGTTTTTTGTGTCACCTCACTACAATCTAGGACACAAGATGATATTACAGTACATGCACACAACACTGACCGCATTCCCTCTCCCCAGCACGTCTAATGGGTATTAAATATATCAGCTTATTGCATGAGCATAATTTGTAAGCATGTACCTGTTTTTTAACACAGCATGGACTCACATTTTAGTTGCGTGTGTGTGTGTGAAAGTGTGATCGCTCCTTCCTATCTCCCATATGTGCCATTCTGGAGATGTTTACAGGAGGTTTGGGTTTTCCATGGAATTGCGCTCTGTGTGTGTGTGTGTTCACTGAAACAACAGCTGGTAAATAGAGGAGTCTCTTGTTTCACTCTCTCTCCTTCCCACAGCTCTGTTTCACAACAGATTTCAGGGTTTTTGGTCAAAAACTGGATACAGGAGGAGTATCAAGCTTGATCAAGTTTGCGCGGCTTGCAAAATGACATTCCCCACCTCCCGCAGGAAAATGACACACTTCCAGCCTCCATTCTTCTCCTGTTGTCCCTGTGGAGGTCTTCTTGTTCCCTCAACCTGGCCTGGATGCGTCCGTTTGACTGATCCCCACGTATCTACCTCACTGTCTGTCGATCCATCTATCTGTCTGTCCATCCAGGCCTGTGTTCTCTCACCAGGGTTTGATTTCAGGCTGAATCGACGCCCTGTAAGACGAGTCGAAGCCAACGGCTCCGCAGAGGCTCCAGGGAGGGGAGAGGGGGCGCGCGGCCAGGTTTCATCCCAGGGAGGGTGCAGTGTTCTGGGGTTAGGAGTGGCCCGGGGGGCCCCTGGGCACGACGGAGGGACGGATGGGTGGATCCACTGACTGATGATTGTGTTTCCCCTGAGGCAGAGAGACATAGATCACAGCAGGTAGAGCGAGTGAGAGAGGGAGAGAGAGAGATCGCTGGGTAAAGTTAACTATTTCATGTTTAAAACAGTTTTTAGAGGGACATTGACCCTGAACTTATTGCCCTACACTGTGTGTACTTTTGGTTTGGGGATGTTTTTCAAGGTTTGAACCAGGTGAATTCTTAATGCAACAACATACAATAGTATTTTAGACAATAGCACAACAGTGTGCTTCTTGTGACAAACTTGTATGTGGCAAAAGTTTGGGGAATGCTGTTTTTGTTTCAACGTGATAATGTGCACAAAGAAAAGTCCATAAATTAGAGTCTGTCCTCCCAAGAAAAATCAGAAAGAATCAGCTGTTTAAGCAAATGCCCGAAAATGACAAAAGTTTACGTTCAAGTGACAAAGCCCTCTAGCAGTATGACACTTGTCCTTCGGGAGCAAAGGAAGAAATGGTGTGACCTTATTATAGAGCCACAAAGTCTGCAGAGGGAGGAGGCCGGGGTGGTTGGATGGGCCAACAAAACGTCAGACTCTGACATGGGAGACCCTCGTACCAACAATCAGCGTTGGTTTCTTATAGCCATGATCCTGGTTGTTTCCTAACATTAATGAATTAGTTGTTTTAAACTAAACCACCATCTTTTCAGAATCCTAACTAAGTTTTTTTTCCCTAAACCTAACCAAACTTTAACTGCAGCAGTGTCAGATCAGAAAACAGTTTTATTTTTGCAATTGTGATTGATGTCGTTCTCCATACTGGGGCGTCAGATCAGAGAAGAGACAAATTATTTGTAACAATGTATTTTATCATTTGTATTTTGCAGGACTTGTTGAAAAAGAAATGTTTTTTCGAGTTTGGTTTCGAAGAACCCGACCTCAACCCCACTCAGCACCTTTGGGATGAACTAGAAACCCGACTGTGAGCCAGGCCTTGTTGCCCTACAGCGGTGCCTGACCTCACTGATGCTCTCTAGGCTGAGTGGGAGCAAATCAAACAAAACAACAAAAGCAAAACAACATACTGATGCTTTTGGAATGAGATGTTCAACGAGCACGTAATGTTAAGGTGTCTACATACTTCTTTCAGGTGTCCACATACATTTGGACATGTTAGTGTATGTGTTTGGCTGTGTGCTAGCAGCTGTATTCCCTCTCAGGTCCCCGTAGGACTATGTTGCTATGGATACTAGAGATCAATTAGCCTTGGCATGTCTTTTAATCCGGGCTAAATCATAACAGCCGCTATAGCTCCGGTTGGATTAACTCAATTACTACTAACTATTATTACAGGGCACTGTTACCACTTTATTCTCTCTCTCTTTCACTCTGCCGTTCTGACAGTCTCTCGTCCTATATAATAAGTGGCACTAACATACCAAACAGACACCAAATATAGATTCCGTTTCCGCTTTAAGAAGGCCGTTTCATTAAGATGAGCGGTGGGAAATTACTATGGTGTAATCCTACTTGTCAAATTAACATCAAAGAATTGGCATGAAGAGACCGAGAGGAAGAACAACTCGGATGGAGAGAAATATTTCCTGTAATTGACAGATTATCTAACAAAGAAGGTTAGTGATAAATTAAAATGTGAATTTATGACTTCCTTCGTGTTTTGATGTTGTTGTTGGCACAAAGTTGATGTGGTTACGTTTATGTGCTAATGCACTTCCGAAAGAGCTCATATCAATCAAAGATTGTGTTCAGTGCGGTCACCTTTTATCCTGGATGTTGTGTAGGTGAAATTTGACTTTCTGTAGCTGGCTCTCTTCTTTGACTGTTTACTTATGGTTGCTATCACTACTTATCAACAAAGCAAAGTTATTTTATTATTTTCAAAGTGGAAATGTAAAGTGTATACATGTGCAGAAGAAGATTTTTTTTACTGAAGGAGCTACTGAACAACACACTCAGAGTTTATATCAGCAAATGTTAATGATTTATTGCTTTTATAGCTTTTATAATGTTTCAGACATAGCAGTATTCTTTTTAAAATACCACTCATTACTTTAATCATTGCTATTAAAATAATTTATTTATCTTCTTTTACACGTCACCACTGCATTTGTTATCCGATATAAAAAACAAAGTGAAAGTGCAACTCTTTAGACTCTTCATGACACTTTGTTTTTAGCAGTTCTATTTAGTTGCTTGATTGTTGGTTGTCTGGCTTTAGATGTGTTTTTCTTGGCTCTGTCTGAAGGCTCAAAACACCTCGGACAGCAGTTTGAGATGCATTTATGCCAAATAGGTGTAAATGCACAGGCTTTACTCTTTCCAAATATGACTTGGTCTGTAAAATATCTAGCAAATTCAGATCCATATACATAGCTAAGTGCAAATGAACATGTAATAATGACAAGTGTAAATGGGGCCTTGATTATCAGGATCAGGGTCAAGTCTCTTCTAAGTTTCGTGATCAAATCGGCTTATGACAAAATGTAAGTACTTGTGTGTTTACTCAGATCTATGTGAAGCGCAAAGTTTAATGACATAATGTAGTATGTGAAAGCTTTTATCCAGGTCTCATATAAGAATGAACCTTCTTTTTTCCAACTCCACTGACACTGAGTGACAGTCTCACTTTGTCACAGAGGGAACTACGTTACTAGCCTAAGGCCTGTATGTGTGTGTGTGTGTAGGGAGAGAGAAGCGGGGGGGGNNGGGGGGGGGGGGAGGTTCACCTCAGCTTTGAAGCAGTTTCAGGTATCTGTGTGCCAGGCAGGTAGACAGGCAGCCCTCAGCCTATAGCCCATGGTACCCTCCCTGTGTGTGTGTGTGTGTGTGCGTGCGCAGTAGTAAGTCTCAGGGGAGGTCTCTGGTGGTCGCAGTGCTCTGTCTGATACATGAAGGATGGTCTCCCGCTCTACTTTCTTTACCTTTCTCTACTTTCCACCGCTCCATTTTTCCCTCTTTCTTTCTCTCTCTATCACTCTTTACTCTCGCTTCACCCCTCCCTTCTCCTTCTCTCATTCTCTGCTCCCATTTCCTCCCCCTTTCCCTCCTCTCTGGCCTTTAGTTCTCACTACTTTAACATGCAACATCCTATATTCAAGACGCTACAGTTGAAATTTTTTTGTTATATATTCTGTTGTATTATTATCAAATCCATAATACATCACTGGACTTTATTGTGTTATCCATGTGTGATATCCTCGTAATGTCAACTAAGCTACACTAAACTAAATAAATACCTGTAAAAGACATTTTTTTCAAACAAATCATTTTTATATTAAACAAAATATATAAACATGAATGACATTTAGCTTCTCAGGTTGGCTCTTTTTAAAAAATTGGACTTGCAAGCATTTTATCTCAATTCTGCTTATCCCTCTAGTTGGGCACAACACAGAAATATCACAAATTATGAGCTGAAAGAAAACATATCTTCATACCTTCTTGTTCCCTCTTCCATTTCTCCTTCAGTTGCTCACTGTAATATCCTTCTGATTTTGGATAAGAAGAGTCTGTTCCCTCTTTCTTTGGGTTATTGTTGTTGTTTCAAAAACATTACTCTGAAATGTTCATGTTTTTTTGTGATACATTTTTAAATGGTTCACACAACGTTCTTATTATTCTGTAATGTTTGTAAAACATAAGTGTCCATTCACTGTTAAGAAAATGTTCTATGAATGTTTTTTGATTTTTGATGGAAAAGCCAGTGCATTGAGGTGTGCCAATTTGTGATTGAAAAGCCAGCCAATTTGAAAAGTTAATATCACATTAAGGTGTTTCTTTTTAATGAAACACAACCTCTACACACTATGAAATACTGCGAAACCCTTGTTGTGACTAGCTGAATTTATTGAAAAAAAAAAGAATAAAGAGACATTCTTTAACATAGCGCCATAATGGAAAGTTCACTTGTGTTTACTGAAGTTACCGTTGGGGAAATCAGTTAAAGGTATAATGAGTAGGATTTTCCTAAAAATTAAAATGTATAGACTCATACAAAAATAATCCCTCTCAATCATCACTTATGACCCACTAGAAGTGTGTGGTGGTGTCTGTATCTGCAGAGACCCTGCCCTCTGCCTGTATTTTCTTATTTTGCTGTGTTCGGGACGCTTCTGAGCATCAACCTTTGGGCAGTGGTGTGTAGCCCCCAGCCAATAACAGCACGCAGGGTGTGAGGTGCTGGACTCTATAAAAACGTAGCGACCAGGTGCCAGATCGTAAGCACGTGGGACCACCAGAAACGTGTGTGTTTTAAGCCGGGGAGGAGGGGCCAACTTTGAATGTTGTGTTTACAAACAGCAACCAACAAATCCTACTCGTTATACCTTTAAATTGCTTTGTTTTTCTTTCAAACAGAAAAACCTGTTGTATTCCTTAAGTATCAAATCAAATCTGTATTCCTCTGATAATACCATTTAATGCTTTTCTGTCTGAAAGTTTAACATGCCTATTTTATAAACATATAATTTAAACATATGTGTGTTCACAGCAGATGGCTATGTAATACTGTACATGAAGAAAGACTGACAAAGTGATAATATTACAAACAGTTATAGCTGACTAATGACGGGATACCTGGATGTTGGATGTTCCTGATGACAGAACAGACCGTTACAGCTGAATTATGCAAAAGGGGTTTTTCTGGTGCTGGCCTGACAACTGTCGCCTCTTACAGCTGTCTGTCTGGCAGGCTGCCTGGCTGTCTCTGATCATATAGATAGCTAGAGACAGTCATGCATAACGCTAAACATTTACTCTTTTCTACATAAACTACGAGAGGACATACAGTTACAGTTTGGCAACAACACTGTGATATCATTGCTTTAGAGATATCAACTAAAGAAAAAAACACTTTGTGCAATTGAAAGATCAGCACCATCTTTATTTTTTATGAGAGCTGTGAGTTCAAAATTTATTCTAAAAGACTATTTAACTAATAATTGAGTTTACAGTGAGCAACAATGGGAAAGTCTGAATTTTACTTAATACTCCAAGAAACATCTTTATTTTACTCCAATCCAAAATAAGTTCATATTTCATATTACAATAATAATAATCCCACTGCAATCCCAATAATTTATAGAGGATTCTGGTTGTGGCTATTACAACTATGCATATGTGTAAATGGATTTTGCATTTAATGTGTTGAAACAACAAGTGATAGTTTGGCTACCGGCAGATTGTTTTCAGAAATAGGTTTTATTGTTTGGGTTCTTGTCTTTGTTAAGTAAAGTTTCTTATAGTATATTATTATAATTGATATATTTTTTATTTTACATATCCATATGCATATTTTAAAGAAGGTTTCATTTGTAGTTTTAGTAAAATAAAATAAAAACTGAGAAAGAAAAAGTGCTTAAATTGTTTTTGGCCTTTAGCTATGTCACACTCACAAGCTGTGAGGAGGTAAATGAGACAGGTAACAGTCGTCCACGCCCACACACACACACAAACACACACATGGGTAGAAACCCTGAGGCTTGTTGGTGAGCGGAGCAGGCTGCTTTGGGGATGGAGGGTTGTCATTACTGCACCATATGGAGAATGATAGTTAAAGTCAGAATCAGGCATATCTCATAATCTCTTTTTACACCACCCTTCTTCCTCTTTTCATCTCTCATCTCTCAGTCTCCCCCTCATGTCCTTTCTCTTCTTCTTCCAGACAGCTTTACAATGCACTAATTGGTATCTTTGTCATAGTTTTGTGACTTTTGATACAATAAAACTAATAAAATTACATTAAATGTCATGATTTGTTGTGCTGATTACTGTACATCACATTTTACTATTGGCAGATGTTTTAAAGATGTGTTTCTGATATCATTTAAGTGGTGTAATTTTAATATTAATCCTGTCTCATCTATTATCAATATTATTTCATCATCAGGTAAAGGAATATACCTTGTTTTCGGGAGAATGTCTCATTTTCTCCATTAAGACACTCAGATGATTATTAGCTCTGGTGCTCAATGCTAACACTTCTTCCAACAGCCTTCAGTAAACTGACCTTTCCCTCATGTTGCCTTATTAGTAGTTAAATAGCTAAATTGTTTGTATTCATTGTATATTCTACACAATTACTGTAGAAGGCTACATAATGTATCTCTGTGCAGTGGTTTCAGTTGTGAAATATTACCACCTCACACTTTCATTTTCTGTGAAAACAAGGACAGTGGTTCCTGGTAACCCAATTCAGAATGTAATTTATTTGTATAGTATTTTAGATACATTTTGCCATTAGACACGCAGGCAATTGAGCTTTGGAGCTCATACAAACCCCAAGGCCATTTTTTCCAAGCTGTTCAAGCTTCCAATGCTGCTCTCTCAGACAGCTGCGTGATGTATAGCACCAAGCATTCTGCTGATTTTTCACCAGGTTAAGAGGCCAAATACGCCGACCTCCACAGTGCATGTCCAGTGGGATTCTGTCATGGACGGGAGGCAGCGACTATTTTAATGTAACAAAAGTTGGAAAAGTTAATTTTGTGCATCTTTGAATTCCCACATTTACGTAACTTTTCTCGCTGATTCTACCTGGACTTCTTGAGGGTGATAATGATATATTGATAATGTCTTCAGCCACAGCAGTCAGGCCTCACATCTGATCATATGTACAAGAACTACTGCAACCATTGTTGGATGGATGACATTGTTAATTCGCTTGATAAAAAGCAACACTGTGTTGCACTCTTTGTTGATCTATCCAAGGCTTTTGATACAGTTGATCACAACATTTAGTTAAATACACTGCTTTTTGTGGGTTTTGATGATTCTTCTTACAGCTTCAAATCATATCTCTCTGAGTTCTGGCAACTGTTGTTGCCAATGGTTTCAAATCAAGTCCCCAAATGGTTGATAAATGTGTCCCTCAAGGCTCAATATCAGGCCCCCTGCTATTTCCTCTGTACAAATAATATTTATTATCCAACTCAGCACTGTAATGTCCATTTCTATGCTGATGATACCACCTTGCATGGCATCGGCAGCACTGCAAACCAGGCTTTCTCCAGGTTTTTGACGTGGCTTTTGATGTTTGGCGTGGCTTTTGATGACCTAAAGACCTGTTGCTCTAAAAGACAAAATGGGCAGTTCGCAAGAGTGTAAACCACTGATGTTCCCAAATCTATCCATACTCCAAATGGAGATCTTATTGTTACAGTACAGCATTGAAAAATTTGGTTAGACAAAACTCATGTTGTTCAAACATTAAAACTCCAAACTGGATCTTTATACCGAAAGAGAGTTTGTTTCTCCTTTCAAAACAGAAAAAACATAATACAATCCACCGTACTGTCTACATTGGATTATGGAGATATCCTGTATGCTCATGCTGTTGTCATTAAACCACTGGATGCTATCTACCACAGTGCCATTCGATTCACTACACAAGATAGCTGTTGCACTCACCACTGTGCTTTATATGAAAAGCTCGTATGGTCATCACTGACATCTTGAAGGCATCAGCATACCTGTGTCATTTATAAGGCCTTGAGATATTTAACATCCTTAGTTGAGTTCAGCACTAATTACCATGACACCAGATTATAGGATAGGCTAGATTTAAAAGTTCCTACAAACCCTGAACTGTGGAAGACTGGTTTCCAGTACTGTGCATCTACTACTGGAACTACAACATAGATTGAAGTCAGTGACTCTCATTCCTCTGAGGGATTTTAAAGTTGCTGCCTTGTAGGATTATGTGCTCTGCTCTTCATTTTGCACTCTACCTCACACAAACTCCACCCTTGTGCATTTGATCTGAAACAGCCATAACAAAGAAGGTTAATAATTTCTCTACGTAGTAAATCCAACTTCCGGTAACATTAGATTTTTTTTTCTTTAATATAGCCTTACACAGGTTTTACTGTGTTTCTGACCCATTTGGAGGGATATTTCGACTACATTTGGACACATTCCCGCGGGTATCACAGTATCGTTCGGTACAAGCATTTTCCCTCGTCTCTTCCTCTTCTTGGTAAGAAGATGACAGCCAAGTGTGTGTCTTGGTAGATTCACAGTCTCCCCCTCCTCCTCCTCCTGTATGTCACGTTGGTGTGTAATAAACCTCCTCTCCGCGCCTCCATCTCACTCCTGCCTCTCTGTCAGTGTGTTTGTTGCCATGAATGGGATTTAGTGTCACACACAGAGAGCCAAGGCTTCTTATAGCGTGTTCTCACACACCCCTTTCCCTCCCTAACCACACTACATGTGTGTGTTTGTGCGTGTGTGTCAGGTAGGTTAATGCAGCCCTGTCATCAAAAGCCTTATCACTGTTGGACAGGATTCAGCACTCCACCTCAGTGTCAACTTAGCACACAAGCATGCACACACACACACTTAAAATCCATGACTTATTTCTTGGCACCTCATTAACATTTCCCTGAAGTTAAAGTCATGACAAACACCAACAAACTTTATTTGGTTACTTGTCAGACATGTCTGTGTGTGTCTGTATACTGTATAAGCGCTAGGAAAATTAATGCCCAAAATATTTCTACAACCATGACTGAGTTGTGATGCTTCTGCCTCAAAAGCAGGGATGACTTTCAACACAACCATGAGCTTTTATGTACTTCTCTTCACTGAAACAAGAGGACAAGAAAATATGCACACAACTGAGTTAACAACGTGGACTGGACCGGAATTAATATTAATAATTAATTAATATTTATTAAAATTAATATTTATATTTGATATTTAAAAAATATGTAGCTTGATCTGCAGTATTACCAGAAGCCCTTTGTGTTTACTATCAGCTGTTCTCGTTTTGTATTAGTGGAAGCATGTTCTCTTGCTGCAAGAAATCTCAATAACTTTTTGAGGTAACACTTACGGCCTGCAAGGCACAGTGTAATTCTTCCCAAATTACAGTCTAATTTTTGTACTAACAGTGTACCAGTACAGTACGTATTGATATATACATATAGGAAAAGCGGAACAAGAGGTGAGGTTAGCGAATAAGGAGGTAATAATCTGGGAAGAATTTTTACTGTAGGTATATTTTAACTACTTGGTACCTATTCTAATATATTCCAATATTACGGTGTACAGTATGATCATTACTGAGCAATAAAGATAGAAGTTTGGGGGAAGATGGGGTAATGTGTTCTGTTGCATTTTATAAATCTGCTGTGATTTATTTCAAAATGACCACTGACTATATGCATACACTGAGGGTAGTGTAATAAGCTTATGTGAGATTGATTCATGCAGACATCTGCCTTCAGTTTTCCAAGTCCTGAGAAGGAATCAAACAGTCCAGGTGCAGATTGGAAAACCAACAAAACAGCTAAAAGTGACTGAAAGCTCCATACACCAATGAAAAGACCAAAATCAACAATGTGTCAGTTCTTCTCTCAATATTTTCTCATTTCAGTTGTGGATTAAAAAAAAACAGTGTGGCTCATTGATGTGTTTTTAATAGTTTTCATAAAACAGTGGAGTGCCATGTCCCAGTATTCCCAGCAAATAGATATCCCCGTTAATGTCGTGTTGAATGCAGTTTGTGTAAAACCTCTTACCCTTTTCTCTGTCACAGCAAAGAAACATCTTTTCTTTTAAGACTGCAAGTCTTCTGGTGATGTTAGTTTCCCCCCCTTACTTTGCCTCACTTTCCACCTTTTCTTTCTTCAACACAGCACCTATCTGTTAACTGAAAGCTGGAGCATGAGGATTATTGTAGCCACTTATTTGACGAACAGAAAGCACTATCTGTTTTACCCTGCGCCTACAGGGGTGCCCACTTAACAATATCCAACCCTAATGATAATATTAATGTGTACCAAGACGAGTCAAGCAGAACAATTAGAGTCAAACAGCCACAGAGTGTTTGGCAGCTTATCGCAGCGCTGCTACAGTCAAAGACAATTGGTATTATCTGTAAAACAACTTATTACACAGACTATCAACTTAAAGAGGAGAGGAGGCAGCACACACAGACATGCACAAACACTTTTCTACACACAGAGGCAAACACACACATGGGTTTATCTGTGAGGTCAAACCTATTATTAACCCCAGGGGTCTGAGTATTAAACTCTTCCTCCTGACGGACAAAAGATCCACCTGAAGAGAATAACAATCACACAACTACTGACGAGGGAGCCCGATAGCTTCTTAAAAAGAGAGAAAGCCACATGAAAAAGATAAATAAGCTGTGGTTGCCTCCTCCTCCTCCTCCTTCCTCCCGCCTCCCACTCCTTGTGTACACACCCTGAGGCTCATGAGTAAAGCCTTAGTATCAGGTGAAGCCTGATTCGGAGTTAGCACCATTCCTATTGTCAAAGGCCTTTTATGTGTCATATTAGTTACAGAGAGACAAAGGTGGGATCGAACCAGCGGAAACCAGGTACAGCTAGAGAGAGACTGAAGGAGGGAAAGACTGAGAGAAGGAGAGCAAGAGAGAGAAAGTGGAAGCAGTCATGTTAATATCAAGTTATTTTTCCATTGAGGTCAGTGGGACAGGAACCCCTTGTGACACACACACACACACACACACTCAATGACAAAACACATCGCCCAAAGGGACCTTCTTGTTACAGCTAAAACTGCTGTACCATCCCAAAGGCACACAAACGAAAGGAAAGCATCACATTTGGAGGACACTTGAAGGCCTTTTTCAGTTTATTACAACTACGGTCTGATTTGATACATTTGGCCATTATTGTATGATGAATGCAGTCTTTGTGTGCTTTTCCAGAGATCATTCAGATTAAATCCTTGTTGATAACATCATGGTGCAGAACAAAATTAATAATCCATAATGCTTTTCCGCTGTTTTTTCTATAAACATGTAGTTATAACATCCACGAGCCTCCAAGAAGGGCAAAATTTGTTATTCCTTTCTTGCAGATACTTCAGTTGGAAGGAGCAGGGAACGACAGCTTTGTCTTTCTTCATTGGCAGTTTACTGTACATGCAGTCAGAAATTCTCTGAATATTAAAAATTATTGAGGAGCAGAGAGGAGAGGAGAAGAGTTCCTCCACCCAACCCCAGGGGAGTGAAATGGGAACAGGGCTGACCGGTGGAAGGACACAAGAACAAACAATAAGAGATCATTCTCATCCTGCTCTTCCTCTCTGCCCGAAAGGTGAAATAAAAAATGTTCCGGTAAGAGTTCAGTGATAGTCGAGTATTGTTCCTGTCCCATTTTAGGACCCTGATGGGACCAAATCCCAAGACAAACTAAGACTGGATAGTGTGTGTTTACTCGTATCAGTCACATTGTAGGGCCAACCTGTTTGTCCAGTCACATCGTGGAGATTTGCCTCCAACGTGGGCACAGAAATCTGGTCCCTAGATTAATCATTTAGTTAGGGTTAGGAGTTAAGGTAAAGGTGAGGTCAAGATAAGGTTTGGCTATAATGACAAGGGTTGGGATAAGCCTCCAGAGAGTTGTGAAGTCAATACAAATTGCTCACAAATGACAAAAGAAAAAAAAAGAAAAAGAAAAATGCAGGTATCTGAGCTGTTGCTGCGCCATCATCTCTAATTAAACTGCAGGGACACTTTCTACCAAGAATCTGAGCGGCAAACAGAAGCCTTGAGAGACTGCTGCTCTCTCTCACACACACACACGCACACACAAACAAGGACAAATTCGACAGCTCTAACAGCTAACCTTGGGCCCCCGACGATTCCAAGATGCAGATCTTCCATCTCGCACAGCAGCTTTAGTGAGCTTCAAGGTGACAACGTACGTTCAGTGCCATCCAGCTGCGTTGATAAACACCGTGGGTAGGTGACCTTGATCGACTGGCATGCTTCTCTAACACGGGGGCGGAAGCTAACATGGAGTTTTTCTTCAGCCAATTTAGTCAAGTGTCGTGACTTAAAAGCAAAAGGAAAATGATTACCACTGTGCATCTGTTTGTCCTCAACTTGTCCTGGCTCAGCACCAAACTGTCCTCATCAGGATGTGAAGCTGGCAGAAGTTACAGTGGAGTGGAGTGCACATCTGTTCCTCTGGCTAAACCTGGCCTGTTTCCTGGATTGGTTTATTTTGAGATATTGTAATATTGTGGTTGTGGAGATTGTACAGGGGGTCAGTGGTTCTCAGTGTGAACTTCTGCCTTGATCCGCTCTGCGTGGAGTTTGCGTGTCGTCCACGTGTGCATGTGGTTTTTCCTGCAGGTGATTTTCTCTGTAGCTGCAGCAACGTGGAGCTCAGGTGAATTTAAGACTCGTAAATGGCCATGAGGAGTGTGAATGTGAGTATGAATGTGGTTCCCTTTCAATGCATGTTTTCCCACTTTGGGATTAGTGGCCCTGTCTTCCATCCAGTGCATAATTTTAGATCTGTCAAGTACAAAACCACAAGAAACATTACAGGATATTTCTTTAAAATTACATGTTCACAAAATATAAACTTTTTTTCAGCTTTAAAGGCAGGTATGACATCACATTTGACATGTTTCTTCCAGAAGAAATAGGCATTTCCATATTTCATCATTTTGATTATCTTTGGTATTTCTTATTACAGTAAAAATAGAAACTCTATAAAGCTCGAAAAATATGTACAGATTTATAAACGTATTCATTTTGGCATCCAAAAATAATAAGCTAATGGCAATTAATGTCTTCCATTCTGTCACTCAGTGCATGTTAGAACAGACTCCCCCATGACCCTGAACAGTATAAATGTATATTAAAAAATGGATGGATTGGCATCCTAATTATTCAGAATAATTATGAACTGCTATGCTATGAATACATGGGTTTTTTAACCGTTTGATGCTGGCGTGCTTCCTCTCTCCCATGGTGCTCTCTGGTTTCATGGCGGGTCAGGGTGGCATGAGAATGACCTGGCAGGAAGGGTCAGAGGTCCCAGGGTCAGGTCTAGGCTCAGGTACAGGGGTCCTGTTACACATAAGGAGACAGGAGAGGGGTCTTGTCACTCGCTGTCAACAGATCACAGCACTGAACCATAACCTTCACCTCTCTGACAAATCTCTCAGCACTGCAGCCTGCACCTCCAAGGACCAGAGTCAGACCAGGAAACACGAATTTGGATCGATATTAAGTTACTGACCTTGAGATGATGACAGAGACTTTAAATCAAGTTTTTATCAGCATTTCTTGGTTAAGTTGATTTTTGCAACAAATCTTTGCAATTAAAAGCTTTGATAAGGTTACAGATACTTGCCAGTACTGCAGTTATATGTCATATTGTCCATATAGTACACCATATATGTTGTTTTTGTGGGGTGCACTGGACTATGTCATGGCACAACAATATTAACGACAAACACTGAGACAAAGCAACACAATAACTCAAAAACCTGTCTAATACAATGCATACTGTGCAGGTAGCTCTATATTACATTATCACATCTTAGGGAACTGAAACGATGGAGCAACATCTAATACAAATGGATGTCAGATGTTTATGTGGATAGTTTTCATTAAAGTTTTGTAAAGACATTCATATGGATCCCAGGAAGAATAACTAGTGTTGCTGTTCCAGTAGCTAATGGAGATCTACAGGAAATAAACAAGCCAACATCATCTTGTAATTTCTTGCCAACATCACGTTGTAGGTTTTGGGATGCCACGTTATGTCATGTTGTCATCATGTCATGTCAGGTCTGTTGTTTTACTCTGTAGTACACCATGTCTTTTTATGGGTGCACTGTGTCATGACATATATCGGTTAGGTTATTGATCACGATGTTATGTCATGTCTGTCACATTTCACCTTATGTTATGTTGTTGTTTTCTGATGTCTGATTCTGTATAGTTCATATAGTTCACAAGGTTTAAAGCCTGTCTGCTCTTAATCTCATTCTCTGTCTCCCTCTAGTGCTAACTGGCCCCTGACTGCTGGAAACCTTTACACATTCTCACATCAACTTGAAAAATGAAGTCAGACTATACTCTATAATGCCCACTGTTACATTTTAAATTCTTTCAACGCTTGAAGAATCTGAACAGATGCTGCTACTTAAAGTGATTTATAACCAGTACAATGAGAATAGATACTAGTATAGTAGATCCCAAACATCAGAGGAATACAGCAGTCAGAGCCACAGTGTCCAGACAATAGATTTACCAAATGTCTCTTGATAAAGCGCCATTGCTGTTTTTAACAAAATCATGAACCACACCTGGCACATTCAGACAGAGTGGAAGGTAGGGAAGAATAAAATGTAAAGTTTTCTTTGAAAAGATGAAGAAGATAAAGACAATTTTGACTATGACTATTTGGGGAGACAAATCCTGCTTTTTCATTTTTCACGCTCTGCCGTTCTGTGTATTCTCAAAAAGCTTTGCAACCTCTGCTGACCTTTATCAGAGTAAATGACGTGAAGATAAATTAACCAACACAAAACCACATAAAAATGTACTGTACTGTAATAATTAGACTTGTCAGTTTTTTTTTCATTTGGGATATTCAGATAAACGAGGGACAAGGTTCTGTTGTTAGTTGTTCCAACATGTCAAAGTGTTTAACCTGAGAACCGCAAACACACACACACACACACACACACACACAGAGATTCATCAGGCTTTGGGATCCAACAGCTTAGCATGAAAGCAAAGGTGAAACTGAATCTGTAAATTGCAGAGCAGGGAAAAGGAAAGAGAGAGAGAGAGAGGGCGAGAGGGATAGACACGGAGCTGTTATCAGAGCAGGGGTGTGTGTAACCTCATCCCCCTGCTAAAGTTTCCTGATCGGGTCACCTGACTGCGGCCTCGGGGTGTGATTGGCTGATTGGCTCCTGCAGCCAGGTAATGATGTAAGGTGAGTGTGTGGGAACGGGAGAGGGTGATAAACCTGTGTGTGTGTGTGTGTGTGTGTGTGGGAACAGGGTTGGTTGATAACAGCTTTTCCCACTGCTGCCATATGACCCTCTCACCTGCCTACCTAACACTGGTTATCACCAAATCCTACACAGCAGGAGGTCTGTGTGTGTGTGTGTGTGTGTGTAGGTGTGTGTGTCTGTCTGTCTGCTAATGTGTGTGTGCTGATGGAGGGTTTGTGTATCCGTCTGTGTGTGTATGTGTTCATTGGTACATTTGGGTGTTTGAATAACCCAAGTGAACAGAAAGTGCGAGATTGAGAAGGAGAGTTTTGCAACCAAGAACAAGGAACAAGTGTTGGTCCACCACTTTGGTCCAGAATAAAATATCTCAGCAATTATTGAATGAATTGCCATGAAAATTTGTACAGACATTTATGGTCCCCATATGATGAATCCTAATGACCTTTGGTGATCCCTGACTTTTCCTCTAGCGCCAACATGTGATTGACATTTGTGATTTTCAGTGAAATGTCTTGACACCTATTAGATGGATTTCTGTGACATTTGGTACAGTCATTCATGGCTGACACAGGATGAATTGTCGAGGGTGATCCCCTGACTTTTCATCTAGCACCATCATCACATCAAACATTCAATTTGTTTAGTATTTTGGTTTATCACCAAATACCTGCAATGACCTACAGACGGGTGACAAATTAAAGGAAAAAACAACATAAAGTGTCTTAGTAAGGTGCTGGGCCACCACGTGCCGCCAGAACAGCTTCAACACCATTCTTCCAAAAGATATTCCCTCATTTGGTGTTTTGATGATGGTGGTGGAGAGTGCTGTCTAACACGTCGGTCCAAAATCTCCCATAGGTGTTCAATTGGGTTGAGATCTGGTGACTGTGAAGGCCATAGCATCTGATTCACATCATTTTCATACTCATCAAACCATTCAGTGACCCCTNGTGCCCTGTGGATGGGGGCATTGTCATCTTGGAGGAGACCACTCCCATCAGCATAGAAATGTTTCATCACAGGATAAAGGTGATCACTTAGAGCAACTTTGTATTGATCTGCAGTGACCCTTCCCTCTAAGGGGACAAGTGGACCCAAACCATGCCAGCAAAATGCCCCCCACATCATGACAGAGCCACCAGATCCCCTCACTGTAAGGGTCAAGCATTCAGGTTTTTCCTTTAATTTGTCACCCATCTGTACTTGTAATTGAGAGCATGTACAGCCACACAAAGTTGCTACTGTGGCTGTAGACTCTTAGGAGAGTTTCATTCTTCACACAACTTCCATCACTCTTACAACACTGTGTAACACCATGAATGCCTTTGAGGAGAGGCTGTCTGAAAGTGTCCACCATTATCCCCATTATCTCGTTATCTCGCCCCTTTCTTTGACAGCCCTTCACAACAGTTATACCCCATTCAGAACAACATGATGACACAGTTCAATGCAGTGTCAGGGGTCTATTTGAATGGGTCAACGCACATCAGCCGACCTTCCTCCCGACCAGGGTTGGATGCAGGTCGGAAGCTGGCCAACTACCAGGAAATTAATTCAATGATACTGACATTTAAACATCATTTTAGCCAACTCGCCAAAAAGAGAAAGGGACAGAGAAGAAGAGGAGAGAGAGAGAGAGATGGGCATCGAATGAACATATCCTTTAAAACACATTAAATATTTTTGTGAGATTTTGGATCTACCTGGATCGATTGCAACTTTACCAAGTTTGTCATTTTTACACTTGGAATTTATATAAAGATTTATGTTGAAATAATCAATAGTTCATTTTTTCCCACCACCATAACTTCCTTCCATGATTATCTTCCTACTGTGCTACCTCAACATCCACACTCTCTCTCTCACACACACACACACATACACAAACACACGTACACCACCAACAACAGCTTCCAGTCACCCCCCACCACCACCATCAACAACACAGTCCAACACAGTTCCCATCCTAGTTGCCCAAAACCTTAATTGATCTTGGCCTTTGCATGTGTGTGTGTGTGTGTGTGTGTGCATATGTGTTTGTGTGTATGCCTTCTGGACAGAGGGAGAGTGAGACAGGGAGGGAGTGACAGTTAGTGGGTAAAGATTTTCTGGGAACTGGGAGCCCCCATGAACACCACACTACATTTAACACACACACACACACTCATGCACACACACACACAAACACACACTCCTTCCCCCCTCGGCCCCTCGCGCTGGAAGAAGCTGGCTGGTTCTCAGACACCTGGTCATTACCATTGCTAATTAGGTACCATTAATCAGGTCTGTACGAGTGTGTGTGTGTGTGTGTGTGTGTGTGTGCGTGCGCGCGCGCATGTGTGTGCAAGTGTGTTTTTATGCATGTGGGCATGTGTGAGAACTAGACAGAACAGGAAAAAGAGGCAGTTTTTAAAAGACAACAGTGAGTTCTTTAACAATAACAGTTTTAAATCATTATTATCACAAAGACATTTATAATATATCAACTTCATGTATAACCAGCAAGTCCTCAAAATACATTGTTTGTCTGTGCCCTCTACAACAACAAGCATTTCCTGATCTGACACCCCTATCGGTAGGATGACATCATTTGTCAGTGCCTTCTGAAACCATTACAAATCTGTTCTCTGATGTGACAATGCTGTGGTTGAGGTTTGGTTAGGTTTAGGCACAAAAATGACTTAAGTTCAGAGAAAGATCATGGTTTGGGTTCAAATAAGTACATTTTTAGGTCAAGGAAACATGGTTTGAGTTGAAATGACTACTTTATCAAGGTCAGGTCTGGCTATTTTAAACGGGACACACATTTTCATTTACTGTCTATCAAAAAATGCATAAACACATTTGATTATTCAATTTTAGATAACAATGTCAAGCATAATGAAGTTTTGGCAACTGAGCTGAAACAAATACAAAAAGGTTAAAAAAAGGCATTTTGGCATTAGTGTGGTAGGGATGTTATAGCATTTTTTTATGCCAAAGAAAAATGATTTTGAAGGAGAGTAGGAGTAATAAGCTATAGCTTCAGACTACACCTTTTCCATCTGCAGAAAATCTTTTATGTTGTGTTGTTTTTTTGCTCTACGCTGTTTTGTTGAGAGCAACAGCTTTTCTACATAATTCTATGTGTAAGTATTTACGGATACAAATAATTAAAACATTTTCAAAGAAGTACATTTTCCTACTTACACTTATCTTAAATACGTGTTGAAATTCAGTCATCTTGTTCCTCTAAGCTATTTAATGAGGTAAGATAATCATTTATTGGAGCAGCACAAGAACAGAAATAAGTACAAGAAGAGAAATTTCAAAATAGAAAATAAATATTAATATATATATGAAATAAAGATAAGAATAGAATGAAAAATGATGACATATTGAATACATTCTATATATTTTGTGCATCATTTTCACACATTTCCTAACATATTTGATATCTTTAGAAAACATGGGATGTACAATGACAATAAAGTTGTTTTGCTTGTGAACTGAAGTATGAATTTGAGTTTGTTCATACGACATGAGTTTTTTATGCTCCAGCTGGTCGGTGGGGTTGAAGAGGTTACATTACTGCACACAGAGCCCCTTTCCTGAACATTTCTCATGACAGACAGATTAACACACAGTAGCCGTTAGTTTGTGTGTGTGTGTGTGTGTGTGTGTGTGTGTGTGTGTGTGTGTNACACACACACACACACACACACACACACACACACACACACACACATCTCCCACTGTATCCAGCACATTCCTCCAGTGTTAGCAGAGGCAGCCATCCCTCGCCCCACTCACTCAGCCCAAAACAATAGAAAAAGAAAAAACTGTGAGGAAAACAACAAAAAGCTTGCCATCTGCTGAATCATCTAATTGAAATTCATTGAAGCAGAGAAATAATACAAGAATCAGCTCAGAGATGACCCTACTGTAAACAACACTGGCTGCATATTTGACACACAATTGATGATGATGATTATTGAACATAGTACTGGCTGGGTGCATTTTTTTTCATTGCACCTCCAGAACTAACATCCTTAAAAATAAGGATAAATAATTCCCTTCCATGTCAATGAAATGGAAAACTCAACAGCACTGACACATCAATGATCGCAATATCTGCCCTTTTACTCTATAAATCAATATTATAGCAATACATCCTCAGAAAAAAAGTTTAAAAAGTTAAGCATGTTGAAAAATAGGGCTCAGTAATTTTTCAAAACAGTAGAACAATCTACTGTAACAAAGTCATTTCTAATGCAAACCTTTCTATTGTCACTCTACTGTATCACAAAATGAATGGCCATTATTTTGGGCATACAGTGAATGCACCACACAGACTGATAATGTATGACAAAATAGTGCCACTGTGGTGCTCCAATGAGGTGAAAGGATAAGACTGGTGTTGTTCTAGATTTGTATTATTTTAACAAATCCGATGAAAAAAACAAAACCAACAGTGTGTTACTCTGTCACTCGGTACTTTCTGGCAGCCCTGAGCCCATTGGTTCCTACCAAAGACATAAACCTTTAAAAATGGGTTAGAAATATATAGTTATTTAGTACATTTGTTTTGCAGTATTTTCAGCTGCGGATTGACACATATAAGTATTTACAGCAGTAGGGCGGTATATGTGCGGGATTAGGTCAAAATAAATTGTACTCATGTTCATCATGATGAAGGAACACATTAACCGCTTTGGCTACTCAGGCAATACTTGTTAGTGGATCCAGTCATTGTTGGTTTTGGTCTTTTCCTGGCATTTGTTCACGATGAGAAAAATATAGAATATAACCAGCCTTAGCTTAAATGCTGCAGTGATCTGTACATTAAATTAAACAACACATTAGTTGCTAATGTCTGATTGGCATTGAGAGAACAGCATCATTATCCTTCGCATTATTTTCATCATGCATTTCATCCCCAGTGACAGTTTCTATAGGTGGCAGACAACTCAAGATAGAAAAACATAGTTATACAAGTACTGTTTCACATTCTTGTCTAATTACTGCAACGGCCTCGAAGAGGGATGGAACACACACGTGCGCAGAACACAGCAGCCAACAACGATTCTACTTTCTGTACTTAATTGAATTAATAATCGAATTCCATTTGAACCAACAAATGGCCTTGAATGAGAATATACTCATACTTTATTATTTTGTCTCTCTTACCATTTCTTTTGCTACTATTACTTTTCTCTCTCACACACACAGTTTCCCATTTTTTATATGCTATCATTTGCACAAAAAGATGTGAGACAAATATTTTATACACACACGCAAACTACAAGATTGAAGGGCCTGCTGGTCCTGTTTGGCTTTGAGCTACTATTAATACAAGGGTTGTTGTTTACAGAGTACAGAGCTACTAGACTGGAACCACCACCTCTTATACTACACACACACACACACACACACATGCGTGCACACACACACACACAACACACACACACACAAAGACACACAGCTGCACACACTATGTTTGATGACCCCTGACCAACCCTCTCTTGTTAAGTACAGGAAATTCCTGATGGGTGTAAACAGTTGTTTATTAGACTCACTGCTAATTCACACACACAAGCACACACACACACACACACACAACAACACATACATTAAGCCACACATGCACACTCTCAGCGTGTGTACACTCCCATAAACAATACTCTCACACACACATATATACTCTATAAAGGATGCTTTACAGACAGCTACTGCTCCCTCCGTGTGTGTGTGTGCTGTCACCTTGTTAACAGCTTCACTTATTACCTCACACCTCTGCTATATGGGACTAATGTGACCCTACACATCAACACACACAGTGTTTGTGTGTGTGTGCATGTGTGTATGTCTGTTACTGTGTTTCTCAAATATGTCACTAACTGAATTAATCAATTATTATCCAGGAATTAAGACATTGCTGCTTTTTTTATCACTCTGAATGGATTCACATCAGAATGTATAATAACATAATATAATAATATTTATACCAGCTTAATTCCACCAAGATTTAATGTTGATCATAATTTTTACCAGATTCCTCAACTCAATCAAATATGTCAGTCTGTTAAACTATGCAGGTCTATTGTGGAAAAGTTTCACAAGGTTGCATTATTGGTTTGACAAACATCTGTTGAATTTTAATGTAATTATATGAAATACATTCACTTAGTACATTTAAACTAATAAGCATAATCACAAAGCTACTGTTTTTGTGTGTGTGGTTACATACAGTAGATCCAACAATTTAAGATCTTTTTTTTCTTCAGTTGTGTTGATATTAACGAAGCAATTTTTTGTATTTTCTGGAGACTATATTTATTTGAACAAAATCAACGCAATATTCTTGCTTTATATCTCACAGAGCAAATGTTTATTTGCTGAAAAATCTAAACAATGTTTTATTTGCACAAAACAGAACAAAACAGCAGCCTTCATTTACTTTTTACACGTTATTTTATGTAATTTAATCACATCAATTTAATGACATTAAATTCGAAATTTTACAGCTTTTGTTTGACTTTTGAGAAGAGGTGGTTTATTTCCATATTGTGGACATGTTTCACAATGCATAAAATATTTTGATGACATTCCTATTATTATGTTTATGATGTATTTGGTTTTGGATTATCTGAGTGCTCATTTATTCATCATGAACAATACTCAAGTCAAAACAGAAATGTCACAGCGCACAGAAAGTCAGGAGGGATTGTTTTTTGTTCCTTTAATCCTTGCCATAACTTTAATATAACTGAGTAAAGTAAAAGGAAAGAAATAAGTGATCAAAGTGTCCCAAAGATGACCTTCTTGTCCATCCTGTGTTGACAACAGGGTGATGACCCCGCTGTCTCAGGCATAAATGAAGCCTTTCACATCCAAAGTGTTGAATCAAGTCTGGGACAGGGCTGTCATAAACCAGTAAGAGGAGAATTAAGACAGATGTGGAGCCAGTAGGAGAAGTGCTAAGTGGTTAACGTACAGAACAACAGGGAGAGGAACAGATCGGAGTCAAACAAAGCCTCATAACAAGATACAAACCACCTCAGACGAAAGATTACATTTACATCAGGGAATGAGATGGGGTTATTCAACTGTTCTGGATTATTAAAAGTATATTTCAATAGTAGCCTCACGACTGGCAATATTCATTATAACTAACAGTGTTTGAAAGAACTGGATATATTAGACACTCTGTATGAGGCCAAAGAAAGGCCAGGTGGAGCTCACAGGACGTGCAGCCCATTAAGTCATTTATGTGAAACTGTAACCTAGTTAGCGATTCATCTGTTGGTGACAAGAAAAAAGCTTATTCATTTTATTCACTCAAAGGTTGGTCAGTTCATTTTGGAAAGAGAGAAATCACAGGTTATGAAATCTGCATATTCTTTTATTCCATTATTTCTCTTCAATTTTTCTTCTGTGGTGTTAAATTAGTCACAGACATATAAACTGGACAGAATAGAAGCCAGTTGAAGCGCTGAAATAAAGGTCCAAATTAGTTACTTTCCATCTGTTGTAAAAGCTGCATTTCTCATTATCGTCATGTTAGGTTTACTATGTGTCATGCAGTTTCATCTTTTCAGCTTTCCTCTCATTCTGCACCGTACACCTCAAGAAAAAGAGAAATGCGGAAAGAATATTCCTTAAAAATGTTTCAATACTTGTACACAAAGTCTATTTCTACAGTCTATTTTCCTCCTAACTGCCTGTAGCTCAGTGTTTGAACCATATTACAGCAGATAAAACCCATTCGGCAGATCCAAGGCATGTGGGAGCCAGATTACCAAATGTTCCACACCACATTAGTCCCATATTACATTAAAATCACAGCACTTTGGGTTTCATTTCAAAACATACCCAGAAATTAAAGCATTAATTACTGTAATGATGGTAATCTGAGGGAATGTGACACCACGTTAGAGCATGACAGATTTAGAGTATTTCTGAACGGGGCTAATTTAAAAATGGTTTAATTCTTGCAGAGGTTTGAAGCTGGTATAGGAACCCTGGGGGATTGTTTGACACGCTGCCATGTTGACTAAATGACACACCAAGAAGTTCTCTCAACTTATTTTAAGTTCAGTCCAGTAGAGGCAATGGCAGGACAGCCAGGTTGTTTAGGACAAGACTTTATATTTAAAAGGTTTGTTTCTGGTGGTATAAACCAACCAACAACCCTGCTGTGAGCTAGTCTGCTGCAGGGGAACCATAAATGTTGATAACACTACAAAGCAGGAAACATGAAGACAGGAAGGGTTTTCAAATAGGAGGGAGGGTGTGATGGATTGTCCACTCTGACAAGGAAGGACACTTATTCAGAAGTAAAAGTAAGTAAACGAGAGATTTTCTAAGCTGTTTTAGTTCATACCCGACAATCACATAGTAAACTGCATGCAACACACATTTGTTTCTGATCCTGATCAGTCTGTAGTGCTGATACCAAAGGATAAGAAACAGATCAGAGAGTTAGAACTTTGTCGAGACGTGTGGCCCACAACAAAATGCCTTCCCAGGCCAGAATGAGTCTCAGCTGAATCCTGCAACTAAATCCACCATTTAGAAGGATTAAAGCCAGGCTTAAAATAAAGTAGTTCGTAGTGTCATCCGAACATGTCTAATGTTTATAGCTATTACGAATGGCTACTCTTGATGGAGAGGGCGAAACACGATAGTTATTCAAATAGTTATAAATACTCATTTGTACACGCAAAAAGTGATGAAGTAGTTATGTGAAGAATGACAAAAGGGAGCTTGCGATAGAACTCAACTCAACCAATTCCAGCATTGGTTAGGTGTAGGGGATGAGGTTACAGATGTCAAGCTCTTTGTTTGAAGCATTCCGACATATCTATACTCAGTCAAGGAGTAGGTAGAGATTATCTGTACCCTTATTTTTTAGATCACAATATTAGCACCTTGAAGTTGAATCACAGTTCAGCAACCAAACCCAGAATGCATCTCTTTTTTTTCATGTACAGATTTTGGCTCAAGACTGGCAAAGTATATCTAGCAATTGTCAGAATCCTTATCAAAGTAAGAAAAAACAGACCAGTCTTTAAATCAACCCCAAATGTATTATACTGGATTCAGAAGTGGATGGAAATCAGTGCTGGAGCTGCCTACCATAGTCGATTCAGTGTTGATGGTTAGGAAAAGCCCCAGAGGCGGTAAACTGACTTGACTTGGCGTGGACCCTGTTAGCTTGAAGGCCACATCAGCGTGAGCCAGGGATCACACATGTTGGTTAAAAGGATTGATTGGAAAAGGTTCTTCATTTCATTCAGGCCATGTGAACAGTAACAGACTGCAAAGCAGCAGAGTCAAGTCTTGGCTCGCGAATGTGTGTCTGCACGAATGTGTGTGTATGTGTGTGTGTGTGTGTGTGTGTGTAATTCAGAACCAGAAGTAGCACCAATTCGCTAAGTAGTCCAGTTGGAGTGACAGAATGACTAAATGGTCCAAAACGAACAAACAAAGATCCATATGCCCATACTGTGCATATGCCAGCTCTCTCTCTCTCTCTCTCTCTCTCTCTCCCTCCCTCTCTCTCTCTCTCTCTCAGCAGGCCAAGTCAAATCTTGTTGCTAGGTTTTACATGCTGGCAACGCTCCAAGCCACTCATGCATTGGAGTGGACTGTTGGACTCTGTCGGAGACGCAGACACACACTCACACACACACACACA
>NTHP01000347.1:656747-675890 GCA_003416845.1 Oplegnathus fasciatus | reverse complement strand
ACACACACACACACACACACACACACATACCTTCACATCTTACTCAAGAGGGAAACTTGTGACATGAGATACAGAGCAGTTTAGGTGCTCTGTGGGTGGCTGTACTGCAGAAGCTGCCGCATGGCAGAGTATTCTGGAGACTGTATCACCAAAAACCATGAGTCATCTCTGAGATTCAGTATCTGTTGAGGCAAACAACAAATTGCATCACTGAGAAATGTGCTACAATGGAGTAAACCTGAGAATAAAAGCTGAGTAAAAAGCTGCTGTAAAATTATACCAATCTTATCAGATATAAAAGCACTGAATATGGGTGGCTTGCAACAAAAACAGTGTAACATCCCCAGTCATTAAGATTCTCCAGTTTCACCTCATTTGATGCAAATTATTTCACAGGTTTGCCTTATCACTGACAGGATTTTTCTCTTATTTGCCTTGTCTAGATTCTCATGGTTGAACAGATAAACATCAGGAAAGACAGCATGCTTTTCTTGCTGTATTTTGATTGGAGAGAAAAACACTGCCCTGACTTTCTCCTGCCTCTTCTTAGTGAAAGGAAAAACCCTCTGCACTGTATGTGTATTATTTATAAAGATTCAGGTTCATTCAGCGGTGATCCATTTGACGCACACACACACACACACGCACAGTTTGTCATCCATGACCAGGTCCAGTGAAGTGGATGAAGAGCTGCCTTCCTTCTGTCTCTCCGGGTCACAGACTAAGGAGGTCAGGGTGTTAGGTGAAGAATTAGTAGCTCCTTAGGAAACCCAATACCACCCACCTGGCCACACACAAACACACACACATACACTCTCATACACACACATACCTAGACAGTGAACAACACACATACACACAAACTAGTAGAGCTGCAGTGATTCACCCGGCTGTGGCCAACTGCCTTCAGGAATCATATGCAGCCGATTAGAAGTCACACACACACAAATACACACATATTGGCACACATATCTAAAAAGCATTTGAGTTTTGCAAATGCAATGTTATGCTCTTAATGTCTTACCTGTTGCATTTTACAAACTGCATTACGGTAAATTGTGTCTTGTAGTTGTAACACCTCAGTTTGTCCTTAAGAGGGAGACTCACACCACATATCAGCTCTCCAACACAGCTTTTACTTTGGTGAATTATTAAAAGTAAGACCAGTGAATTTAGAGTTATTGTTATTAATACAATTTCAAGAAGTAACTTTTTTCTTGAATGGAGTTAATACCCATTGCTGCCTTTCTTGAAGTCCATTGTTCAACATGTAGAAAACAACACTAAACCACTGACTTTATGTATGGCATAAATGCTCGTCCTGATTTGAAAGCAGTGTTTTATTTATTTATTTTTCCTACACTAATGGTCAATTGGTATTGATTCAGCCATCCAGTTAAAAGCCAATCCATTTATTTTCTATTTCACTAAGAGGCAGGACGACCATTTCAGCCAGGCTCCAGGAGCCCCGATCCTCAAAGGGAGACAAAGATTCATGCTAATGCAACAAGACAGACGCTAATATACACACATACAAAGTGGGAGCCAAAGCCTGAGCAGGCAACCGTTACACAGAAATAGGGGGTCTTGGCAGAGAGGGAGAACTTGTTCTAAGCCTATTAGTACTATTACAGATACTTGGTGGTAATGATTGAAAGCCACTTAGCGCTGGTGTATTTACCAAGGGGATCAGCCACAGCGTGGTTAAAGAGGCCTGATGGATTAACTCATTCCAAGAGGAGAGGAGAGAAGAGGAGAAAGCAAAAAATGATGGTGTAGATTGTCGCTTCAGGATAGCCTCTATTTTCCTCTGCTGCATGGCTACATCTACCATGTAGGAAGCAAACTGAATGGGATCACGTGGGTGTGTCAAGAAGCAACATTTATAAAATTATGTGAGCTATAAGTTGGTGGATTTGATTAGGACTAATATCATTTTTCTTAATGACAACTGACAGCCATATTTCACAAACTTGCATCAGAAGACTATTTCAAGATTGTTGACCTGCATTCAATAATTCATCAATAACAACATCTTGTGAGTCATCGGTCATTGTGTCACGGTGGATTGCAGGGTGGACCCAAACGCAGGACACAGAGGCAGGCAGATGCAGTTACAAGATTTATTGAAGGCTTACTGGCAGGTTGACACAGGAACACACGGAACCAGGAACATGGGAGCACAAGAAAGAACTGAAGCACACTGGCCGAAACACAGGGACGACCACAGCACATGGCAACACAGGACAAACTGACAAAGAACAAAGGACGAGGACTGGTATATGAAGTGAAGGGCTGATGGGAGAGTGGAGACAGGTGAGGAGACAACGAGGGACAGGTGCAACTAATAGGGGTGGAGCAGGTAATCAAACAAGCGGGAAACACACTAGGGCAGGAAGTTAAGTGTCTGACATGAGAGGCAAGTATCCAAAATAAAACAGGAACTGTGCATAACTAAACTGAAAACAGACAAAGACAAGACTAGTGCGGGGAACAAGACATAAGAGACAGCACAGAACACAAGAGAGACAAACGGGATCACAAAGAACACAAGGAGGAGGAGGAAACACTAAGAAACACTGGGAAAAAACAAGGGCCCAGCCACGGACCATGACACATTGGTCCTCTTACATCAAAACTTATAGAACATATGCAGGATTGAAAGTTTGTCCAATTTAGTACTGTGCATCATCAATATGATATGGATATATGAGCCTACATATTGTCTGGAATTTTGGTAATATCTTGTATGTGTAGCATATTTTGTTGGTTTCCTGGTTTTAAAGGTTGTTACAGTTAAATGACACACATTTCTGAGCTTATTTGATTGCTTTAGATGAATAAGATGAATAACGAATGCCTCAAACGGTTTAAACATCATATCCACAAGCAGTGCTTGAAAGTAACTGGAAAGATTTACTCATGTACTACTTGTATTTTACTTGAGAATTTTCATTTAATGGAGTATTTCTACACTGTGGTGTTGATTCTTTAGAATCTGAATACTTCTTCCACGACTGTACACAATAATTTTTTTATGTGTACAAATACTACTGCATGTTATTGCATGTCATAATCTCGAAGATTTTCATTTAAATAAATGTCTGTTCTTAAAGGTGTAGTCTATGATACTGGAGAAAGCTTGTTGATATTTGAACTCAACAGCAAAACAAATACGCCGTGCTCCTTCAAACTCGCGCAAGTAACACGCAGCATTAGTTTGTCCTGTGCACGAGCACGAGTTGTGACATATTATACCAAAGTGTTTAGTGAAAATGCGGCTAAAGCATCAGTATTTGATGACCTGGGTTGGTGGCTCTACCTGAGTCGCTCTGTTTGTTTCCCGTTTACAGGGCCAGGGCTGTGTATGAACACTGGACTTTTTTTTCAGCTCGCACACAGAACGGAAAGCTAGCGGACCGTGAGGAGATATTCACTGAATTTGACAAAAATTGTTGTGGATTAGAATCGTAGACTAGATCTTTAACTCACTATCTATCCCCGAATGATGCGACACAGTGGTGATTGAGCCTATGGCCCACTGATGAAAGCGCTTGCATTTGCAGTATTACGACCCGAGTGTCTGTGGCGACTTTCCCGGAATAATCACAAGTGGTGCACAGTTAGGATTTTAACAAGGCTTTTAACGCAACAGACTCGCTCTTCAACTCACCTGTGTGTGAAGCGGCGTGCTGTTTTTTCCAGTCTCTGCTAGCGTTGTGAGTAAACAGTTACTATGGCCAAATAAACAAAGAAAAGACTAATGACTACGGACGAGGAAATTGAAACTGAAACCGAAGTGAGGTCCAAAAACGCACCTGCAATTATCGCTTATCGCCATAGGTGCCATGAAAGACAACAAAATGAAAATCTTCGAGATTACAACTGTAAAGCACAAGCAGGGTTACCCAAATATAGCCATGTTGATTATACCAGTTTATATCCTGGGTACACAGTTAAAATTATGCAAAATCTTTACACACATACAAATATGCATAGCCCATAGGCCACACATGCAGGATTTCTACCCTTATCTGTGCAGTATCTTGAATGATTTCAACGTGTTAGCCTGCTGTGTAAGACTGCAGTATAACGGAAGTTAAATTCAATACAGAGCTGGGAAGGCAGCCAGACATTATCTGGTACCTTGCCATCCATTTCCATGAGAGACATCAAGGGCATTGTGGATCACCAGCCGGCAGTCTCCTGTCTGAGGCATAAAGATGTGCATTGAGCATAAGGCATTTCAACTGGCAGCAACTGTGCGTGACCACAGTAAATGATTTGACTTGTGCTTCACGAAGCTTAAAGTATATGAAATAACTTCAGTATGCACATGTATTTTACATTAAACTTCAAACAGAGGGATTAAGTTGATGTTTTTTTCTGACAGCACAACATGTATAGAAGAAACTTGGGCGGGTTCAAACAAAACGTCACTATTTTAAGTTGCCTTGTAACCTTGTAATTCTTGGAGATTACTTCTGAGTTTGCAGGGTTATCAGGGAAGGATTTTCTCAGTCCTGAAAAAGTTGACATTCACTGTAGAGATGTGAGGTTTCCATCTTAACACCAACAACATGCACATTCCTGTCAACCTCTCACATTAAAGTCTAACATAATGTATCCAATCCAGCTGTGAGATGGGAGCTCCCAGATGTTGCTGCTGCAGTGGCATTATGTAAGCCACTGTAACCTAGAGATTACCCTGCCAGTCACATGGGTAGGACCGCTGGGCTCAGGGCTCACATACAAACACAGACAGATAGCGGATTACCCACAGGATTTGCAAAGTAAAGCTGTCTTTTTAAGATGAGTTTGTGACATTTCTGCTTTTGCTGAATATACAGTGGAAAAAACACAAAAAGGCATGTGACACTGGCTATTGTATGCGATAGATGAGTGGGACTTGAACCCAAGATGTTGCAAGCACTGAGGCACACTCAGTGCTTTACTCTGCTGACTCACAGAGTGGCCTAAAGCTGTCTTAATCCTGGAGATAAATGCGTGTTGGTGGCGTTTGGGTTAGCTTCACTGTTTTTTTCCTGGTTTTTAAAAAGGCTTTTGTGATGGAGAGGCCAGTAGGAAGGGTTTTTCTTGTGTGGTGGTGAGTTGAGTCACACAAGCACCTTAAGGAACAAACGTGAGGGTATTGGGAGCAATGCAAAAACATGCAAATACATTTGTATGTTTCACTTTTTCATTCAGGAGGCCAGAAGGAGAGAGGAAAAACACTTTAATGCTGGGCAGCTGCAGCTATTCTGCTCCAAATATAGCAGCTGGAACACATTGATTACACTGGATCATTATCATTTTTGCTTCTTGTGCCATTGATGGGAACATCACTTCAGAGTTTCCAATCATATACAGCACATTGAATCAATCTAGGAAGCACACAGTACAGCCAAACCTTCCAGATACTTACTTAGATTTTCAAAAGTCTGATCATTTCTCATCCTCTCTGTGTGGTATCATTTATTGTCTATGCATTATTGACTGATTGGGGTGGACTGCAGCCAAGTCTCAGAGGAGGGAGGGAACATGAATGGATTTATTGCTGGGAGAGAGCCACTAATACGAGGATGACCTCACTTTATGTGAGATGCCTTACAAGAGACAAGAGACTAGCGCCTGGAACAACAGGGGGACTGGATAGCATCGCTGAGAGAAGAAAGTGATAAAAGGCAAACACATGCTTTATCCACCTAAAAGATTTCCTTTGTAAGAGTACCATTTTATTTATAGTTCTACATGGTTATGTTTATAATTTTTCAGTCTAAAAAGGACCCATAAAACCAATCAAAAGAAAACGAGAGGACTTGAATGAGCAAGGGGCCGTGAATGAATGTGAAAAGGACTACTTTCTCAACTCATGCACGGTTAGGACTTACTCCAGGGGATGAGAAACAAATTCTCTCTGGCTTAAGATATCTAAAACACACTTGGAGTAAGCAAATCCACTTTAAGTCTCCACTCTGTTGGCAAAGAGTATTCACCAGTTTTAAAAAGTGCCAAGTAAGCAATCTAGATATGACTCAGAGCCCTGCCTTATCACTGTTTGGTGTATACAGTATTAGCAATTTGCAATGCAGCGAACACTCTGCTATTTAATAGCACCACTGCAATATATACAGCACATCTTCAGGGCCATTCAGCACATATGAAGAAGACAAACTTTAACATAAATGAAGTGTAACAACAACACTTGTACTCATGTCTGATGTGCTCCACAACTAATCATCTTCAAATGTTTCAAATGGTGACTGACACTCTTCAGATGTTCTTATTGTAGCCATGGCCGGATTAACTTGCTGGGAGACCCAGGGCAAAAAATGAGCTTCTGGGTCTCCATTAGGAGTATCATTAGGAATAGTATCACTATCAGCTGAAATAATGAAGGTCTTAAAACTAGATTTTGACACAGGGACCCTCTTCAAGACAGGATATGCCTTTCTCACTGCAGACATGTTTACTTGTCATAGTAGGAAAAGCATATGTTGCTAATTACTATTAACATTAATGATGGCCCTGTTCTATTCAAGTGTCCTGGTAAACCATTGACAGTGAGCCAGCAAGCACAATACAAGGACCCTGAAACTGAAGCAGCTAAATGGAATTGAGCCATTATTAACTTTATTATGGGGGGCCCTGGGACATTTGCCCATTTGGTAATCCAGCCTTGTTCTTAGTTTACACATCTTTATTGTAGCCTACATAAATTATAGACTGTGTCCGTGTATTTAAATTATTAAATTATACATGATTGTTGTATGTAGAGTATGTAGTATGTCATTTCAGTTCAGTTCAAAATCTTCAACAGCCTCCACCTGTTTAACAAATTGAATACAAATAATTTATTTGACTAAATAAATGTAATCCCCACTCCAATAAAGATCTATCTATCTATCTATCTATCTATCTATCTATCTATCTATCTATCTATCTATCTATCAATTATTTGTGACTGCAGATAGGCAGGGGGCGGTGAGAGGCCACTAGAGAGCAGCCAGTGTCTGCACAGAGCTGTGTGCTGGCAGGGGGAAACTGATCGTGGCAGAGCAGAGATGTAGTGTAGCTCGCTGGGACTCTGTGGCCAGCCGTCTGTCACTTTTACCGGGGATCATTTGTCTGACATTACCGCGGAATGGGAGAGACCGGATTCATTTTTTGCACAGTTACACTGCATGAATGTGTCGCGTAATGCGACCGAGAAGAGCTGCCTTTGGGGGGAAATATTTATGGTTCGGGACGGTTTTGTTGGAGTAGCTAGTTGCTAGCGCTGGGGCTAGCGACTGTGCTGGCTACTTCGAACATATTTTGTGCAAGGATGCTACGGTGGATACGACAGCAGCTGGTAAAACTGCTCTCCTGCCTCTCTAACAACGCTACCTCACAACAGCAGTCGCTCAATACAAGGCTTAGCCATAGGAAAGCTGCGTGAACTTTATTTGGACGAGCAAGCTAACATAACGTTAGCCAATTAGCTGTTGTCGATGTGTCCAAAACATTGTTGTCTGACTCGCAGTGATGACAGCCAGGTGTAGGTTATGTTAGCTACCTTTCCAGCTAGCTACCGTTAATTAGCTAAGCTAGTTGAGGCTTTAACAACAAACAGACCCAGGTTGAGTTTAAATGGGAGTTGAGAGTTTATTTAAAGTTTTGTTGCATGGTAACCACAGCTGAATCGCTTTCCATTGTAAAAAATATATATATATAACTGAAAATGAACTAAGTTTAACGCTAGCTAGCTGGCTAACTGTAAAACTTGTCAAAGTTAAACAGCGTTGCTAACTCCTCTTCGTCTAACGTTGAATCTGAACGTTTGCTACCTCTCACCACTTTAACTTAGACGGAGTTGTTGTTTTCTTCATACTGACTTGTTTATTTGTGTCCAGAAATCCAATGAACTAACTTTAACAGCTGGTTAGGTATTAGTCTCAACTCTCGATCATAACAACTTAGCGTTAGCATCTCTTATTTTAACTTTCACGATAGCTTTGGATCGGCCCTGTGTTGTTTTAATTCATTTCTCAGTGTATATCTGTATGCGCCGGCTAAAACTGAACGTTATCGGTCTTTGAATGGTTACACACGCCAAGAGAGCATCCTGTATTTGCTGTAATCACCTGTTGTTTGCCTACAAACATATCTGTGTGTTGGCGCATTGACAGGCAAAGGCACAGGTAGAGCAGTTAAACGACAATAATAGTCCATGTCAAGCAGATGAGTCCTGCCCGATTCTGATTTTAACTAATTTTTCAACTATAGAGAGTGAGTCAAAGAGTTTTGAATTATGCTGGAGGAATGACTGATTTGTCTTTCCGTCATGCTGCAATGACACAGTGGTTACATTATAGTATTTTTGTGGTCATTTCTGTTTGTCAAAGTAGAGTTCAAAGTTTGGGTAAGACCCTGCATTGACATACAGTATAAATGAGAGTAGTGTGACTGGCAGAGGGGGTGTGTGAGCATGTGGGGTGAGCATGCCCATGTGAATGAATGAATGAGATTAGTCACACATTGGTCAAACTGTTGATGTCACCACAGCCAGGGAGTTTAATCAATGTTAAAGGGTTTCTGAGTTCCCATGTCCTAGTCACGGAGTACTTCCTGTACTTAGGGTCGGGTTAGAGTGACTCTTGTTCAGCTCCAAGACTGTCGGTCTGTACAAAAAAGTTTTCTCCCTGCTTTTAAAGGTTAATTTTCACTTTTGTTAAGAGCACCACAGAGAGTTAGACTCCATAAAAATGGTAGCCTCCTCCTAATTTGAGATAGCGCAGTTCATTTGACCCATGCCATATAATTGACCCACCTAGTTAATTAAAAGTGTAATTAAAATGCATCTTAATACAACTGGCCTAATGAAAAAGTTTGTCAGGGAGCATTTGTCTGACCCTGGTATCAGCTCGAAGTTAATGCAGTGATGTTTATTCCCTCACATATCGCTTATCAGTGTCTTTCTGGTGACACTGGTCCACATTAAGGACGGGAAAGGAGGAGGAGAAGGTGGGAGAGTCCCAGTTGACAGTGTGACAGGCTTTTAATGCAAGTCTTCTTCCATCAGCAGTGCTGACATGCTAGTAATGCTGCATTTACATTATATAAGATCTATTAGAATTACAGTACAAGCAAAAGTAGCAACTGGGAAAACCCTCTGACATCTTGTTCTCCAAGTATGCCACAGAAACGTGTGCTCCAGTATTTCCTGTTGGAATCACAAATTGCTGTGTATGTATTATTGCTGACCATTTTCCAAAGCATAGCAAGTTTTCTATTGATTTGCTACCTCCCAGGCAGCTTTTGGTCCATGCCCACATGGTATAAAAGTCAACTCACATGTTCAGGACATCTGAGTGTGATCTGGCTGCTGAACAGCAGCTGTTTTAATTCAAGAAACTACCAAATTCACATTTTCCTTGTCATTACTTTAGTGATATATTATTATTGCTTGTGTTCTGAATTTCCCAAAGGCATACTTCGCAAGTGTAAAGCTTTTCTGCAGCAAGGCTTGATACGGCTGATACAGGAGTTTGGATATTGCTTCAGTGCACTAAGAGAGAGGGGTTTTGAAAAAAGTCATTGCTTGCAACTGCATTACCAAGCAGTGATAAGCATGATGTAATTTTGGAAAAACAAAAACAAAACAAAACTAGAGGATATTGAATGCTCACTTTGATCCATTATCTGTATCTAAATCAGGTTTCAGTCTCTGCAAGTTGATTGTTATGCCAGAGTGAAATGAAAAGAAACCTATAGCCGTTTGATGTAAGAAGTGGGAAATAGAGATGATTATGTGGATAAATGTTATTTGGCATTTATAACATTACTTATTTATCTTAGACTGTTTAGCCAACAGAATGTCCTACGCTTTTACAGTCTCATTCAGGATCACTCTTGGTCATTGCTGCAGCAAACCTAATAATCCACTATAATAATAATAATCATAATAATAATCATAATATAATAAGCAGAAAAAAACATTTGATAATTAACCAGCCCATGCCACCCAAGTTCATCATCTGAAGCTCTGCTTCAGGCTATTCATTTCATGCCACATGTTATTAGATATCTGTTTGGCATGCCTGTAGTCATGTTAGTATTGCTGTTGTCATGAGTAATTCCGTCAAAAGCAGCACCTACCGTATCTGACTACAGATTATCTATTGCTCTCTCTCATCCCCTTTGTGTTGCAGTCTTTCTGTCTTTACGGCTTGCTCTTTATTCGACTCCCTCTCTCCCTCTCTGATTAGCTCATCCCATTTGATTAAATGCTTTGTAGTCTATAACACGACTCAGTGCGCTGCCTTGGTTGTAATGCGTCTGTCGCCCAGCCATTGTTCAGGGCAGTGCTTTCCCCAAGGCACGGTGGGACTTGTAGGCCTTATGCAGGTGGTAATTACCTGTCGGCCTACAAATTGATGGGGGCACAAGAGTCAGGGGACAAAATAAAAAGTCTGACTTCAGCTACATGGTGGTTACAAGAAAGCCACATTCAAAGTGTTGCTCTACTGTCAGTGTTATTTATTTTTAATTTCATTGCTATACTGCCAGAAAAAATGAGAATGAGGCTCGCTATTTTCTTTTAGGTTGTCGCCAATGGGGACACTCCAACTTTAAAGTTTAGACGGAAAATGTGTGATATACCTTACATTGAAATATTCAATGTCAGCCTCTTTGCACAATCTTAATGGTCCTAAAGCTTCTCTTCTGTGATTGGTAAAAATGTAATTGGGGAAATTAAAAAAATGGAAAATGGCTTCTGCTTGGATTCACCTCATTGGTGTACTTAATGAAATGGTTAAGTGCCCCTAATATCTGCCAGTCATACCTATCTGTCAGCCAAATATGACATCAGCTCTATGCAGTTTTCACATTTCTACTTGATCTGTTATTCCAACCACAGGCGGTCCCAAATAACTAAACCTGGCACTCAGGTCTTTGGCTCATCATTACTGCTGCTCCTCTAATACGACATGCTGTTCATGAATACCTGAATGTTTAAAAAAGTCATAACCTATATGTATATTATCTACACAAGCAAATACAGAAGTCACATCCTGCATTGGATTAACTGTTGAGGCTATAATAACCAAAACTGATTTTAATATTGGGACGTAATGGTTGCTGTAGTGCAGCAGAGGTGTAGCCTATATGCAGTAGGAGATCTGGATCAATTGAATAAGTACTGTTTTGGTTGTATGTTTGAGTGATATAGTTATCTGTCTTATGTAGGGTTAAATGATGGGATACATGCCTTGGGAATCAGCAAGAGGCTCAGGAAGTCCTCTTTAAAGGCACTCTTTACGTGTAACATGTCCTTGTCTTATTATTGGCATTATATACAGGTAAGACTCATTTGCTTGACATAACTGAAATATTGTCGACCATTATTGTCATTTGATAGCCTAAATGCTGCCCGAAGAGAAGCGTAAAGCTCAGACAGTTGATTCAGGATAGGTCATAACACAGGGACAATAAATGGTGTTAACTCTTGATTTAAAAGTATCCATGGCATTACCTGCCTAATAAAAAGTGACCTTTAACACTTCAGTCTAATTCCAAAGATAATCCTGGTGTGAGATCGTTTGTACATTTGTATGATTGTTTATTGTTTGGGATAGAAATCACTTGCTGATGTCAGTTGACCAGTCCGAGTGTTTCTGGGTGATGAAGTGTGTGTAAATGCTCACAACAGGCCGTCTTTGATTGACTAACAAGACACTGCATGACATTTATCTTGCTCTCATCCTGTTTGAGTACTTGTGGATCTCTGGCAGTTGTGCAGCACCGATATTCATAATCCAAATCATCAGCTTCAACGTGCATTTGAAAAACATTTTAGCTGCATCAGACATTAGCCTGTTAGATCATCAGATCTTAACTGTGCATATGTCTTTGCTGGTGGTGATAGAGACTGTAGACAAAGCAGCAGAGTTTATGCTAGCCAATAGGAACATTTTGACATATCAGCCAACTCTGGTCTTGTTCTGTAGCTGTATAAACTTTGAATGACCCTGGATGTAATAAGCCTTCCATACTACTATTATCCTTTATTGGTAGGTAACTCGCTAGTTCAACAAGATCAACCAGAAACTCTTAAAACAGTTAAATCTTTTCAGTGTGAAGTGTCATTAGTCATACACTAAAGCATGGACAACAATTAAAAGCTTAATTGGTGCTTTCAGAACCACTGGGTGAGGTGCTTCCCTTAATTTCCCAAGCCACATCCTTGTTACAGTTACACAGGGCAGTTTGTATGTACCCAGCCAGTAGTTAAGCTAACTTAAGCTACGGTGTGCAGAGACATTAATGATTAAGCAACTTAACTGATGGCTGATTGATGGTGGTGAGCTAGAATCTGTCACTCCTCAGACTGTCTGAAAAACTGGGTGGAGAAAGGGAATCCTCCAACAACCACCATCAAGGTCCCTTACAGTAATCATGTAAAGGTGTATTAAGCAAGAAGTTTAACGTCCTAAAGTGCAAAATTACCTGAATCCATCTGCAGAGATGTAATAGCTCATTGATCAGTGCCAGTGACTCAACTTTCTGGCTTACGCGACTCACTTCCTGGCCCGTCAGTGTCTGCAATTATTATAGGTTGATTTAAAATCCTGTATTACTTAATGTCTGTTTAAATGTAACTGCCTCATGGGAGGTGCTCAGCAGCCAGTGTTAACAAACAGTGGTAGTATTGGGCAGGTTCCTGTTTCCTACAGCAGTAAACTGTGGTTGTAGAGGGCAGCTCTGAACTATGAATACAGTACTGTACTGAATGTGATCCTGCTTCAAAATGTTTTTCATGATTTACATGCTCAGTTGACCTTTCCTCTAAAATATAAAAGAATAGAATTGTGTTCAAAGACTGATGAAAAGAAAAGTAAACTGGCATTCTTTGAGCTGACAAAACTTGTGAGCTTTTTTTCACAAATGGATACCTGTTACTCCCTGTAACTTCTAATTAAATGTTTAGGATTTTTTAGGCTACTATTTAGCAAAATTTGAGACTACCATTTAACCCAATTTAACACTGCAGGATAGACTGATATGTGCAGGGCTCATTCATTGACTCTATATTAGTGAGAACTTCCTTTTGTTGGCTACATTTCCCTGGTCAGGTATTCACAGTGAGTTGAGAAATGCTGCTGTTTGCCGTGACTGACTCAGTCAGTACACTGGTTATACTGGTGTGGTTTAAGTACAGTGTATCCGGTTTTAAACCAACTCTGCTGCTGAGTCTCTGTGCATGTTAAAGTTAAACCACCTTTAACATGCACCGATTTTACGCATCATAGTCTGTTTACAGATCTTGGCAAGTACTACTGCATATGTGAAAAAAGCTGAATAAACCCTTTTCTGGCTCCAGAGTTATGTCTGATAAATTGCCTCAAGTGATGTAATTCGAGGCAGCGTCAGTTGGAGAGGAAGACTACAAGTTGGAAATGAAAAGAATCTGGGCATGTGGAGTAAGAGAGAAGTGAGGCTAAAGAAATCTCACATGGACCATATTTTTTGAAAGCAGTGAGCAAAGAGGAAAAGAATGGATCAACGGAAATGGAAAATCCTGAACATATTGTTTTCATTCCTGAAAGTGGATCACTAATTTTTATGCCGGGCAATGACAGAAAGGAAACTGTTTGTGCAAAGTTTGACGTAGAGTGCTTACGGCACCCCAAAAATTAAACGGTAAATATTTAGGGGGATTTTGTAAATTTGGTTAACAATATCAGCAGGAGGGGGAAAAAAAGACTTTGTAGCTGTTGCTACTTTGATAAATACTACTGCAAAATATAAATACAGACTTGCCATCATCATTCAGTCTTTGTGTTAGGTGTGGTGCATTTATTTAATAAACAATGAGAAAGCAGCAGCAGATGGAGAGCTTGATAGAGTGAAACAGAAAGGCTGTAATAGTTTACATGTGTCCCTGAACAGAGGTGAATCTGTGTGGGAGTGAGTGACGTGGCCCGGATACATTCCTCTGTGTGTGCGTATGGGTGTGTGTGTGTGTGTCGGACCTACGTCATATAACATTTGCAAATGATTGTAAGCGCTTGCTTTAACCTTCTTAGTATAGCATTAGCTGGTCATAATTAACCAGTACTTAAAACATTGCATTTTTTTGCATTTTTGACCTTCAGAAATGTAGTTAACTATTCTGATATAACCACACCTGATTTCCATTTCAATTTATTGAAGTATTGAAAGTTGCACAAAATTCACTGTCATCATGGTTCCTCTTAATACACCCTTCTGGGTAAATAACCACATCTAGCCAACTACTTTTATACCCAAATGCCACTTCATTTCTGTGGTTAGGGGTAAGACAGTGTGACAAGGCTGGTGACCAAACTGTGATGAATGAGGTGTTGATTTGTGTCAGATATTGAGATCTACATTTTAATGATGTCTGGCATACTTTAACCCTTTTTTATTGCATGTTTTGGAGTAGGGCTTCTATTTTGTTGTGGTTTGAATTCAGTGCGGGGTCTAAACATGTTTCTAATGTAAGTGGTCTTACTTTCATAAACACATATTTAAGCTTTGTCTACTAATCGGTCAAAGTGACCAGAAAAAGTGTCATGCTGGTCAAACATGTTATAACTAGCTACATATCTTATCTGGCTGGCTACTCAGAAATTGTTGTTTTGAATGGAAACGTACACTAGGAGAGCAAGAGATGTACCATGTTCTCACTCACTAGTGAAGTGTCTGGTATCATTTCTCTCTCTGTTTCTCACTATGGCATCCTAATCACTGCTGCACCAGACAAAACAATATCCCATATAGACATGGCTGTAAAAGCCCAACTATACAGTAACTGAAACCATGTTGAACAGAAGCACTAAATGTTGCCCCAGGTGGATTTTAGTGGGGTGTAGACTTTCAAGCGTTATTCAGCTCCTGCTCGATACCAACAATATATAATGACTAGCTTTAAAATAAGGTCATAATGTTGCATTCCCTCTGTACCACTAGACGACTCTTCTTTTCAGTCAATTGCCTATAATTCTGATTTATTTGGAATGTAAGTCTTCTTCCTGCGAAAAGGAAATTGTATTGTAATTTGAATTTTTTTTTTAATTTTGATTAACTTTTTTTGCCTTTCTAACGGCAGTGACCAAGAGAATTGCAATATAAATATTTGTTGTCCATTACTATTACTCATTAATAGTAATAGTTGTCTTGATAATTTGTTAAAAACACACTCTCTTGTGCACTAGTGTAAGGCTTGAACTAAAATATTTTCATTATTGATTAATCTTATGATATGATAATTTCTTGATTAATATATCGTGCCTAAAAAATTTTTAGAAAACCGTATCGCAGTTTCCCAAAGGCCAAGGTGAAATATTCTAACTGCTGTTAACTGCTGTCAAACCAACAGTCCAAAACCCCAAAATATTCAGTTTACAAGAAGCTGGTTCCAGTAAATGTGAAGCATTTTTGCTTGAAAAATTATTCTGATCATTAATTGATGATCAAAATAGTTGTAGTTCTGTCTAATTTTTTCAGCTCTACACTAGTGTACATGAAAGTGTACATGAAAGGTGGTCAAATGTCAGTTGTTTATATGGGTTGTGCAAAGAATAACGAAGTGAGATGTCTACTATAAGGGATGTCCTAAGAGTTGTTATGTAAGTAACCTGTTGTCTCCTTTTTTTCCCTCCTTTTCCACATTTTGTCCCTTTTTTCTGCCCCACCCCTCTCCCTCTCTTCTCATATATCCCCCCTTCCCTCAGGGCTTTGACCCCCCTCATCAGAGTGAGACCAGGACGATTTATGTAGCAAACCGTTTCCCCCAGCATGGCCACTACATACCACAACGCTTTGCTGACAACAGAATCATCTCTTCCAAGGTACCAATGTTGTCTAAGCCAGCACTGGATTTTTCTCCATGGTGTTATCACTACAGGATTTCATGTTGTTCAGTCAGAATGAGGCTTTGTGCCTTTTTAAAAATTTTTTTTTTTACTAAACTTGGTATAATTTGAGTGCTTATTGCCTATATAATATAATGAGGTAAAGGTTCTGGTCTTGAAAAACTACAATTATGAATCTTCAGATCTTTATTTTTTGCCACAATCACGTTCTCAAATTTAGCGTCATCACCACGAAAGCACCATGTTGGCACTTTGCATCTTTAGCCACAAGTGCAGAACAGATGAGTGATGGAAGCACTATTTATTTATTTACTTATTTATTTATTTATTTATTTATTTATTGATTGATTGATTGATTGATTGTATAGGCGGTTTGAAGAACCTGACATGAACCATGACATTTTTGCATGAGCCTGAGCAGTGGCAGCAACCATGGCTGACGAAAAAGTGTCACCTACAGAAACTCTAAACTCATAAACTGATTTCTGGCACCAGCTTGACCAGTGTTAAAAAATTAATCTGGAGCTCTGGTGTGGTGGGAGTGTGATAAAGGGTGAAGCATGATTTGCTGATAACAGGATCAACTCAGACAAAAAACTTTTGTGTTGGCGAGAGGATTAGTAGGTCAGTTGGAGGACTGACTGGACAAAAGGATAATAATCCAAAGAGGCTGCTGCTTGGTACCAGCAGTGATGGCTGTCGTTGATTAGGCAGTTGATTAAATGATTGACAGAAGGGTTAAGTCGCCTGGGTCAGAATTAAATTGATTTTAAGTCATGCTTTTTAAGAGACAGAAAGAGATCAAATAAAAAGGTTATTCTTGGTGGGGCTGTGTACTAAAGTGATGACTTTCACCTTAATAAGATAAAAGCAGGTTGTTAAAGCTCCATGCAGAAAGATTTTTTGTAAAAACAGTAAAATAAAAAAAGTACAGCCACACTTTTTTCTTCCATCCGCTCTTCTTTCTCGACCACGCTGCACAGGAAGTGATGAATTGAAACAAAAACAGCAGTCATCTTGCGAACTGTGTGCACAGCACAGCTAGCTGAACTCCTTCACCACTTATCAGGAGACTTTTGTATCAGAATCACATTTTACTGATGCCATGCTACATACTCTTGTTTTATTTGGAGCTACCGATGTGCAACGTTGACAAAGGCAGCTTAAAAATAAATTGTCTGAAGAGAAGACCTCAAATGATTACTTTAGGTATTTGACGTCTTATTTTTTCCAGCCATGCAGTGACAGGATTAATGCAACAATATGCAAAACATGGTTTCTGTGTCGCTATACTAAACAGTTCAACTTAATATCCTTTAACAACTAATTCATGGTATTCATTTTCTTAAAGTGCCTGTTTATACTTTGAATACTGTCATGAATATGCTAGTTTTACCTGCCTTGTATGTTTGTTTACATATATTTTACTTGTTCTTAAATGCAATTCCATCTAGCATTTCTTAAACATGGCTTCTTGAAACCTGCAGAGACCTTGCTTAAATAACCTTTTCTTAGTCTTCATCCTAAATATTGTTTTTTCTTTCTCTTTCAGTACACAATTTGGAATTTTGTCCCTAAGAATCTGTTTGAGCAGTTCAGAAGGATAGCCAACTTCTATTTTCTCATTATCTTCCTTGTACAGGTAATAACACTCACAAATGCTCTCACACTTCTTTCTGTTCTCCTGCTGGTGAAGAGTCAAGTGTGACCTCAGTTTTCCTGCCCTACATACAAATGTGTGTGTCTGTTTGTGCGTGAGCGTGTGAGTCATAGACTTCTAGAGAGACAGGTTTGCCTGTGTATTAAAACATGACACCCGAGCATTAAGTAGTATGTGTGTCTTTACAGCCAGCCCTAAGCGTTAGGCCTTCACTATGCATCAGTCCGCCTGTGCTGAAGTAGGATTTGGCTTTCAAATTTTCAGGCTTCTCCTGATTTATTTGGGCCTGTGTAGTGAAGCCAAAGTAATCGACTTGACTCTCTAAAAAGGCTCTCTTTTCACCCACTCAACTTGTCAGTGAAGCCGAAGTCAGCTTAGTCTCAAATCTCTGAAAGGAGCGCCTCTTTTCATCTTGACATTGTGAACATGATGTTTTCTTAGATGGCCAATTTGACCATTTTCAGATGGATTCCTTGATACCTGTTGTTAACTGCTATTTCCTTTATCAAACCAAGCATAGAAAAGTCTTGGTATCCTTATAGTTTATGTAAACTCTTAGACTAGAGTTTAATGTTTGTTGTCAATGTTTGTTAAAATGTTCAGATACATCTTTGGTGTGTCTTGTTTAAAGGTACCCTGAGGAGTTTCCTTGTAAACAAAGTTTCAGTTTACATTTAGTGTCACTCACCTAAACCCGCTGTGTGTATCTTTGAGGCCTAACAGATGTGTTGAGTGTGTATCCTGATTTATTTGTTTTTATGAGAAACCTGCCTTTTTTACTTGCCAGCAGTCGTCTTCTACCCTGCTTTTGCTGGAACATTGCTGTGTCTTTTGGTGCATTACCTCGACTGGTAAATCAGTGGAATGAAACCATTGGCAGGAATGTGTAACAACAAAATGGGGATCCGCTTGTAAAAGCATTGTTCCATAGCGCTACTAGTTATCAAAAGCTACACAGGTTACCTTTAATTTGTACATCAGCCTCCGTAGCAGGAAGGAGATTTAATCTGTTGAGGTCAGCGGCCCAAATATGGACAGCATCAGTCATGCAACCATGTCTCCATGTGTCATTTATGATGTATGATAAAGAGGAACTCCACACTAAATTATTTCTTTTGTGTTGTACACATAATCGTATAGATTTGTGTTGCATATGATGTTTTTTCCAACAAAACTGCATTCAAACGAATCGCGTGTTAGTACAAAATTGTTTGAACTCAACTTTTTGAAAAAGTGATAGTCCCAAGCCACGAGGCCCTGCCTCCTACAGTCCTTTCTCCCTCTCTCCTCTGTTGCATTTTTTAAATATGCTGGGAGAGAGGGTTCTAGCAGAATTTGAAGGTGTAGTTACCTTTTAAGAGAGTCTATAGTAACTTACCAATGTGCCTACGATAGTGAAAAAATGTCCTCTGTTCAAAGTCAACTACCAGGAAGCAGATGCAGTTCTAGCCAATAACTACACTCTTGGTGTAATGTTCAGTAGCAAAATGTTAAAATGTAATCCAGGAAGTGATGACAGAAACACTAATCATCATATCTATCACTGTGCTTCCATGTTCTGTGCTCTTCAAAACTATAATGAGCAAGACTGCAAAAAAA